>JANZLQ010000005.1:23207288-23243193 GCA_026212715.1 Elanus axillaris
GAAGTGTTCAAGGCCAGGTTGGATGGGGCTTTGAGCAACCTGGTCTAGTGGAAGGTGTCCCTGCCCGTGGCAGGGGGTGGGAACTAGATGATCTTTAAGCTCCCTTCCAACCCAAACCATTCTATGATTCTATGATTTGCAAAAGCTCTAACTAGACAAAATGACATAGGTTCATGCTGTGGATTATTACAGGCTTGAGGGTGTCAGATCAGTTACACCAGATATTGAAAATGCCTACTGTTTTATTATACATATCCACAGCAACAGCCAGGAAAGTTTCTGTATCTGTCCAGACTGACATCAAAGTGATCATATTGTTTTGGCCCTTCTGTAATTGCAAAATTGAAACTTATTCTGACATTAGTGAAAACAGTCTTTTTGCTTTACAGAGGAAGCCAGTTATACGAAATATATTACAAAATGAAATAAATACAATTGCTTTTTTTCATGACTGAGGACTTTGATGAGGCCGACACTTGAAACTAGCTAATGTTAAGTTTTTAAAGGCAGAAAGCGTGGGCCAGCCAAGTTGGAGTCCTTTGTGTTTAAAATAGAGAAGATGGTCTTTTAGTGTATATACTCAGATAACAAGAGTGGATGGGAAAATTAACTTACAGCACTGAATAGGAAGTGTTTTATTCTTTCATTTTTAAAGTAAACATACATAGAGAGTAGTGATGGATATGTTTAATCTCATGACACAAAGCACCTTACTACAGCTTGCTTTATGAAAAACAAAAAGCTTGGCTACTTGAAGCATTATTTGAAATTGGTTGAATATTATACTATTGGAAATTTGATTAAGTAACGACGAAAAATGCCAATTTATAGGTCTCTGGTCTACTGTATAAAGATCAATAAAAAAGTACTGATATGCCAAAAATCCATTTAAACAGTCTGAGAGCAGGGGAGGGGGTTGTGGCTTGAGTCATGCAATATGAGATTCAGACTATCACAGAAATAAGAGTGAAGATTTCATTTAAGATATTAAAAGAATAGCTCTCTGTATTATAACACCCAGTCGTGAACTTTATTAAAATGCTAACAATAGCCTGCAGTTACTACACAATGGAATGTAATGATAGATTTATTCTGTGTGTGGAATCAGAAGACTGATAGAGAGACTTCTAAAATGCATTTGTATAAATCTTCTTTGTTCTTTTTGTTTTTTTAGAAAAGGCAACATGAATGCAAAATATTGTACCTAATGGAAGGAACATTATATCTCAGACTTAAAGCGTAACACTATGGATCTTCTCTGCATACTTTTTTTCAAATAAAAGATTTGGTTTGGGTAAAATTGAGCACACCTTTATAAAAACTGAAATATATGGAAGTTCAGATCTATAAAGAAAAATACCATAAAGAGTTTTAATACTCTTTGGAGGTGAGCATACTTACAGGACACTACCTAAATAATGTGATGCATGTATATAGCTTGTTGTAATGACACCTGTAACAAGCTGCAACATCTAAAATTGTTCATACATGCATTACATCTGTAACTGTGCATCAGAAAATAAAAAATGAAATGTAGAGTAGCATTTCCACTGAGAAACTAGGTGTTTGAAAAAGGATAGAGAGCTTTGTTTACTCTGTGATATTACGGGGGTTTGATAGTGTTTCACTGTTTATGAGATCTATTTTCTTCAAGTAAATACAATTTCCTCCAAATGCTGCATCTTCATTTAATTTATTCATGCTGTAATGAACATACCTACTGTGCAATAATATTTTCAGCTGTCTTCATAGTGCTATTCAGAATAGCATTTGTTGTGTCATAGAACTCTCTGATATAGGTAAAAGAGGAGAAAAGAAAAAACCTTGGATACAACAAGCCAATAAATGATTTGCAGTACTGACAGCTAGGTGACTCACTAGGGTCAAGCTCAGAAAAAAGCCCCAACGTTTTACTGCAAGCATTCTAGCTTCTAACCACTTGTTGACACTTTTTTGTTGTTTTTTGTTTTGTTTTTTTTTTTAAAGCTGTCCTTTTGTCTGAGGTATAGCTAAAGCATGGACACTTGTCACTACATGGTCTATTTTTTCTGACAATTAGAACAGTATATGTGAAGTAGAAAAGAAAAGAAGCTTCACTGTACCACAGTTCGAGGTCACTTGTGAAGATTAACAGTTCTTTGCTATTTGATGATCATTTGGGAGAAAAAACAAGCAGACAATCAAAATGAAACTCCAACCAACCAAAGAAAAACCCCGACCCCTTATTTGCTCTTATTTATGACAGGTTATTATAAGCTATAAACTTTAATTAAGTCTTCTTACTGTTACAAGGAAAGTAAAAAATTGTTTTCTAGTCATTCTGAGTACTATCCAGGAATGAGTATGGTTTGAAGTTTAAAGGTAACTTTAAAAGTTTGGGGGATCCTCAGAAGAACTCTCAGTTGTGGTAACTCTGTGTTAGTGGCATCTGTGCTGCCTAATTTTGCACCTAATGCATTGTATGGGAGTTGTGTTACTGTCTTCAAACACAAGACAGACAATTCAGGAGTTCATGTTTCTGAATATATTTCAGGCACATATATAATACTGGCTTCTGTGACTTTAAAGGAAAAATAATAAAACAGATGAAACTAAGCAGAGGTGAAAAAAAATGCAGCCAGATCAGGCCACCTTAAGTATGGTGAATTAATTTGAAAGAATTTTTGAATTTTTGAAAGAAAAAAATGTGAAAAATAATATAATATAAATATTTAAAATAACAATATAAATTACTATACTATTAAAAGGCAGTAGGCATGCCTGGTTCCTAAAGCAGAGATATATGTAGTCTTACTGTTCAGAACTGTGGCTGTGGCTACATTATGTAGCAGGACTGGACTTCAAATCTTGGTGTACTCTGAGCATATCCCAAGTCCACGGTGGGAGCACACTGCCCTGAGCATCACATAATCATGCTCCTGAGTTTTCTTCCAAAGGAAACTGAGAATGGCAGTAAGGAGGGAGAGATGGTGTGCTCTAGCATATCTCCTAGTATGGACACGGGTTGGGGACTACAATGCAGAGGTGCTGACCAGGACACACAGTCAAGCAGGAAAACACACAGCACTCATCCATGGATCCAGCATCGATTCATCCTGGGAGATGTGACTTCGGGTTTTTTTAGCTGGGTTTTTCTTGTGTGTGTGGTCTTTGTTTGTTTTGGTTGGGTTTTGTGGGTTGTTTTTTCTTACTGATTGTTTATTAACACTCAATATATTGGAAAAATAGTTTTTTTCAGAAATGTCTACTTTTTCTAAATGCTTCAGAGTATTACAGTAAACTAACTACCATCATTTAGCATTGCCTACAAGAGAAAAACAACAGCAGGATTCTCTGGCACAGGAAACTGGGCTAAGAATAATGCAAATAACAAAATGGCACAAGAGCAACATTGAAGAAAACAATTTTCTGCATTGCAGAAACCAAAAGATGCATTTGCTTTAAGTTCTTCAAAAGTATGCTATATGTTGCCTGCTTACTTTGCGTTTTCAGAGTTCCATATCCATGATAAATAATGAAAGGGCTGTAGGACTTGACAGTAGATGTGTTACGTTGCTCCCTATCCTGCCACTATGAGACCAGAAGAGTGTGAGTTTCCACTTTTTACACAGAAACCAAATACAGACGAAACCTTACAGAGAGCTTTGATTCCACCTTTAATCCAAGGGGCTTATTCAGACAAGCACACGGATAGGTAGATACCATGTCCTTGGTTAGAATAACTGTCATCTTCCCTGAAGACAATGTGACCCAATTCCTTCTGAAGCTCCCATAAGGTTAAATACATCTGTGCCTTCTCTAATGTGGGTTTATGATTCGCTACTACACATGCCAGTAACTTTGACATGCATTTTATGCAGCGTAATGAATTCAATTTTAAGAGTTACTTCCATGTATGTTCAAAAATCTCTAACTTGAACTTTCTGATTTGGTTCTATTTTCTGATTACTTACTAATCTATAGGTGCTGAGGACATGGTATCTTCTGTATTTGGAAAGCTTTCATAAATAAATACTATTGCCTGCATACTCCATTAATAAAGGCAAAGTTGAAAGCAGTCATTTATTAATAGGCCAACCTCATTGCATGGGTGGGGGCAGAAATCATATTTCATAACCTATTCAGAGAATAGTTTCTAGTTAGGTATCCCAAGCAAAAAGAGTAATTCCCTCTCCAATGATTGCATGGGGAACTTAGATATTCTGCAGAACTGAATCTAGTCATATAATATTTAAAATTGATTTAGGATCGACCATTTTCTAAGCCATTTTTTAAATGCCATGCTTTTGAACAATATAATTTCTTCAGTTAAACATAAGGCTGGTGATTTACAAGATCTAGGCTCTAAGAATGGTTTTGACTATTTCATAGTGTTAAAGCATAGAACACCTGGATATTTTAATCTTATATATCATTGACTATAAAGTGATGCAGGTTTTATCTTGATTAAAGCCTGTCAAGACTGAGCTTTTAGATTGCACCATAGACAGAGAAAATCAGAGACCATGAAATCACCATTTGGATTAAGATACAGCAAAACAATCCAAACAAATGATCCAAGCCTTTGGCACTGAAAAGGTGATTGCTCTGCCAATCTGAATTTAAGGAAAAGGTGTTTTCAATCCCAGCTTGGGATCTCAATGTGATTGTATCATCCTGAGACCATCAAGGGAATGAAATGCTTCAGATGGGTTTGTCTACTCTCTCTGTGAGCTTTGGAGTAGTCTATGTGGTCTCAAATCTATAATGTTTCAAAAGGAGAAGAAAAGAAAAAAGGAAAGAAAACCTGATTACTTCAAGTAGTTCTTCAGGAAAAGAAGGAAAATATAATCCTGACTTCTACAGGAAACTAGCTGAAACCATGAAACATAAGATTTGATTATACTCATCATCCAGATGCAGAGCTGTGAATGTTATAAGCTCACTGACAACACAGGTGATCATATACCCACTGGGGCCCATGTAGAGAAGTGCTAAGAGGAATACTTATGGATTCACAGAGGCAAGTGATAGAAAGGACTACCAGGAGTACAAAACACAATTCCAACCCCACATACTGGACAAATATTTTAACTCAAAATTAGAGTCCTGTATTTCTTGGGGGGTGGGGGGGTAATAAAGATAGTTTTAAATAATTCACAGCAGAATGCCTTTCCATCCACATCAGTGAGAGGCAATACAAATCTACACCAAGAACAGAGTTACGATTTTAGGAACGATAAGAGTAGTAATATGCTGCTTCTGCATTTCTACTTTCCAACTATTCCCACAAATATCAGTGGAGCCAATGATTACCCAGTATGCATCAGTAACTTGTCCTTCTCAATATTTGTTATTCTGTTGTCAGCATGTAATTTTCAACATCTTTTAATGAAGATTTTCTATATTTATTGAGATCATAACAGGAAGTAATAAAAAGTGCAGAACCAAAAATCAGTCCCTTAAGGATCCCCAACAGAAATGTCCCTGCTCATTATTACCTCCTCTGTAACAATTATATTTTGAGATATGTCAGTGAGACCATTTTCAGTCCTTCTGATATGTGACTGATTAATTTGCTAATGCAATCTTATTAATCAAATGTTATGTAGAATTAAAATGCCTTGGAGAAAAAGGTGTGTCAAAACAACAGAATTACTTTTATCAACGTGTAATTCTGTCAGAAAAACCCTACCAGAAAAACAGTGGCTTTGCTTACTGAAACCTACCTTCCATGAAATGATGCTGGCTGTCAATTATTCATATTTTCATCCTCTAAATCTTTATTGGTAGAGTGCCAAAATAGCCATTTAGTTATTTTACACAGGAGCGACACCAAATTGTTGTCCTTTGGTTTATCCTTTTTTATCTGTTTATAAGATTAAGCATATGTTACTAGGTTTTAATCCCTGAGCATTCCTCCAGTCTCTTAAGACTTGTTAAAACTGAGTTGTGCAAAGAGCTCCCAAGGTAATTCCCTTATGATTCTTGACTAAATTATCAGAGATTTTTGACTTAACAAGATTTAATCTTAGCAGATATTGTATCACTTCTTCCTTATTTACATCAGTATAGTGTATAAATACATCCTTCACATTCTGTCTGAAAACAGAAATCATGATACAACTCATGGACCTTTCCTGCTTTACCAGGAACTTATGACGTATTCTGTCAGTGAAAAAATGTTAGTGCTGTATTTACCATTTTATTAGTAACAGAAACAGAAGAGACAAAAAGGGTAAAATGGCAAACCAGGGGAATTTCTGGTTTGAATTTAACCTTGAGTAACATCACTTCTAAGACTTGAGGATATGTTGGAGGCTGAAAATGCAATTCATTAATGACAGTCAGCATGATTTTATGAAATGTAAGTTTTGTCTTGTTTGGTTTCCTAGAACAGATATCAACACCGAGGAAGTTCTATACTAACACATTAGAGGTAGTTAAACCTCTTTTGACCTAAGGTATTATTTATAAACTGCTATTAAGGTCTCCCCCATTAAAACTCTAGTTACCCTGTTAAGTATAACTAGCAAATGAAAAGAGAAAGGCATCTATAGAGTATGAATCATAGCACCTGAATCCTTTTCTGGTGGTGTCAACCTTATGCCATATAGTACTGCATGATTCTAACAGGTGACCTAGGTACCAAAAATTATGTGGGGCAAAGGACTACGGAGCACAAATAGGACATCTATATCAGATGGGTATTGTACAGCATATGTTAGTGCAGATCTTTTAAATATCACAAATGATCATCACTGAAAACTAGATTTTTTTAATTTAACCATTGAAAAGAAATATATATCTGCATATAAAAATAAATAACATTACATAATACTAACTTGAATAAGGTATGCATAGAGCTTGATGTGATGCTTTAAAATATTTTTAATATTTTGAAATGCAATGCATTTTCATAAAATGTCAACTTGCATTAACCAAATCAACAAAAACAAACAAAAAAAAAAACCAAAAAAAAAAAACCAAAAACCCTGTTGTGTGATTTGTCTCAACTCAGTCAATGAGGGGTTTTTTGAAGCATGAAGATTCTCATTCATTCAGGCACCTTTTCAAGCATATTTGGTAGTATAATTTTTGGTTCCTGAAGGACTTTAAGCCCTTCAACATGTTTTATGACATCTGTTGTGTATGATATGATGTTCTTGCTTAAATCTTTCTTGATATCTATTTATTGTTTGAAACTACCATTTATGAATGCATTAAATGTATTCTCTAAAACTAGGATTATTGTATAAAATGTGTGGAATACTCAATAAAAATGAGCCAAAGGTAAAAAATGAAAAATAAATGTGGGGAATGTATTGTACATAGTTTTATACCATAAAAAGAACATCAGATTCAGATTATTTATATAATTGCAAAATTATTTTGCACTACCAAAAGACTACGAAATGATTTTGACATGTCTTGGAAGGGATAAAATTTTGTTTTACTTTTGTATGTCACTAAATAAACAGGCAATATTGCTTCTTTGTTTCTAACTGAATATACTTAAAACCATTTGAGAAAGAAGTGGGTTTCATGTAAACAGCTTCAGATTTTGGTTCATTAATATAGGAAACTGAGCAGTAACAATAACTGTGGAATGACCTTTTTTGTTGCCTGCCTTTTGCTTCCTGTTGAAGGAAAATGTATCAAGCCATAGAAGTAAAATTGGGAGTCTAGACTTCAGATGCTAAAGGGCACTTAGATAATGAATGATGAATCTGAGGGCCTCAGAGTCAGCTTCTAGCATCTATGGCTTAATTTGGTTCTGTAATAATAATAAAAAGGTCTGTTATTAGTGTAAAAGATTTAACTGACTGGCAATGAATAAAATATTACATTTGTACTTGTTCTTTGTTTAAATTCCTATTTTATTCAAATAAGGTTATGATATCTGTGTGTATTGAGTTACACAGGTCACAGCAAATCATAATTTCATCTAAATCGAAGTATAGCACACTGATCTGCAGAGCATGTTCACTCTTCTACCAATACAAGTTGTACTGTGCCTTCTGCTTTCCTGTGCCATGTCCCTGAGTAGTTTGTAAACTTAATTAAATGCGACTTATGCAAAACTCTATAATACAGATGTAAAACTTGATACAAATTTTTAAGACCATTAGCTGTAACAACATTATCTTGCTGTATCAGCAAAAAGATTAAATGAAGAATAGATACAGAAGTCTTCTGCATATCAACTAATGCATATGAAGTTGGTTACCTAATGGTGATTAGATATAGGCAGACAATGAATCCATTATTCTTAATTCAACTTGTCTATCTGGCTCATGGAGATACATACCATAATTATTAATTAGCAAGCATAAAAATCACTAATTGCCTTCACTTCCACAATTTGAAAAACAAGACTTAGAGCCAGACTGCCTAGTGCCTTTTAGGATGGCGTAATGAGAAGATCAAATCTGTTACATTACACTATCATCCCAGCCCTGGTCTCTGTGCAGTACTAAGTAGCCTGTAGTGTCCAGCAGTGTTGCACTACATTCTAGACTTGTCGGTATGCTTGTTGGACACTTTCTGCATAAGAAAATATAATAGTGGAATACAGATATCTAGTGGTAGAGTCAGATCTTTTGTGTATCCCAAGAACATGGAGTAAACAAGATGGAAAGCCCACTAGCAGATTCTTAACAGTGACTATTCAATTGAGGGAAGCCTGAATGAAAACATGTAAGAACTTTGAGACTTGTGATAGTACATAGAGAAGTACTTCATCAACTCATGGGAAAGAAAAAAAAGAAAATAGAAGGTTACAATATGTTTTATTAGTCAAATATTTTTGCAGTGTCATAGAACTCAGCTCAGTTTATATGACAAGCTGGTATCGTACATTTTTCAAGTGATCAAAATCACAGTTTCCACCATGACAAAAAAGGATTCTTAACAGTTACTTTGAAGTAGCTGTGTATAACTTGTGAAGAAATTTTACTGAGTATCTTTATAGCTAGTTACCCTTTTAATCTTAGAATAGATTAATATTATCTTATCTGAATCACATTTAAAAATAAGAAACTTCACACCATTCTATGAAGCTATTAGTTTCAATTGTTAGCTGTTTTATCAAAAATAATCTCCTTACTTGATTTGTTTTTAAATACAATATAGCACATTCAAAATATGTCTTTTTAATGTCACTGGATTGAAGAACAAAAGTGACTACAGTATTTATGAGGTCAGCTCTGCTTTCCCTACTCAGACAAAATTCGCATTGGTCTTCAAAGGAGAACAGCAAAAGAAGGAATTTTGGTTTAGGCTAGGCAGCCGTGTGTTACATAGTCAGACATACTAGGGCAGGTGCATACATTGTTTCAGTCATTACCAGGAGGAACTAATATGCAGGTTTGTCTGGAGTGATGAAAAATCTTTATGCAACTAGTGTCATGGCACTGAGGAACAGAGACATTTGGTCTGCATCTTTCCTTCTTTGGTGTTCCCACTTAGACCTTTACCAAATGTATACCAATCCCAGTTCAAATATCCATTATTATTCCTATAAGGACACAGAGCAATTAAAAAGAAAAAAGTTAGAAAGAAATATATTTTTGAAGAGCTTTAGCAATAATTAAAAACATTTCCCTATCGGCCTTTTCGGATAATGTCATTAATCTTTTCACTCATACTGAATTTCATGCAAATAGTTCCATGCAGGTAGAGATACCTGTAAAAACCAATCCCAAGGCATCTCCTCAAGGTGCGTTTCGCAGTATCTTACTTAATTAAGAATGTTATCCTTAGTGAATCTAATGCTATTAGTGCATCTAAAATTTTCTGCTTAGAGAACATTAATTAAGTAATTCTGATGTTTAAGCAATATATCATCAATGAGACAGGCAGAGGACAGAAAGTGGTTTTGTGGTGGTTCCTTTATCATACCACTGCAGGACACATCAGTATAGGCATGTGTCTGCCAGTTTCTGTAGGACTTCACTTACTGTTTTCAAGGACAACTGTGTTGACAGTGAAAGCTGAAACAGGTTTCTAGTATTTGGGGTGTAGAACCCTTCATAATCTCTGCTACTGTTTGTACTAGCAAAACTAGAGGTATATGTGTATTATGAATAACTTTTCCAAATGTATTGCCAAAATTAAAATTGCATTCTCTATTTCCATTATTTACTTAGAAACTGGAGAAAGTGCATCACCAGTATCAAGATGGAAAATATTTATGTTTAAATATGTAAAAAGATTGCACTTATTGAGCTAACAAATGGTGTTACCAATAAACATTCTTCAAAACAGTTAGGATGTGTAACTCATAAGGCTTCAGAAGGCCCAAGAGAATGTGGTGTCACAGAAACTTCATTTTGTGTTATATATCAATTTTGAAAATACACAGTATTAACAAAGAAAAGTGTGATCAGCTTGGTTTCAGTACACACTGGTAGACATAAAATCTTAAGTCAAGAGACATGCTAACTGCAGGTGCAATCAAACAAAAAATAACAGCAAGAGTCAAAAGGCATGTCTTGCAATAATCATATACTGCTTGATTACTGGAGAACTTCAAGTTTCTCATTTCAAGTCAGAAAATGCAAGCAGGACACATGCTGTTTGATGTTCCCAATAAGATTTCAAAGACATCTTTGGCACAAGTCCTATGGAATCTCCACCAGATCTCCTGCTACATCCACAGCATATCTGAGCCTTAGAAAGGGATTTTTTATTTCTCTTTATGCTGTGGAACCAATAGATCTTTACTAATATTTAGAAACTGGATTATACAATTTTTACTCATATTGTAATAAACCACATCTCAGTATATTTTTAGAACGATATGTGTGTGTCATAAATATATGATTATTTTTTCAAAATAATTCAGGTTCTTAAGAACTACAGCAGTTTTTGAATGCTTAATCTCATAAGCATTAGTCATAAAATGCTTTGCACCATAAGTTCTCTATCCCTCACCTGACCTGTCTTATAAAATAAGATGCAAAACAGTTTTAGGCTTGCACGTGCAAAACTTAGTTGGAACAATTGTTGTTAATATCCTGTATTAATTAATGAACCACAGTGTTATCCACAACAGTCTGAGGAGAAATAGCTAAGATAAAGATATTAAAATAGACAGAACATGTGGAATAAATTACCTTTAGGCCAGTAATTAATACTTTGTTATGAAGGTAAATTAAAAAAATGACATGTTAATAGTAATACAGATGAGATCAAACGTAACAATGTACTTAGTATTTATATTTAAGAGATTCATCCGATTTAGGATTAGAAAAGCCAAAGCAGTCACTGGCTGTGATGAGAAGAAAAGTTATACATTTGGGGTAAAAATTGTTCCACTCTTTCAAAGAGTCTCAGAGTTCAAAAAGAGAAACAGAAGGAGATCAGAGAAACCATTATGGAAGACAAGGAGGAATTAAATTAAATAGTAAAATTATTTTGTCTGTGCCAGTTTAAACAACAGGTAGATAATATGAAAATTCAGTAGGAAAATCTTAATTAGTTTTAGATGGCAAATAAAAGCAAAGATGAAAAGCAGAAAATAGAAATATCTACATGTGTAGAAAACATTAAAAAAATTTCCTTGACAATAATGTGTATTTGTTCATAAAATATGTATTTTTGTATAACTGCAGCACTCTACTTATAAATTCTCTTTTCCTATTTGTAGGATCTCTGGACTGTTTAATAGAAGTCACTTTGTGTGCTGAAACTCACTGTTATGTAGGTAGTACTTTTAGGCTCTAAAATTGTACAATCTGTGGAGTGAAATTCTAGCTCCTCTGAAGAGGATGGAAGAACTTTTTCCTGGTGACCTTAATTGGTGCAAGCTTGCAAGCTCCAACTTTCTGAGTGTAGACCATCCATTTATTTTCCTTTCTTTCTGTAGGTATTTTTTAAAAGGCTTCAATACAATATTTTACTTGTCATAGGAACAAGGAATGTCTGGTGTGAATATTATGTTGTAGAAATAGTTACCAAAGACATAGTGTCACAGAGATCCTGCTGCAGAAAAAAGTTCTTCCTTCTTTCCCTTTGCCTTCAAAAAAAGGGGAAAAAACCAAATCCCACTATAGTATTCTTCCTGTTCTTGCTTTGCAGACATCTCTGGGAAAAAGAAACAGAAAAGTTAGCCTACTCATGCCTATCCTACTCAAGATGATTTCTCTCCGAACCTCTTATAGGAAATGTATCTAAAGGCTATGGAACATTATCAGTAGACCCTAAAAAGTTTTATCAGTGAGTCATAGGGATTATTGTCCTGCTTCAGAGGTACAAATGCAGAATTTAGTTTCCAACATTCTCTGTTGTTTGCATGATTTTGCAAGACTGGTATTTTAAAGTGCAATTCTCATATATAGTCAGGTTTGAACTGAATACTATGATAGAACTATTCTGCATAAAAACAGTTATGAGAATTAAGCTTCAATATAGAACAAAAGTTCGGAATCAGATGCCACTATTGCTGATTAGCTGGACTCATGAGTTGTGTTATCCAATGTAATATCTAGCAGCATTTTACTGCTAGGTCTGATACCTCATCTTTAGGGTTAATTAAATACAAAGGCTTTTTGCAAAGTTTCAATTCGAGTGTTTGCACTGTGGCAAAACTGGTAACATGTCACCTTTATTATACCGGCGTGGCCTTAGGAGGTATGTGTTTAGAATGCTGTTATAAATACGTGTTGTTATAATAAGGATAATTACCAGGAGAACTAATATGAATGGAAGCTAGTTACAGAACCATCAGAAGAACATATTTCAACTGTTTGATTGATTAGTATAATTATTTCTAAAATAGGAAGAGTATTAAATATGTGCTTTTGTTTTCCTGCTGCAGTCAAAAATAACAAGGTAAAAATAACTATTTGAGAATTATACACATTACCATTCTAAAAGATTCCTCTCTTGGTCTTAGTCATCTGTTTACATAGAAAACACAACAAATTAATTTCTGGCACTTTTAAAATTTTATTTGTTCTATATACTAATAATATATTCTATATAAGGTATAATGTTTTCTATATATATTCTATATTCTACACATATTCTAGATACATGTTTAATTAACGTCTGGAAAACACTTTCAGACCTCAAAGACACTACCTACTCATAAGGGCAATAGGCAGCTACATAAATATTTCTAAACCTTTTCTTCATTGATGTTTATAATTTGCCAAGCTGCAGGAAATTACTGTTAATGATTAATCTTCTTTATGTTACCTAACTGCTAAGTGATTATTATGTTACTAAAGTTACCAAGCTATCAAAGGTGCAGTAGTGGGGAATTAAGTAATAGAGTGGCAAACGTGCAAGCCATTCGTATTAGCAGTAACTGCAATCTTGCATATGCCCTATCTTTGCTGTTTCTTTATAGCTAGACTTCATTTAGAAACTGTTGAGAATTATTCAGGCAGTCACTTTTTTATTTAAAGGTACATCAGTGTAGATTTAGGCAATGGATATTCCTAACATTTATATTACAGTATGCTTATCAATATGCCCTCTCTGAAATGGTCTTTGTGGGATAAGGAGTGTACAACCTCAACAGCATAAAACTTTTTTCTCCTTTCTATGCTTATACACAAGTGCCTTTTCTCTTCTATTCTGTATTACCCAAGTCTTTTTCTAGCTATTCTGCTCAAAATGATAGCTTCAGCACTTCTTGTTTTCAGCTGTCTTCCTCTTCTCGTTCAAATCTCTTTGGATAATTTCTGCTGCCATCTTGCCAAAGAACAGAAAGAGTAACCAACCAACAGATTTTGGATCTCATTGGCAGCTAAGAATATGAGAAACACAATTTTTACATATAATGACTTGCTCAGTGCTGTTATGATCAGTAACAGAATCCTTGGTCCTATTGCAATGCAAATACAGAAAAAAATGGAATAATAAAATTAAATTATTAAGGGGTTGTAAATAGCAAAATTCTCACATGAATAACTGAATGACATAGACTAATGTTTGTTTAATAATCCTTGTCTTATTTTTTTCCATTTCATTTCATTTCAGATTCTGAAATGTAGTGACAAATCCTCATCTGATCACATTTAAAAATCAATTCCTGTTTGAATAAGTAAAATGTTAGGTCTCATGGATATATACTTCAGTGACAGAGAAGCACAGACCCTACTGTTGCTCTTTATTACTGCTGCTAATTGTTACTGCCTAGGTAAATGGGGGGAGAGCCATGGATATTGTCTATCTCAGCTTCAGTAAGGGTTTTGACGTTTTCTCCCATACCTTTCTTGAAAAGAAGCTGATGAAACATGGGCTAGATGAGCAGACAGTGAGATGAATTGAAAAGTAGCTGAACAGCCAGCCCAGAAGGTGGTAATCAGTGGCACAAAATGTAGTTGGAGGCCAGTAACCAGTGTTATGGAAATACCAGTGCAGGAGAGACATGGAGCTACTGGAGAGGGTCCAGCAAAGGGTCACCAAGATGAATAAGGGATTGGAGCATCTCATATGAGGAAAGGATGAGAGAGGTGGGACTGTTCAGCCTAGAGGAAAAAAAAGCTTGAGGGGGCATCTTGTTAATATATATAAATACCTGAAGGGAAGGTGCAAAGAAGACAGAACCAGCCTCTTTTCAGTGGTGTCCAAGGACAGGATCCCTTACTCTAAAGTCCTCAGGTATCTGCCCTTAATACACTTGATCCCTTATGTCTGCTCAAACTCTTTTTTCCCCATTTAACCACTCCAGTCTTTTTTTGTTGGTGTTTTTTTATTATTAATTAGACACCCATCTGTGATTTCTTAAATCTTTTACTAAACTTATTTTATTTGAACCAATGAAGCACAACTCTCTTTCTATTCAATCAGTTGTTTTTAATTGATCTAACCAGATGCAAGTTCCTGCCAGTTAGCTAATTTCTTCAATTAATGAAGCCAGCTGTCTCACAGTCATGTTATTGATCATTTTCAGGCCTAAGCATCTGTTATTCCAAGCATTTTAATGGTCATTTCCAATTGCCTCAGATATCATTACATGCAATCATTACACTGTCTTTTTATTAATTTCATTAATCCCAGGCATTTTCACTTCTCTTATCTCTCTAACACTACAACATGTTGCTCTTAAAAAGAAGCAGCCTTCCATAGCTAGGAAATGTAAAAGTGTTGCTTCTTGTTTCTCAAATATATTTTTTTTCAGAACACAATGCTGGCATAATGCCTAAACCCACCTTTGCTTAGTAGGGAGCTACTGCATTTTTGTGTTAAACCAATGCTTCACTTGTTTTTCTTTCCAACCATGCATGGCTTTATTTATTAAACTACAAATTTTTCGGGATAGACACTCTCCCAATAATAAACTTGAAAAATAACAAATATTCTTTGATTACTACTAAGGTCCAAAATAATCTGGAGGAATAATATTCTAGTAGCTGGAACACCCCTGAATTTAGTAGACAAGAATACAGACACCTTCTGTTCATGAAGCTCAATTATTCTGGTCACTAGGCCATAAAAGAAGATAGAAAAAATAAGTTTATATTTAATATCTTTCAGCACTTTGAGACTAAGACTACCTCACTGTAAATCTACTTCAGTCAGTGCTCTCCTATCCAAAGAATGAATAAAGAAAAATACAGAAGGTATTGCAAGAGTAGATGAAATTATTATGAATACTCATTCTCACCTACAAAGTCAAAGGGATAAAACAGAAGAATGGGTGGCTGAGTGAATCTGCTATCTTACATGGAGCTATTTTTCAGGATAGTGTTATTAACAGCATTGCAGTCCAGCATCTTGGTCTTTCAAATATTCAGGATTAATCAAGGATTAAAGTTAGCATTAGTTATTAGAAAAATGTAGAAACAAAATCTCTCAGCAGACACTTGTGTACTGCAAGTAAAGATTAAACTTAAACTCTACATATTACTTAAGGACACATAGCATTTTAATTACCTGAATAATCCTTGTAAACTGCATGGGAGTGCAAAGGTATTAGAATTAAACACATTCACTAACTACCATCTAAAACAGAACTTCAGAGCAGTGTCCCACAAACAGAGTGAAGTACTGCATAACTTTATTTAACTGACCACTGGTTATCTAGAATTTCCAAAACAGATCACCAGATTCTTTCCATCTAGTAACCAAATCTATAGTTATCTGGCTTATTTCATGCCATCTAAATCTTTCAAATGGCAGAGGATATAATGGAAAAAAAATAGACAAAATTATTTTCTCATTAATAAATATGGAACAAAGAAGTGGTTTTGCTGTATTTGTTGTAATGCTACTAGTGATAGAAGTATTACACTGCAAATGCCTTAGTTCTATCAAAGAAACACAACAGACAGTTCCCAGAATCAAAAATAATCTATACTTTCTTCTTCGAGAAAGAGCAAAATGCTCTGTTTAATAGCTACTGGCTAGTGCTTACTGCTGCAGACAGTGTATGTGCTAGATGAGCTGTGGATTGGTAATGTGTTTTTTCATCCTCTTTAATCTTGTGTTCCGTAGGGATAACCCGGCAAGATGCTGAGTACTCTTTGGCATGTGCTGAGTGCTCCAAGCATTAGCACAATACAAATGGATCCTTCCTTCCACAGCGCTTTGCAGATTTGAGCCTTTGCACTTGGGGACATCCCAAGGCACATCAATGACATTGTACCCTTCATTACAGCCTTTAAGAGTCACTGCCCGACATTGCCCTCCTGTGGGACATTAGAATGACCAATGAACTCACAACTTTGGAAACACAACATAAACACAATCTATTTATATTAACTTTGCCGCACAACCAAGAAAACATTAGAGCCATTTGCTATGCATTCTTTCTCTTAAGGTGAAGGGGGAAACCGGAAAAATAAGTGAAAATATTAGTTGTGCTTAGTTTTCAAATTTCAGTTTTCCCTTCTTTCATTCTTCCTTTTGTTGACTTCCCACTTTCATCAATTTGAATATAAATTTTAGCTCTGAAAAAATGGAAAGCCTTAAAATACATATTTTTTTAAAAACCCACCTTTCTCCAAGCATATGCTAAAAAGAATGTGCCTGTGTATGAAAGTTGGCACTGTAATACTAGGTCTCAAAGGTTAAACTCAAAGACTTCTTCAACTGAAAACAGAAATGGAAAGCGATAATAAAAATATATGTGTAGTATTCTCCTGTAAACTGCAATTTCAAATGAGAAGTGCCAAAGGTCAAAATGCTAATGTAATGATTAACCAGAAAGCTTGTGCATAGAAGAAATTGTGAACACTTCAGAAAAATCCTGTTCAATCACTGTTGTGAATGCCTAATGCTGATACTTTAATGTGATATCCTCTAGGTAAAAAAGCTAATACTCTACTTCCAGCTTCATAGTTGCAGTCAACCCTATTAAAGAGCTGTAATGATTAATTCTCTCTATTAACATTTGTTGCTTTTAAAGACTATGAGCATGATCCTACAAAATGAATGTGTCAGTAGCATGCAACCTTCAGTCTTATACTTCATAAGGTAACACATCACTAAAATACAGATGAGGATTAAAACAGAGACTGATTTTATGAATTGATCAATATAGAGGTGTGCAAAAATCCTTAAAATAAATGTCATAACCCAGATAATACTGAATACTTATACATTAAATTTCACAGATATGTTCAACAAAGAGAATAGTTGAATATTTTTCTTGGTACAAGTGACAGAACAATGTAGTTATAAAATATGTAAAATGTGTTAGTGTTCAGTGTTGCTATTTACAACACATATCTGTTTCTGTTTCATGTTAGCCTCTACATTGTGTCCTTCAGTGAATCCAGATGCCTACTAAAGCAAAAGACATTTGTCTTACAGATTTTAAATTTCCACTGTTATAGGTCACTCATGTTGACCAATGTTATTTTCTTACTGTTTAAGTCACTTGTCTGCCATTCCAAATCGGCAGTCAGCATTGCCTTTGGTAGAAAGCTTTTCAATTTTGATGGCATATAATAGCAAGCACAATGTTAGATAACAAACTTGTCAAAACCTTGTGGTTAACCTTTCCTGCTAAAACAATACTGTAAAGCCTCTATGGCCACAGGAATTGCATAGCCTTTGCTGACACTAAAACAGGCCATGGTTATTGCTGAAGGCATCTGAACTAAAAAAGTTTTAGTGGAAATAACAGAACAACTAGGATCCCAAAGAAAAAAATATGTCTTAATATTGTTTTATGGTGGATATTATATCCAAAAGGTCCTGGCAGCCTGTGAGACTGTATCCTATTTCTTTTTATATCTTCTTGCATCAGTTTCAGTATTGTCAAATATAAATAATTCCATGGCTCAGTGTCTGAAAACTTTTTGCATTGCATCCTATTTAATAAAATATTAAACAGAAAAATAACAACAAATGCAAAATTTGTCACCACCTCCAAAAGAGGGAAAAAAATAAAAACACTGATATTCTTCCCAATGGAGAGGTCTCATCGCTGTTTAAGAGAATAATGGTTTTTATGTCAGTTAATAGCACTTGATTTTTATGAGCATTAGCAAAAGAACAAAATATGTCAACATAAAATCAAAAACCTGCTCCATTTTTCCTTCACAGGAAAAACTTTATAATTTAGAAAGAAAAGATTAAGAAATAAAAAAGTGATTTAGAGTTGACTAATAATTGCCGTGTAACTCTCAAAATGCATTGTGCATAAAATCTAATAAAACAAATACACACTTACAGAAATTCAAATATTAATTTGCATTTTTAAAATTAATTCTGTTGTGTCATTTGTAAACTACTTTGTATTTCTGTTCACAAATTTTCCAATTTTTTTTTTGCTGGAAAATGTTCACAGAGTGAACTTGAAACAGTTGCAATTGTTTGTGGAAACTGATTTTTGAACATTAAAGTAGAAAATATGTGCAGTAGAATAGTTCATATGCTTTATAATGATGGAAAAGGAACAAGGTATGTTGCTTATGTACTGTAATGACATTACTTAAAAGTGTAGTTGATGCTGATTATTTCACAAAACAAAATATTAAGGAAGAACAGAACAGAGTAAAATAATTTATCCTGATTTCACAGATATTTCACAGATGGAAATGATGTTGGTTTTTTTTTTAAATAATTAATCAAATCTTATAAGTTTACATTTCATTTTTTAAAAAATCAGCTAATCATGGTTGAGTCTAACAGCTATTTATTTCAGAATATTCACCCAAATGCACAGGAAAACTCTTAGCAGCAAGACAGCCAGCTGTTTCTTACATTGACCTAAAGAACAAGAATATTTTTATAAGCTTCTGAGTTTTCATTCCCTTTTCCTTCTTCCTTTTCTTATTTTTAATGTTTCTTGTAGAATTCAATAAATCATATTGTCCTAGAAAACATAAGGTTTGTCTTTAAACCTCACCTGTTATCTGCCTGAATATAACATAAGCACTTTTATAGTCTCTTCTCACAAAGCGTGAGAAGAAACATTGCAAGAAGATCTCTTTTTTCATTTTGGGAAAAGAAGCATGAAAGCTGGTAAAAAAACACAATTGTAAGACCTCCAAAACTGTTTCTTTCTGCTTGGTTTGATTTTTGATAACTTTCTGTCCATCTTTAAGATCACAGAAAATTATGGTAAGGGATTTCAGTAAAGTTTTGAAGAGTACTTATTTCCTTAACTAGAAAACTGACACAAGTAAAAAAAAATATTTTTTTCTTAATTAATGTTAATTTCAATTAATGCTTTTCTGAATATCCCAATGGGAAGTGTGTTAATGGAAAATTGTATAGAGCAGTTTCTCACCTAATTTTCTCTGTTATTCATCTCACAGTGCTAGCAATTTCATGTTGTTTTAAGCTTTGAATTACTAGTATGAAGACTAATGTTAACTATGTTAGATTTCTGAAGAGCTCTAAGAAGCCAATTTCCCTCAGTTTTTGTCTTTTCAAAGTGTTATAACTGGGCATACTTACCAAATTATCATTCAACCTGTAGATTGCGATGGTCATGGGATCTGTGCTATGGGTGTAATTCACCAGGTATTAACACTGTTGAATGAGTCACCATTAGTTTAAGTGTCATCAGATCTAGTAATGATGTACTTTGAATTTCTGGCACTAAATGTATTGCAGGCTGGAATTTTGGTCTATCCACTTTTTAATGACTGGCCGAAGCTTTGTTGCATACATCTAAGTAAAACATAAAGAAATTGATCATACTGATGATGTTTCGGTCAAGTAGTAAAACTGTATACTAAACCACATGCATGTGTGGGAAGATAAAATCCATATTCAAATTTAAATGTCTTAATCTGTTTTCTTAGGAAATTTAGTAATTAATTCTTCAAGGTCTAGGACTGACAAAAGTAGTAGAGGGACTTCAGGGACTTAGGGCTAATCCTGTACTCTTGGAAATTTCTACTGACTTAATGTCTAACTGTGGAGGTGTATAAACTCCACAACATCAGTGATATTTTAATTACTAGGAAACTTCTGTTGGTCTCAAACCAAAATCTGTTCTCTGTGTACAAAGATGTCCCATTAGGACTCAAATTCAAGCAGGCATTTTCTGAAATTGCCTGATACATGCTTTTAACATAGGCACATAAAGTAAGCATCTCTGGTCACCTGTTTTCTTGAAGTGGGTAGTTACTCAATGGTACTGAAGATATACAAGAATTTCAAATATTAGTCTCTCATATTTCTGTTATAATTTAAAGCAGAGGGAAAAGAAAAGAAAAAAAAAACCAAAACAACAAAAAAAAACAATAACCAAAGCCCAAACACAACCAATCACTTTGTTTCAAATACTCTTGAAATATTTGGCTATTCAAAATCCAGTGTTCCCCATCTGCTATTTCTCTTAATAAATGAAAATTTTTATGTGACTAGGATTGGTTTAATGAAGAACTCTCATGCTAACACGCTGTGTGATCATCAGGTATCTTGTCTGACCGTTGAAGTATATGTGAAACAGACAGCAGCATTTCTCTTCAGCACTTTAGCTTTCTTTGGGTATTCATTGTTTGTTTGGTTGTTTGGGGTTTTTTTGTCCACAATAAACTTCTTTCAACTTTGGACATTTCTATTTACCACCCCATTTTGTCCAACACAAATGGTCTTTACACTGTGCTTAGCTTCCTTTTTTGTTTCTTTTTTGCACAATATAACCTCCAGTTATTTATAATTGAAAGAAAAAGCCATTGATGTCTCATCTGTGCATGGTTTGATTTCATGTGTTATATTTCATCTTATAATCAGTGTAATTTTTCTGTTTTAGATGCTTTAGTTACTTTATTTTCAGGATATCTCTTTAATCTATCCACCTATAAAATGTATTGAGGGAGACTGTCTTTCTAAGATGGAAGTCAGTTCTTAATAGTAATTAAACCCCTCATTTTAGAGTTTACAGATGTCTTAATTGGAAATTAAATGTGTTGCAAAAGAAGTGGAATTCCTTATAAAACCGCATTTGAATATGCTGAAAGTTCAATGGATTGGAGATGTCATTTGCAAGATCCATTTGGAAGACTTGCATTTCATGCTTTTTTGTTTGTCTGACTAGCAGGAGCTGCCATATTTTCATATGTTAATCAGAAAACTTTGTTGGTGGCCTTGGAAAGGAGTTCAGCCCATTACTCTGTGCCAGAAGAACAGGATTTATCACAGGAAACCCTAATGTAAATATAAGGCAGGGAAATAAAGTTTTCCAGTAGTGATGCACAGATATAAAAGGAGTTTCCCGAGGAAAACAATGTGTGCGTTTACCTGCATGTATCTGCTTTAAATGAAAAGAAACAAACAGAACCCCAAAGAACAATTTTCAGGGCAGTTTTAGGTAGCAATTTGAAAACAAATCTGAAGAAGCTAGTGTGCAATGGGACTAGAGAAATAAGCTTGAATATATGATGATGACCTTTCTAAAGCTATAAATTTCTTCAGAACAATGATCGTTTATTTGGTTTCCTTAGTCACGCTCCTTAAAACTGGTAAATTTGTAAATCATTATTAAAGTTCTAATCACAAATAGAAACATAAAAAGTTGAAGTTAGTGTGGATTTTTAAAAGGATTTTTACTCCACAGTGAGGGATGGTTGGTCATAGCTGAGTGGAAATGGATGCAGTTGAAGTCAGTGTGTTGAATATGTTAGGTGGCTTTCTCCCTCTTCCTCCGTAGTTCTACTTAGTCATTCTGGGAAACTTCAATATATTTGTGTCTCAGCTCCCCATCAATGAAATCAGGACTGTTGCATTTCTTTAAAATACTGTGGAGTAGGAATGTATTCTATCAGTTGTACATATAAATCACAAGCTACCATAAACTTTTTAGATACTTAACAATTCTGGAGGAATAAAGATATTTGAATCAAGTGATCTGTCAGTCACTTCTTAACCACAAACATCTTGTTTCAATGCAGAAAAATGCTTGAGGTTCTTTCCCTGAGAGCAGTTAAAATGTGAATGTCCCTTCATCTTTTTCCATATTTTGTCAATAATGTAGGAGCTGTTCCACTCCTTTTTGGAGATTAGCTAATGAAGTAAGTAAGTATTAGAAACAAACTAAAGGATATTCTAACTTCATTTTTCTCTCCCTTTTCTACTGAATCAAAAAGAGCAGAAAGATAATTAGCTTTGCAATCTCCACTTCTTTTTCAAATTTGGCTAAAATAAACTGGTTATTTATTATAACTTGTATTACAATAAACTCATATACACACACACGCACATGCACACAGAGCTAGAAGTAGTGCTGATACGTATGATCAGCCATGACTCTGCTCCTGTAACACTGGATTAAGTGCTAAGGCAGGGATCTAAATGAGGGTTGCACATGGCCCTTGACACTCTGTAGAATGGTATCATCACTAAGGATTCTTGGTATGTGGTGGAAACGAGGTTTGCCATGCTAGGGAAACCACAGGATTGACCTGGGAGTGTATGGCTTCCTATTTTTACATCAGAAAACTGGAGATGTGAGTGAATACAGGTCTCCAACTTCATAATTATAAATATAGACTTCCCCGTGCTTATTTTTCTGTTCTATTTTCATGAATGCTACATTACTTTGTACACAGAAATGCACTTTCAATAAAAGAGGTGGAGAGCAGCCCTCTTTCCTCTAGTCAATAATCTGGCGCTTTGACCCTTTCTTACAAAGCAAGGGTGTTCATGTAAACTTTCATCACTGAAAAGTGCCTATATTGTCAGTCAACTTCAGGCAATGAGTGCCTTCTCTTTCTCTCTCCAACAGGCAACTTGTGCAAAAGAGCCTTATGCAGCCCTGAATCAGTCTTGTGTTAGACACCTTCCCTTTTGGCAAGCTCTGGGCAGTTCCCTCCTTCACATACAGGATTACTGAATAACATCTTCTGGATCTCCTAAGAGCTCCCTTCAGTCAGTAGAGAAAAGTATATAAACTAAGCACTGCATTTAGAAAATCTGAATCACTCTCCTTCAGCTAAATCCTAATATATATCTCTCCTTAGAGTAACTGAAGTAACTGAATGCTACCGAAAGTAGCATTCTGACAAGAAAGACTGGAATTTATTCCCATTTTACTAAAATTATAATCTGCTTTTTTGAAATAATAGCACAGCCTACAAAGTGAGTAATGTCTGCACATCTCGGAACAAGTATCCTATATTCACTAAAGTATCTGCTATCTACAGCTAAGCAAGACCTTGCCGTACAGTGTCATCCACTACTTACTGTTTTTATTAATTAATTTAGACCATGTACACATTAATTAATTTGGATCATGTAATGTATATTTCTGGGGAGCATTTGTGTTTCCTGATTAGCGATACAATTATTGATAACCAGGGGAGCTGTGAGTGGAGAAAAAAGGCAATATACTAAGTATACTAAGTATACTATAAAATCTATACTAAGTATAAAACTTCAATAATAAGTTTTTGGCATATTAAAGACTAATATTCAGCCTATTACACAGGAAACTGTATATGATCTTACAATATTTATACTAAATTTTTGCAGTAAACAGCTGAAAGAAATTTGATGTGCTTTTCACAATTAATTCTTACAACTTTTCTTAAATATAAAACAGCACCTACATATGATAGCAAGAACTTTTTCAGGCCATGGCCAGCAAACAAACCCAATTTTTATTTGAGATAAATACTATTCTGAAGTTTAATAAAATTAAATTGCAGAATAGTTTTAAACACATGAGGGTTTTGCATTGTTGTTTGAAGCTTCTTTGCTTCCTTTAAGACTTATTAGCCTTTGTTTTTATTTACCATTACAGTAATCTAGTTAGTGATTGCTTTCCATATTCTCGGACTAGTTTTAAGCTCTGCCAGTGAATACATAAAACTTTTGAATGCATTAAGGCTTAATCTTCATTTGTTCTGCAATTCTCATCTTTCTGGAAATTTCAGTATTTCTTCTGCATTAAATAGACTAAATTTATTTTTCTTGACAGCACTGAATTTTGAAGATACTGTTGTGATTTTGTATTACCACAGAAATTTTTCAGACAGCTCCTACATCAGTAAGCAGCTTTGTTTTCTTCCTATCTCTTTCTACCTACTTGTCCTTGCCAAGTTGCTAGTTTGCAATAGATATATAAGGTAAGATCTAAAATAACTAGCTGGGATACCTCTATCTACATCTTGTGACAGCTCAGGATTCAGCATTTCCTGTGTAGCTTGGCTGACCAGTTGCGCTTTGCTGGGATCCAGACTGCTCAGGATGTTTTGCTAATAGTATCTAGGTTAGCAATATAATCATGGCTTACATATATATGCAGTACACAATTGTTTGTGGTAGAGTACAAACATATACTCATTGCTGGCTGGTGCAGGGAATAAACTTACTAAATCCTAAATAGTAACCATTGTGCAGACAATAGAGTGGAAGGCAACCATATTCTAATCTGAACAATTAACATAGGTGTAGAATAATTTTGTACTAAGAAAAAACATTTTACAAGAGTGACTATGTCCTTTTCTGTCACTAAAAATGGTTTCCAATCTCTTTTCTAAATGTAAAGTAATATTCTGCCCTACACATATCTACATGTAATTTGAGAATGCTAATGTACTATAGAGAAGAAAAAAGTAAATAAAGGAAGAAAGATTGGTTTCCAGTTCACTAGAAACTGTGTGGTGGAAAATCAATATTACCTAAATGGAGGACAGAAAAAGTAAAGGAAAAATGTATCTCAGAGCCTCTTGCTAAAAAGACCTATGTATGATTCATTGGCAATTGAAAACACAGTATTGTGTAGGTCAACCAGTGTAGTAAAGTCATATGAAACTTTCTAGAAATGAATGCTTTCCTGCAGAACTTTAAAAGCCACAATCAATTTCATGTAATAAACTCTCAGTGATTATCAGGGCACCACATCAGAATTATCAGTGTGTGTCTTTCATATATAAAGGGGAAGGAAGTGGAAAGCAGCTCTTTGAACCAGTTTCATTCCACAGTAAATGTTTGGTAGTTTAATTCCCAGACTTAGGACATGGCCTGTTTCAAGACTATGAGCACTCCCGTGGGGTCCTTCCCTTCCATCTTCTGATACAAAAGGAAGAACATAACAATTGCATGGCAGGGCTTTATGTATGTTGGAAGTTTCTCTGTAAAGGCGCTAATCCGATAGGTATCAGTGGTAAAAGTCCAATTCATTCTAGTGAATTCATGATGTTATCCTTAAAGTTCAGTCTGTCAAATATATTTGGTTTTTTGGTTTGGTTTGGTTTGGTTTTTTTAAGTCAGACCATACTATGTTGCCATTAAATCTAGGCTGGATGTCATAAAGCTATGCCCTAAAGCTAAACAGAAGATGGTGGCTGAATGCAGGAATTTCTGAGGGAGATTTTATTGCCTTTACACAGTAGGTCAGAATAGACCCACAAGACTGCTTTATGACAGCAAAACTGCAAACTATTTGTGCTGGTTTTTATAAAACAAAGTTTTTACAGTACAATCTTCTGTTGGATTTCTTGATATGTTTTGGTTTATCATCATCAAGAAAAACCTGGAGTTATATTTCAGGAACAAAATAAGAAATCAGTTTTCACTAAATTCCTGTTAGCAGACTATCACTTGCCATACTAGTAGTATTATGTTCTTCAAATAAACCCAGTTAAAGGGATTTGAATTATTAACATTTTAAAACCCAAGCATTTTCAGCTGCACTTACCAAACATAAGTAATGCAAGTCATGAGCAAATAAATGAAACACTAAAACGGGGCATAAATCTGGAACAAAACTGCATGATTGACAGCTGTACATGAATGATCAGGACATACATTTTGGAGTCTGAGAAAGAAAAAATCTGCATATTAAAAGGTCAGTAGTTGTAAGCAGTAGCATTAAATGTTAAATTAAATGTAAATTAACTTCTGTTTCATCCAGAGTGAATGTAAAATCAAGACAGATCAATTACCAAGGTTTGACCCATGTGTGTCTATGGCCTAATATACTACAGAGTTTTCAGATTCTGTTTCTGATGGGAAGGTAAAACAGGCACTGGAAACAGCACTCCTCTCATTTTAGCCATTGAATTGTTGTGCCAGCTGCTCATCTAACCTCCTTCCAAAGTAGACGGAGTAACATAGGCACTTCTAAAGGATGATTCATACTGTCCTAAATTATGTGTCTTTGGTAGGATGAATGATCTCCTGGAAGTAGCTTCTTGAGGGACCATAGAATAACTTAAATTGCTGCATTAGGCATAAAGAATGCCTAACTTTAACAGCAAAATCTAGGTGAGATGCATCATAGCTTGTGTGGTCATTTTTTAAAAAAGTGCTGATTTCTTTTAATAGTAAGTCTCAACAAGACATGATAGTATCCAATCATATATTCTCAGTATATCAAAAATAAATTTCTTTGTAATTTCATATTTCCATTGGGAATAGAGATGTATTCTGTATTTCAGCAGAAGCATTTTTTTTGGCTGTTATTATAGTCTCTTTAAAAAAACAGTTACAGGACATACCTAATTAATTTTTGAGTTTATAGTCCTTTAGGGAAAAGTCCCTAAAGGTTTTTAGAGAAAAAGTTATTAATCCATGTTTTGGACCTAGTCTTCACCTGGTGTAATCAGTAATCACTAAGATCAAGGGAAGTGCATCTGTCTATCAGACCTGGATCATAAATCCCAGGTAGTGGCATTTTCCTGTCAGTGCAAGAATGATTATATTTTAAGAGGAATTAAAGGAAGATGTCTTATTTCTCCAAGAATATTAGTTCACAATACACTTTTATTCCTCATGTATATTTGAGGAATAGGTGACATATTTCTGACATGATTTATGCCTTAATTTGTATGATCATAGACTATCATTTAAAATCAGGAAAAATGGTGAGTAAGAGTACAGCATTAACAAAAAGCTAGTAGATTAATTCTATAACAGCTGGTACATTATAAAACTGTGTGATTTCATTGTTTGCCTTTTCTACTGATCTTTGACAGTCATAATATCATAGACCAAGGAAAAGCAAAATTGAAGATATTTCTTCAGATCTTGTCACCCAAAGTAACTGAACAATTGATAAATGAAATAATACTACATGCTCAGTGTGGAAGAAAAAGAAAACATGTTTCTCCTTTACTGTTTTGGGGTAACAGTAAGTTCACATGAAACCTGAAGCATTAGAACCAAATGGATTTTAGGTTTAATGATTGCCACTGCTTGGAATTTTGCCTCGATATAGTTATAACAAACTGGCTGTAGGTAATGACAGCTTACTTCTAAGTGATTTACCTTTTTAAATAATTCACTGTAACTGTAATCATAAAAAAGTTTGGAAAGATAAGACGTGAGAAATTTAAATTTTAAAAAATGTAATAGACAAAGAAAAATTCCAAAATTTTTCTTGAGCTGAACTACAACTTTTTTTTTTTAGCTAAATAGCTTTTTGTCTACAAAATTTAAAAATTTAAAACAAACCCACAAAAACTTTGGTGTTTTATTTGAGGAGGGGTGTCTGTGACACACATGGAAGAAATAACTATTTAATGTGTCAATAGAAGAGAGATAGTAGAAGATTCTATGAACAGAAGTCAATGTTATGTGCAGAGCAGGTTTAAAAAAGGGTTCATATTTTCTCTTTATTTACAATGTCAACATTGGGGCTTATCCTTTACTTTAAGATAGGTAGCCAGATGAAGATAAACAACTCTATTGCATTTTTATCCGTAGTTTGAGCAGTCTTCTTGTGTCAATTCTTTCTTCTCCTGTTTTCCATCCATTTTCATTAACTACTGCTCAACTGTTATTGGTTTGCTTTACTCTTGACAGTGTTTCTTATTGCAAGTTTTCTGTTTCCTGCTGATTCTGATTCAGTTCTCACACTGACAAATAATACTTATGCTGGACACATAAGACATGCCCAAACCCTTCTTTTGACACAGAAAACACACTTATAAAAAATCTGTTTTTATAATGTACTATACTTCATAGTGGTTTGAAATGATAAGGTTGAGAAAATAGGTCACAGAAATTTACCTGATATAGAGCCACATAATATCATTAAAACAAAAGAATGTGTTACTGATACATAAGATTAATTAGGAAATAAAATTCAAATGCATAATTTAAATTTCATTTTATCCTAAATGTTAAACAATTTTCCCTTCAGTATTCAGTCAGTAAATATAAATATACAAAGAGTCAAGCTAGGACTACATCTTGGATACTGCATCAAAGAAGAACCTAAAAACTCTATAGCAGGAACCATCAAACTATATCTGCCTAAACACCGAGTACCCAGTCTAATCTAGTTGCGTAGGCTCTGTCTGTGGTTGCTGGAGAGCAAGACAGCCTAACAGGGGAATTTATATCCTAAATTAGATGTCTGTAGTAGGTGGGATAAGGTAGTCTCTGTCTTCACTGATTCTAAACGGAGGCTTAGGCTGGTGTCTTATGGTACATGTATTCAGTAATTTAAAAAGCCGTGTGGTATATAGTCTAGTCCTAACATAGCTGTTAGACATTGTTTTACCACTCTGCACCTTAGCCATCTGCAGGGTGGATGCAGTATGATCATGTCCTGTTTGCAAAGCTGTCTCAGATATATGGAAAAAGAGTTCTAGGGGATCTTACATGTGAATTCTGCTAGTCTTATCCACTAGTTATTACCCTCACACCCATAACTCACATACAAACACCTAATAAAATGTACAGTTTGGGGTTTTTTTTGAGAGTGCATGACGCTCATGTGAAAAGAATTATTGTTAAGCTCTTACATGATTGTGGTTGGTACTCCTCAATCTGCAGTGTTTTCATGAGTACAACATACGGCCTTTTGACGCACAGTGAAGGAAGTCTGCAGAATGAAAACCAGCTAAGATTGCCATGATAGCATAAAGGACTGTAGCAGCTGCAATGGTTATACTTCTCTGCAGACACAAGGAAGGATACTCTGTACACTGACCTACGTTTACAGAGGTTGCACAATTGAAACAGTCAAACACTCATACAGTGGGAAGAATCTTTCGAAAATTGCCACTGAAGTTATAGTTTCGCGTGGCTTCATGCAGGCTTTCCTGGAA
Source organism: Elanus axillaris (assembly GCA_026212715.1). NCBI lineage: Eukaryota > Metazoa > Chordata > Aves > Accipitriformes > Accipitridae > Elanus > Elanus axillaris. Next base: position 23,236,694 of record JANZLQ010000005.1, read on the forward strand.
CAAAGATATCTCCTTAACTTTCACATCAACAGTCAATGTATAATTCATTGAAGTTAAAAGAAACTAACTTGAGTATTCTTCTTGTGCATTTCAACTAGCTGTATAATTTCATAATGAAATTAATCCTAGCAGCTTATGATTCTTTATTTTTAGGTCTTTATTACAATATGTTTTTCAACTTTCAGCCTGTGTGTATATATCATAGTATGAGTACGCTGTGAAAACTTTATAATTTTTAGAGGAATGACTTAGGACAATAATTTAAAGCAGTTAAAACAGCAAACAATTTGGCTAAATACTCTACAAGTTGTCTTTTATTGACTTCTGCAATTTTGATCTGAGGTTTACTTTTTTTTTTTTTTGCCATTAATTGTTACCAGCTTCCTTAAGAAGTCAGTTTGCACGTAGCTGTGAAGATCTGGGAGCTGTTCATTGTTAAGTGACAGTAGATATGGGAACAGTAAAAAATATCTTTACCAAAATGGACAATAATTTTAATGAGTTACAGGTTTTGGAAGTTCTTTCTTGAAATGCAGTTTTACCTCTGTAGCCTGAAATGCAGTTTTACTTCTGTAGCCTTTAGCTTTCTTTGTTTCACTGGTGGTTTCCTTCCTCTCATTCATTTTCTTTTGAAATTAATGACTTCACCACTTTACTGATGGAAAAATCTGCTCCTGAGTAAAAAAAAAAAAACTCAACCTTAAACTCAAGCTCAAACCACTCCTTGAACTATATATTGGACATCAATGCTTACTGAGTAATAGCTTCCCATCTCTTTTACTTCAAGATGTTAAGTACCTTTTCTATCAGATGGTTTAAAAAATTAACTTGATTGATGCTGTTAAACAGCATTAGTAACCTGCCTCTCAAACTACACACTGAAGCAAGTCTTTCTCAATGAAGATCTGCCCTGCCCTTAACCTGGGAAAGTAAAGGACTGATTTTCTCCCATGCTTTAAGTAACACATCACAAAGAAAGAGAGATGATTTATTTCCATGTGAAGCTCTTTTTTCCAAACTGAACTTTATCTAAAGGAACTCAGATAAAAGCTAGCTGCCCAATGCCAAAACCTTTTATCCAGAATATTCAAGCATAAGAAAAATGAACAGTCTTTTTATGTTTTTTTGATTCAAAATTCCTCACTTACAGAAGTTCTGTTCATGCTTCCAGTTTTGTCATGAGGTCTTACACTTTCATTGTCTATGCTCTCTGATAGGACAACACTCAGCACAACTAACTTGTCGAGCCAATCAACTAACTTTTTGAGCCAATCTTCTTGGCTCACCATAAGAATTTTATAACCTATTATTGCCAGGAAAGAGACCTGGCTATGCATATCTTTTGAGGGCTGTTTAATCCTACTCGCCGTACTAAGCCATAGATTAACAAGGAATTTCAAAGGCAGCTCCTGTGCCTGTGCCAGTGTGCTGCTAGTCAGACAGGTACAAGCAGCTATGGTGTCTGAGGGGGCTCCCTTGAAGGATCTAAAGGAGCTGAGCCAAATACCCAGGAGGAAATCTGTCAGGCACGCTGAGCTCTCAGATCTCAGAGAGTTTCAAGAGTTTCATGGAGAGAGGCATCCATGTAGGAGGAAGCACAGTAGAAAGAATATTGTCATGGAAGAATGATGTGGGCTTGCATCATGGCAGGCAAGCAGAAGGGAGATAAACGTTTGTGGCAATGCTTAATCAGGTATTTGAACCTTTGGATCTGCTACAGTTTTTAAGGCAGAAATGGCCTATTGGATACCTCCTTCCCCATAAGCTAATAACTGATATACCAGTCTTGGGCTGTACAAAAGACACCATGAAGGCCTTGCCCTGCTGCATCTGCTTGTGAAACTCTGAAGGGCAATAAAGAGGTGGCCTACTTGACTGGCATTGAGTGGGTTCCTAAGTTATAAGTAGTTACAGCTACTTGATATTAAGCTCCCTTCAAGTTTTGTGCAAGATAAAAGCTTAATTAAGGGTAGTATCAACTACTGACAACATTTTAGCATCAAGCTCTATTCAAATGTTTAAAAGAAACATACATACCCAGTTTCAGGACATTTTTCTACATCTCTAGATGCAGAATGCAATGGACATGGCTGCCTGGATCTGCTAGTAAAGTACCATAAGGACAGTATTTCATCTTCATCAATTAGTTCTAGCCAGCTTCACAATGAATGTCTTCAGTTCAGACAAGTATTTGCTGGCAGTTCTGTACACATATTGGTCAGATGTGTAAATACAAGTTTTAGGTACTTCAATTAGTGGTTACTTAGCAAGTGGACGTTAAAATGCTGGATGGAGAGGACATCACACAGTAAAACATAAAAGTGATCATTCTAAGCACGTTAAGACATAACCTTATTTGAAACTTGATGTGAACATATTGTGTACTGGAATCATATCTACCTTTAATTATTTGTGTACTTCAGTTTTGTTTATTTGCCACTATGATATACATGCAATTTCAAAATGGTGTGACAGAATAATTGGCAAGAAAATGAACTATACATTTTCTGTGGCATAACACACTAGACGTGAAAGGGGAAAAAAATATATTAAATTAAAGCACTTTTTGCCCTATAAAAAAGTGTTAGAGGCTTTTTGCTGTTGTAAAGGGAAAATACATTTTATGGGTAAAGTGGAAACATTATTGTTACTATTGCTATTATTACTACTACAATTATTTCCCTGCATAGTGTAGATTATACATTTTGTTTCACTGTGTTAAATTACAATTTTTATTGTTGTTGAGTGAATAATTTCATTACTCAGGGGGGATATTAAAATTGGCAGTTTCTTCTAAAGTTTTTCTTTCACTTAGGAGTTTCAGATACACCTACAAGAAATTAATAAAATCATGACGCAAATTTTATCTTTGTGTTACTGTTTTTATTATTTACAATAACAATAATAGTAATAGTGATAATTTAGAATAATAGTTTGCTGTGTGACTCTTTTTTTCTGTATCAGTAATGTAAAGTAAAATTCAAGGTCTTCTCTATGAAATTCCAGTCATTTTTTCAAAGTTGTAGTGCTTAAAATTCCCTTTTCCCTGTTTTGCTTTGAGCACTAATTGAATAGCTTTATTCAGATAATCAGATGAATTTAGAGACCTTATGTATATCTACATAATATAGGTGTCCAAGGGGAATAAGCACATTTATTCTCACCTGACTGTTACTGACTTATGCATACTATGAATCTGATGCTTGAAAAGCTAATATTCTATACAGAGAAAAATGTATTTCCCCTTTAGTCAAGAAGTTTTTTTCTTAGTTTTGTTTTCCAATGTTTAACAAGGTCATTGGTGCTTTGATTTACCTTATGCATTGATAAATACTTTTAGATACGTCAAATGTACTGTATAAATGAATCTACCTTATAAAGGCTAAATAATAAGGATTAAATGAGCCATGAAATGCCAGAAAAAGCGTATCTTTTCTATGACTCATTTCTGGTTTTATAAAGTCTTTGACATACTTCTAATTACTAAGCATTTCTATATGATCAGATAGAGAATAGTTTTAAGTAAAATATTCTTTTGGGGGCCAGTTGGAACCAATCTGCAACGCTACTCATTTGGAACTATCTTTATTTCTTCCATGATATAGATGTACAAGTAATTTATATACAGATGAGTATTTTTCTCTCTTCTCCCATGCATACAAATAAAGTTGTCTAGTGTGTTTTTTTAACACTTAAAACATTTAGGCACACTGCAGTATACTACAACCTTGGGTCCCAAATTTGAAGGCCAGGCTTCTTATGCATAGTATAGAGAATTTGGTGCCTACAAAATCTAACAGCTATTGGGAATGCCAAGTTGGGAATGCCAAGATATGGAAGCAGTCTGAGAGACTTGATATTATATAGTCTCAATAAAGAATCCTCTTCAGGAAATAAATAACCAATCCCAGGTCAACTTTCACAAATCCTCTGCTCCACAAAACCTGCAGATAAAGAATTTGGGCTTATTTTACTCAGCAGTTCAGAGTTCAAAGCATTTCTGTTTCCTGATTTGGGGTTCTGATGTGATCAGAGGGTTGAAATCAGGTCAATCTGAATTTCAAATAAGTGTCCTAATCATTGAGTGCTGGATAGTCTGGTATGAGTTTGTCTTGAAGCAGTTTTACTGTGTATAAATTATTAAATATTCATTGGCATAGGAATTGAAAGAGAGGTCTCCTAGCATCCCAGGGGAGTACCCTAATCATCAAGATATTGGCTATCCTAGTGTGATCTCCTCTCAATATACAATTGAAGCTATTTCTCTTTGCATCAATAATTAAACTGAATTTTGGAGTAGAAACCTGTAAACTGACTCTTCTGTATCCCAGAAGAGAACACCAACCAACAAGATGTACAATCAGGTCTGCAGTTTCTCCTTCTTTTTGTCAGTCCTGTTGAATGTTTAATTATTTAATAGGGAGTGAAACAGTCTCAGCTGGAACAATTACTGACCATACTAAAATAGCCAGTAGTCTGGATGTAAAGATATTGCTTGGGATCTTTAACTTTTTAAATTTAGTTGTCTTTATAAATCGGACAAAACAGGAAATTCATGATCCTATAAAACGCAATTTGTGCCAAATGTCAGTTTCCACTGAAATCAAATCTTATATAGCTCAGGACTGAGCCAGTAGGCAGGAAGAGATAAACCACTGGAACTGGAACTCTCCCATAAGAATGTCTAAACCCACAGTGATTCTGAAACTGAGGAATAGTACCTTCAATGAGGCCACAAGGCAAATTAAAGTAGCAGGGTAAGAAGTAAGAAAATTGAGGAAGAAAGTGATTTTAAAATAACTTTTTTTAAGACCAAGTGCTGTATGCAATACCACTAAACATATGTATTGAATATATGCTTCAACAATCACATATTCTTCATTGATTCCTGTCTATTACTTGTAGATGAGTATGTGCACCTCTTGGTGAGAATGTCTGAAATACAAAAAAAGATGTTTGTATAGTAAAATATATACATTCTATACATGAAATTAGATAAAAACAGATAGTAAAACATATGAAATCTGTACATTAAATTAGATGAAAAACAGAAGGCATTAGCAAGCACAAGTAAATAGAGGGAAGTATTCAAAACTATAGTTTTAAGCAGTTGAAACTGATATGTGATTTTCCAAAGAAAGTTAAGCTGGCTGGCTGCTTTGGTAGTTATATGTATCAAACTTACATGTAATTGTCTAAAGTGCAAAAGCTCACAAAGTCACTGATTGACAAATATAAAGTATGATGGATCAAATGTTGTATATGGGTAAAAATAGAAATCATAGCTGTAGTAGGCTGAATTACTGTTCCAACTTTTGGGGCTTTGGTCAGAAAAATGCCAGTACTATAAATTGACTGAATAAAAAGGAATTTGATATTCATTTGAGTTAGGGTCTACAGAGGTCAAACTTCTTGTGAAAAATTGACTTTCTTGTCCTCTCTCAGAGGAGAGACAACATGAACCACATTACATTCCTACAGCATAAGTGCATGAAGAATAAACAATTTCATCTCTGGTGTTATAATGGAAACCAGACAGCAAAGTATATTGACTTGAGCTGAAAGAAACAGACAGGCTTTCCAGAGGGGATTGGAGGTGTGGACTTCCTTCAGAAACTTCCAGCAATTCTGAAAATCAAATGGAAGTTTGGAAATTAATTAATAACTGCAATCAATAATTAAAAAAAAATATTTAGTATGTGTGTGGCCAAACTGCAGATAGCATTCCCTGAATTAGCATTAGAAAGATACTATAGAACCATAGGTTTAGATGCTCAACCACTGAGCTGTCATGGGCAGGGAATGCTGATCTGGCAGTTTGCTTAGATCACCTCGCACTATATCAGAACTCCTTGGACTATTTCAGGCACACCAGTAAGAGGTTCTGACCAGATTTTCAATGAGCTCACTGAATGTTTTGCTGTACAGCATCTTGGTCAGAAAGTTTAATAGGGTAAAACATCAGTGGAAAAGTAAAGAATACTCAGGAAGACACATGACTATCTATCTAAAATAATAAAAATACAAATCCCCCAAATTTCATGTGTTATGGCTTGTGTGGTATCAGTTGCTGGACACAGATAGAAATTAAATTAAACTTCCTACTAACAAAATACTTTGGTTTGGTGGAAAAATAATGATGCAACTGATCCAACCAAACTAAAATTAAAAATAACAGCTGTTGGTTTATCCAGTGCATGGGTTTGCATTGGTAAGGTTTTGGTAGCAGAAGGGCTCAGGGGTGGCTTCTGTGAGAAGCTTCTAGAAGCTTCCCCCATGTCTGACAGAGCCCATGCCAGCCAGCTCCAAGTCAGCCCCACTGCTGTCCAAGGCCAAGCCCGTCAGTGGTGGTGGTAGTGCCTCTAAGAGAACGTATTTAAGAAGGGGAGAAAAAAATCTGCTGTGCAACAGCAGATAGGAGACAGGAGTGAGAACATGTAAGAGAAACAGCCCTGCAGACCCCCAGGTCAGTGCAGAAGGAGGGGGAGGAGATGCTCCAG
>JANZLQ010000005.1:23246987-23268713 GCA_026212715.1 Elanus axillaris
CATCCTGCTGGCAGGAAACGAAACTCCTCCAGGCAGAGAGAAGGGGAAGGACAAAAAAAAAAAGCCTAAACCCTGGAGGCCGCAGGTTAAAATTTGAACTGGCCAACTGAGACGTGCCAGGTGCACGGAGGTGACTGTCTTGGCCAACAGGGATGAATGACCACAGTCAGATTCAACAGGGATATAGAACGGGGTCCTGCCGGAGGACATGTTGGAATCAGTCCTGCTGGGAGCAGCGGGTCTGCGGTCAGGGACTTCCCCTAGGGCTGGGCACCTCCCGAGGTCACTCCTGAGGGAGAGAGCCCTCAGCTTGTAGGAGAGTGGTATGTGCATTCTGAGCCATCACTGTAAATCTCAAGGATTCTTCAGTCGCCTGTGCAGTACTAATTCCTCTTACGCCATTGTGCCTGTGGTTTTATAAAATGTTACTGGTCTTCTAACCAACTCTCACTGAAGAATAAATCTGAGTTTTAACTCCTGTTCAATTTGGTTATGTGTGCATCTGTAACAATCATGCCACCTAGCTTTAGACACATGAGCTATCCAAGGTGAGGTTTTATTTATAGTCAGTGGCAAAAATGCTGACAGACTCTTGTCCTCAATAAAGATATACCACAATAATAAGCAATCCATATCTCTACGTGGACAATTCAAGAAAACCTGTGAAACAAGAGGCCAGGTATATATGTGGAGTGGTCCATAGACTGGTGGGCCACCTGAGTCCTTCTCTATGGGAGGAAATTAACCACAAAAGTTAACATTATCTGTAGAAATGTAAAAAGATCTCCAGGGACATATTGTCAAGTCCCAGAGTCAGCACATGTATGAAATAGTCCTAGATCCTTCCTGCGTCTTGACCTTCTGGGAGGGATAGTGTATATCTTGTAGTCCTAGGAATGCAGCTTATATGGTCGAGCTGAACACCTTACGTAACAAAAGATATCTTTCTTTTTGTAATGTTGAAACAAATATTTTTCTTTATCATATGATAGATATAGGAGTGGAGAGACTTCCAACATGTTAATGACAGTCTGTTAATTGATATATTACTTTTTTAGGTAAATATTTTCATTATCTCACTGTTTCTTTGTCATCTCTTATCTATCTCTCATAGAATCACAGAACCATAGAATCATAGAATGGTTTGGGTTGGAAGACACCCTTAAGGGTCATTTAGTCCAACCTCCCTGTCATGGGCAGGGACATCTTTCACTAGATTAAGTTGCTCAAAGCCCCATCCAACCTGACATTGAACACTTCCAATGATGGGGCAGCTCCAGCTTCTCTGGACAACCTGTTCTAGTGTCTTCCCTCGCTCATCATAGAAGATGTTTTCCTTATATCCAATCTAAATCTACTCTCTTTCAGGATAAAACCATTGCCCCTTGTCCAGTCACCACAGGCCTTGGTAAAAAGTCTTTCTCCATCTTTTTTATAAGCTCCCCTTAAGTATTGAAAAGCCACAAAAAGCTCTCCCTAGAGCCTCCTCTTCTCCAGGCTGAACAATCCCAGCTCTTTCAGCCTGTCTTCGTAGGAGAGGTGTTCCATTCCTCTGATCATTTTTGTGGCCCTCCTCTGGACCTGCTTTAAGTGGTCCGTGTCTTTCTTGCACTGGGAACCCCAAAACTGGATGCAATACTCCAGCTGGGGTGTCATAAGAGTGAAGCAGAGGGAAAGAAGAATGGCATAGAGGTGGGCAGTAAGGCCCTGTTGTCTCATTATGTAGGCTTTTACAAGGAAGCAGGGTATTTTTTGCCTCAAATACTAAGGTCTCATGTTATTGTGGCTTGAAGGTGCTACTGAAATACAAATAACAACTGAGGTATTACCATTTTTATCCTTTGCTCAAGATCTTTCATTGACCCAGCTAGTGACACATGAAGTAACACAACAGCTTAAAGCTATGTTTATACAAGAAATTAGTGAAACCATTAACATAATCACTGCAGCCACCTTTCTCTGCAACAGCTGTGCTATCACAGAGTCTCTTCAGTTATATAGATTGTAGCAGTAATAATAGGTAACTGCTGACAAAGAGAAAAGGACACTAACAAAGAATGATGAACCACTGAGGTTATGGGAAAGTAGGTAGCTGCTTAACAGGAAATTCGGATGCCAAATGGGAAGTAAAGTTACATTTATGCCTGTTATCTGGTACAGCATGACAAGCAAATGTTTGATTTATAAATTGTTCTTTCCTGATTTTTTTTTTAATTTTCTCTTGACTTTGATATTTTTTATTTCTTCTAGCATTAATATGGTTATCACCTATACAAACTGTGATATGAATGTGTGTTCAAAGCCTGTAATAATGAAGTATATTTGTAAAAATACTTTAAAACACATCAACAAAAATAACTGGATTTTATATGCAAACTTTGACCTTAAGATAGTGTCATTTACTGGCAGTCCAGTTTCTTTTTCTAAACTAAAGGTATTTCAGCCTTCTCCTCTTGGGCTTTTAGTTCCTGCTGTTGTCAGAGGGCATACTCAAGACAGATACAGGGACATTGCTTTTGCATTAGGGAAGGCTGCTCTTGAAGTATAGCCACCTCCTCCTCATTATGTGAGGACATTATTTAGGTTAGATTGTCCAGTCCTTTCCTATCAGCATTAGGCAGAAGACAACTCTCTACCAGCTGCTTCCCAAGATAACATTTTACCACGTGAAAGAGTTGACACAGGCCTTATGTGGCAGGATGAGGTGGAATCATGACTCTCATGAAAGTTAATAGGAATTTTGCTGTTTTCCTGACTACACATAACATTTCACCAAGAGATTTTGGGCATTTTCTTTTTTTCCTGTTATCTTGTTATTTTAAAAAACAGTCTATCTTGATTCTATACTTCTCCTGTGTGAAGACACGCATTTTATTAGACTTAGTAGGACAACAACAACAAAGTTTGAATGGCTGCTTTAAAAACACAGTCTTAGGGTTCTCAGGGTGCAATTAAGAAGTATTTTATGTGTATGTGTGCATGTTTTATTTGTTTTGAGTTTGGCAAAACAAGGAATAAGGATGAAAAGCATTTTTTTGTATGAAGAACTAAAAATCATAGAGGAAGAGTAAATAGAAGCCTTCTGATACCTACAAATAGGTAACCAAAGAGATAGATCCAGGCTTTCTACTGAGGTACCCAGTGAAAGAACAAGATGCAGTGGACATAAATTAAAACAGAAAAGGTTCCAACTGCTTAGCTAGAAAAAAAGCAAAACAAAACCAAACCACAACCAAGACAAAAACCAATCAAAATAACATCAAGCCCACTTCACTATCATATTGATTAAGCATTTGCATAGGTTGCCCTGAGAAGCTGAGTTCTTAGAGTATTTCAAGGCTCTACTGAAAAAAGCCCTAAATCTCTAGTCTGAATTCAGTGTTGACTCTGTTTTTAGCAGGAAGGTGGACTGGGTGACTTCTCAAGGTCCCTTCCAGTGTGAATGATTCAGTGATTCTCCAGTTTTTATGGCTGTTCAATAAGACCAATTTGACTCAGTAGCATGAAATGTCAGGAAGCACTGGTACTCTGAATGATTATCAAAATATAAGCTGAAGGAAATCAATGAAAGCTGTATGTGTGTATCTTCAGGAATAGCTGAGCCTAATAAAGCAGCATTTATCAATAAGCCCCAGGCAACATGGCATTTTTTTAATATAAATGTTTTATCTATTCTGTCACCTTTGCCTGAGATGTTTCAATTCAACTGGAATTGAGAATTTGATCTTCATTTCCTCTTCTCACAAAGATTATATATGACTTCCTTCAAGTTTAAAATGGTTTCTTACAGTCTATTTAGATGTAAGGTGACTCATTCTTGACATTGTAGAAACTAAATTAAATTTATGCTGTCAGTAATCTTTGAAATGTCTGTTATACTAATACCTCCATATATTTGCAGAATAAGTTTTTTGATTGATTTTTGAATCCTGAGTAAACCTGTATCAATGCCAAATGCTACGTGATTTCATACCTATCTATACTTTTATGATGTTAAATGCTTTGCATATGTACATTGCAAGACTGAAACCAACCTTTTGTTCTTTTACAGACTCTACCTAAAGCAGAGTGAAACACACAAATACGTAAACCCAAAGGGCTGAGTTGAAATCTAGACCCAACACCTGAGCCCATGCTATGAGTCCTCATATGTTCCATCTGAATCAGGAGATAAATTGACATTGCTTGAAATTATTTCAGTCAGGTTCATTGAGTCACATTACCTTACATTTGGGTCCATGACCTCATCTCCTTTGCTCCCAACTTGGCTCCTTGGACAATGTCTGGACCTGGTTCATCACTTGCCATGTTTGGAGCTGTTGATGAACCCTGTTACCAGCAACTGGTGCTGCCTGCTGTGCTCAGACCCCATGGGATTGTGCTTCTCGGTGAGGGCACAGCCCAAGCTGGGTTTGTCCAGCCCTCGTGGAGCTGCTGGTCCTTGCTGATTCCCAACAACCAAATACTTTATTAATTAACATTTGAGATTATATCCTGGGTGGTAGCTAAAAAAGCCCATGAGGTCAGTTCTCAACAGTTAGCACAGTGCAGATGATTCACAGCTCAACAAATAAAAATGGAAAATATATCTGATATCATAGGGTTTCTTGTTTTTTCTCTTCTAAAGGAGAGTGTGCCTGATATTTTGACAGTCATAAGTGAATGTCTAGGAAAAAGTGCAAGACAAGACAAGCAGAATGTTATGCTTCTTCTGATATATACTTATAAAATTTGTATCTGAAGTGCTTGAGACAAAGGTTTCTGTGAACCTCCGCCATGAACCTGTCCAGTCAACTTTTGAACCCATGTAAACTTTTCATGCCCACAATGTCTTGTTATAATGAATTCCAGTTTTAAGAATGTGCACCTTTTGTTTCCAACCTGTCACCAGAAAATATGATTTGATTCCTGCCTCCTCTTTAAGAAACAGAATAATTACTTTCTCTTCGCCTTTTCTATGTAACTCAGAAGTTATACAGACTCTGATTCTTTGGCCTTGTTGTTTGCCACAAAAAAGATATATCAAACTCTATTTCCATAGAATTTGCTCTATAGCTGTAGTCATCCCAGCTCCAACCCTCCACAGTTATACCATTCTAAAAATATTCTTTACTTTCAGAGATTAAGTACAAGAACCGGACCAAATATTTAATCTGTGATTAATTTATGTACTAGCAAAATGTTGGTTTATATTTTGTTCTCTGTCTTGTTGTGATAACTGCACAGTATGTAAGGTTTTTTTTTGTTTGTTATTTCCTTGTTTTTCTTTATTGGGTATTCAACAGTCTTCCAATATTTTTTCTTTCTTATTTTTTTTTTTTCTTTTTTCCCCTTTTTTTCCTAAGGGGCAATACCTAGTTCAGAGTATTCTTTCCTCATATGTTTCACTTATTGACACTGAACATTATCTGCTATTTTATTAGTAATAACTATTAGGAGACCTTTCTACAGCTCCTCATGGCCATCATCAAAGTTTATAAACTCATTATTCCCCACCATTCGCTAGTCCAGTTATGAGTATTGTGAATAAATATTCTATTCTGTTCTATACAATGCTTCTTGAACAAGGTGTAGCATGAAGATGATAGTAATTTTCCTTAGCCCAGCTTTTATTCGTGAAGGAAAATTAACAATGAGGACTGGCATGAAGCTAAACTGAGAGTAAATGCAGTAGGTCTATAACAGGCTGCTTTAATTAGTGTTTTTATGCACTAAGATATGAGAAGTACATTAAAATACTTAAAATTATGATAAATGGACTAATTCACAGAAACTGTTAGTTAAATACCTCCTACTATGAGAACGACTAGTAATTATTGAGATACTTTCCAAATACAGCATCAAAAGTTACTTTGTCAGTAAAAATTGTTATTGTCAGAAGACTCTGGACTTGGACAGTTCACACATATTCTAAGAACTTTCTCCTGCTGGGTGAAAGGACTTTGCCTCATGAAGGATTTAAATGAACACTTAGTTAGCAGACAGTCCATCTTATTGGATGTATGGAAGTATGTAAATTTGCATGGAAGTTTAGCTCATTCCTAAAGGCTGAAATGCAGTGGGCACAATTCTTAAAGGTATAAGAATCATAACATACTCATCTTTTCAACATTTCTTGTTGTTTATTTTAAAATCCTCTTTGCTTATGTCAGTGACTGCTTACCAGAGGTATCTAATTCTTCATATACATTGTACTGAGATCCTAGTCACCTAATGCAGTGCTTATTGTTGTAAAACCTAAGCCCTTTAGTACACCCACCCTTAAATTTCCTAAGACTTTTGAATAGAAAAGAACTTCTAAACCAGAATAAAAACAAATATTTCCACCAGGGGACATTTGGTATCCTTCTTAAAGAGAAGATACTGTTACAAAATACCTTGAGAATATCTTAATCCTCAAGCGGTCCAATTATGGTTGTAATAATTACAATGTTAAAGAAAAAGAAAAGAACTTTTTGAAAGCAATCATAATGAACATATATCCCGTTTAAGAATTTTTGCATTGTTTATTTCCAAAGTAAATATAAGATATCATGAAAGCATGTAAATGTAGGGAGATGTATAGAGAAATTAACTGTCATTATCAAATGTGTGAAGACAGTCTTGTGATACTGGAAGGAAGTGGAGATCATGTTGGTTTGTACTTGTTAGGATAAAAATTAGCTTCATCATAGAACTGTTCCTGTATTTTGGTTGTTGGTAAGATAGAACTTCCTTGAAGTGTCTCTTTCTAGTAATTTTTTGTTATCTTCCTCTAGAGTACTTTTTCTTGGATTGGCAAAACAGACCAGTGGATAACATGGCATATTTCTTACCTTTCCATCTTTGTAAATATGTGTGATAAAACCAATTTAAAAAGAATAATAACTTAAATTTCATCCGTAAATCAAATAACATCTAATGCTTTGGTAAGTTCAGAATTATGTCACTTTTTTTTATAGTTATTATATAATGTAATATTGATGTACCATCAGGGTACCCGTACTTCTTTGCAACTTGCAGCTGCTAAAGCAATCCACAGAGGGCCTGATGACAGAGCACAATTTTCTACGTTTTCAAGGCTAGCTCTCTGCTCTGAAAGCCTATTTCCCTTAAATTGTACCTCATTAGCCATTTCCAACATTACCTGTTTCTCCACCATCAACCTGAATTCCTCTCCATCTAGGTAGTTACCTATATTAATGGCTGTTCCTTTACAGTGATATCACCCTTTTTCCTGAATCACTGCCTGGAAAGCCTTTGTGATACAAAGGTTGCTAATATTGTTAACTATTCTCCATTTATCTTCACTCTGTTATGAATGTTTCCTATGAAACCTAATGAACTAAACTTTTCCTCTGAGCTTTCTCACTTTTTGTATTTTATTATTTTTTAACTTATTTTTCTCTCTCCACTTTGTAATTTCCTATTTCCATGTGTTTTCCCAGCAAAGTAATAATTATCACTTTGAAGTGCTGACTTCTTAGATCCATTCAACTGACACTGGATAAACATGAAAAACTGTTTGAATGTATCTTTTCACATGATAATTAAGAAAGAAAAGCAGGAGTTTTTCTTTTTTTTTTTTTTAATACATAATGCCAAACCATTCCAAAAGAGATGCTATGGCAATCTGATTAGTCTTATTACTTCCTTTAAACTGATTTGTAATGTGATATACGGGTAGCCTTTGCTGTTAGCATCAGTCCTTATTCTCAGATGTCCAAAGGGCACCCTTTGGATCTTCATGTTTCAAGATGATGGAAATCTATTTTCAGCTTCCAAAGAGAGAACTGTTTGTACAAAAGCTCTTTTAAGTCCTTTAATGACAGATGTCAAAATGTAATGATATATGTGGTGCTCACTTCTGATAAAGATTTGACATCCCTGACACAAAAATTTTAAAACATCTTCAGAAAACAGACAGGAAAAACCCCTGTTAAGCCAAAGGCAGCATATCATGGACCAGTTAAAAAATAAACTAGAAAAAGAAACCTGTTTGCATGAACAGAAAAACTTAGACACATTTTAACAGATTTTCATATAAGTAATGTGTTTTTATTAAAGTGCACACTTGATTTGAATCAGAACATTAGGTTTGTAACATCTAAATTATAATATTCAGGAGGATGAAAAATAATTTGATCAGATTTAAGGGTAGGAGCATACTATGCCAAGCTTGTGAATAGTAGTTTCTGGATATAAAAAAACAAGAAGTCAAACAATCTGAGTGGAGAAATGGAGAATCACAATTCAAATAATATTAAATATAAGAATGTTCAAAACATAAAATCAAATCAAGGTTTCAATTTGATAACAAACCTTTTTTTACTTGGACATTGATTGTTTATTAGAGTAAGTTATCTATAGCTAAGAACTCAATTTATGTCAAAATTTTACATCTTTATTGCCTTGATGGTCCTGGAAGCAGTCCAAGAATAAATATCATAAGTATAGCGTAGACACTTAAGAACACATTTAGAAAACTAGCCCTTGCCAGAGAGTTATAAAATTGAGAGAGAAAAAGTTAACTACACTTGAAGAATTTTATAAACTTCCAAGACCTTCAGTTTCTCTCATGCCTGCACATGTTGTTTCTTTTATAGAGTTTAATTCAAGCTTTTTCACCAGCTCTTTTGAACTTTGATTGCTGGATCCACAGTGATGCTAAAAGCAATGGAGCATCTTTTGGATTAATGTTGACCATAAAATCTGCATTAGCTACATGTGGCTTTTTAAAGTAAAAACAGTGAAATAGATTTCTTAGAACCTGTAAGTTCAGTAGTCCATGAATATGGAATATTGTCATAAATATGTGATCCCATAATGTTCCATGTGAGTACACTCACTATTCATACATACTGATTTAATAATCCACATAAACTGTTTTCAGAGTCTGTTATCTGTGATGTGTTTGCAAATTGTAGAAGTTGATTTTGTGTTAGTGATTGCCTTTGTCATATTATTTCTGCTTTTCTGGAGATTAAATGAACATTTTAAAGAACAATACATTTCAGAGAGTAAACAAAACAGGAAAAATTCTTCACCGTGGCATAAACCTGAAAGTGTTCTTGTGAACATAATTTCTTTTCAACCATCATATGTTTGAACATTCAGTAACAACTAAGTTAATCCCTTTAATAATAATAAATAAAATTTAATTAATTCCTGATGTATAAATTTTGTTCCCTCCCCCAGAAACCTGACTATTTTAATAAACTTATGCTATTAAATTCTTTTTTTTTTTTTTATCATTAATTCTTTGCAAACTGTCTTTTTCTTCTTGTTATGTAGATCTAGCAATGGACTTCAGTAGATTGGACCATAGAAGTGTTTCAACAAGAAGGCAGACACATATGAACTATTATAATCTGCTGAAAAAAAAATCTTATTTACCATTTTGTCCTTTAGAAAGCAAAGATCTGGTTTTGCTGAAGCTATCTATGTACCCACATAGAGTCAGTCAATGTTTAGTCCAAAAAATGGGGAAGAAGCACAAATGTCTCTATTCTTTTAACATAGGCATTTTTAAAGTAAGATTTTCAATTTTTTATTTTGAAAGAAATATTTTTTTACCATTTTTGTCAAAATGCAATTTATTTTTAAGGAACATTACCAACATAAAATCTCTTCTTTAATCTCAAATATTTCCAGTTAACCAGCAAACAAGTTATAACAGAGTACAAACTGCTGTAAGAAGAGTCATACATATATATTGGGTATAATTTGTCCTCATATAAACCCATACATTTTTGATCTTCTGTCTTTTTCAAAGAATAAATCACTGAAGACAAATGCCTATATTTTCTGCTTGGAGCTTGGTCTATTGCATTACATTTCCTACTCAGTCAATGTGCCGTTCATCTTCCTTTTGCATAGATCTCTCAAGTGAGTAGAAAATGTTGTTGATATTATAACACCTGCGTTATACACTAAACAAATAACAAAACATTTCTGTAGTTCCCAGCTGCCATTATAAAAGTGAAACTACTGAGGAAAATGTAGTTTAGTAACCTGCATGTCTCAAAAAATTAAAATATATGAAACACACTAAAGAATCAGAACAGACCACCTGAATACATGTTATCCTTTATAATCAAGTTCTGAAAATGTAGATCTTCCAAAAAATGATTTTATGCCAGAAGACTTGGAGATAACACAGGAAAGCTAAATAATAGTTCTTTTATGACACAAAAGGGAGCTTCAAGCCTTGATTGCAAGGCATATTTTTCTGTGTATAGGTCCATATGCCATTGCCTTATATTCAACATGCACTCTATCAATTCATCCATCCATTCTGATGAACGGACATGCACAGAAGCTCTCTATTTTTTGGTGATGACCTATCTGTGCCATCTCACAGAGCACCTCAGTGCCACTTTATTTCCTGTCAAAAATTTTGTCATGTTTGCTCTTAGGTGAACTGTGATTCATGGATGTCAACATTTCTTTTTCTTATTTTTCAGTTTAGCACTCTGTTACTTGCACCTATGAAAAGCACGGCTATGGCACAGCCTGTTCAGGCACAGCGGTTTACTGCTGTAGGGTGAGGGTATTCTGGGAAATACGGATGAAGAGTTTCACCTGTTTTCAGAAAAAATAAATAACATACAACAAATTAGAGCAAACTTGACTCAGGTTAATAAATTTTCCTTCCCAAAAATCAAGAATCATGAGTATATAATTAGTAGAAGGGCTGTGCTGCAGTTATTTGCTGCTGGAATAACCTTAAACTGAAACTTCTATTGAATAAAAAAAGAGGCTTTTTATTCAATAAAATAAATACATTTACTTGGACAGAGTTTAAAAAGAGAATTTACACAGTAATTATTGTATTCTGTGTCTTCAGATGTTAGTAACAACATTTTTTTTCTTCAGAGTGGAAACTAAAGGCACAGCTGGTGGTTATATATTCAAACTGAGCAATGGAAATTTATGTGAATAAACAGAATATGTGAGTCTAAATCAGTACATGTCCTGTGCATTAAACAGTATAAATTTAAACTTAAAAGGGTAACTGCAGTGCAGTAACATTGTACGTCAAACGGAATTTTTAAACCAAACCAAATCACTTAAAATAAGCAATGCCACTAATAGAAAAAAGCTTCCAAACCACTATTCTGTGTGTAAGATAGGAAAAGGAGACATTGCAACACAGGTTACTGAATTCCTAGTTGGGCAGCAGTGTTGACCTGCATGAGAGTAGGAAGGCTCTACAGAAGGAACTGGACAGGCTGGATCTATGGGCCAACATCTATGGATCAACAAGGCCCAGTGCTGGCTCCTGCACTTGGGTCATAACAACCCCATGCAGCGCTACAGGCTTGGGGAAGAGCAGCTGGAAAACTGCTCACTGGAGAAGGACCTGGGGGGTGTTGGACCACAGCCGGCTGAATATGAGCCAGCAGTGTGCCCAGGTGGCCAAGAAGGCCAATAGCATCCTGGCTTGTATGAGAAATAGTGTGGCCAGCAGGACTAGAAAAGTGATCGTCCCCCTGTACTGAGCACTGGTGAGGCCACACCTCAAACACTGTGTTCGGTTCTGGGCCCCTCACTACACAAAGACATTGAGGTGCTGGAGCGTGTCCAAAGAAGAGCAACAAAGCTGGTGAAGGGTCTAGAGAACAAGTCTTATGAGGAGCGGCTGAGAGACTTGGAGTTGTTTAGTCTGGAGAAAGGAGGCCGAGAGGAGACCTTATTGGTCTCTACAACTACTTGAAAGGAGGTTGTAGTGAGGTGGGTGTTGGTCTTTTCACCCTAGTAACAAGAGGCAGGACAAGAGGAAATGGCCTCAAGTTGTGCCAGGGGAGGTTTAGGTTGAATATTAGGAAGAATTTCTTCACTGAAAGGGTTATTAAGCATTGGAACAGGCTTCCCAGGGAAGTGGTTGAGCCACCATCCCTGGAGATTTTAAAAACCATGTAGATATGATGCTTATGGACATGGTTTAGTGGTGGACTTGGCAGTATTGGGTTTACGGTTGTACTCTATGATCTTAAAGGTCTTTTCCAATGTAAATAATTCTATAATTCTATCCTATGATTCTAGATATTCTGTTTGTGCTTCTGTTACCAAAGGTACAGACATGAAATACACAAATACTGCACAGACACTTATGTATACAAACACTTGTTTTTCTTACCAATTCTATTTGAAGATACACCACGAATAATAAATATTGGGGTGATTTGACTGCATACCTAATACAAGTAATTTAGGTTACACCATTTTCTAACTTACCTTATTTTACTCAACTCCTAACATTCTATGGCTATTTATGGTTGATGAGTAGAGCAAAACGAAATTTTAAAACCCAGGAATATATTATAATAAAAATGTGTTATTAATCAATCACAGATGTTAGTCTAAATGCTTGAGATTACTATTGATTGCAGGGCCAGAAAAGAAAGGTGATATTTTGAAAAAAGTCTCCTAGGAATGTACGAATGATGGGGGAAAAAAAATTAATTGTGTCTTAAAGAATTCTTTGAGTTCCCCAAGCAGCACTAATGGTCATTTCTTATCTCTGCTCAGCACTCAGTCGAAGCATTATAAGATCTGCATAAAAACTGATAGGCTAATTTTTTTCTCTTTGTAAGGGAGATCTGAGAGCAGGATTAGAACAAGGTTGCACTCTGCCCCTAGAAGAACTAAAAGCCTTGTTAAATTACCTCTTCTGAGTAAATTTTCCCAGATGAAAAGACAGGCTGTGATGCAAATTGACTTTTCGTTGTATGGACGTTACACAGTGTGATTGTGGTGATGCTTTAAACAATGAAGGACTAGCTCTCAGCTAAGGTAGTAGCTTTTAGACAGACTATCAGGATAAAACCTAGTTGTTTTTCTACAGTTACTGTGTACAGATAAGTGTTCATAACATCCTCTCACTGCCCCCAATTAAACTATTAGTAGATACTGCCCAATTTTTCATTCGTGTAAAACATATACCTTCCTTAATGGAAGAGAGGAATGACCTCACAAAAGCACAGTCAACAGTATTGTTTTGCATTACCTTCAATAGTATCATTCTATTAGTAATTGCCTGCTTCCTAAGTTATCATTAAAACTAACCTCCAAAGTGATAACCTGAAACTCAGTTATGAATATATTTTTTAATGCATGATCATTATGTTTTTCTTAATGAATTGAAACTAGAGAAAGGCTTTCTAGTTTATTCTGAGGGGAGATTTTGTTTCCTTAATGTATGGCTTGAGATCTCCAGACATGGAGCTAATACAACAAGCATTGCCAAATTTGTGTTGATCTGTGCAGAGAAGGATAAAATACCAGAAGCCATTACAAGGAATGAAACAGCATGCCTGATCAGAAGCACTTAAGCCTTCCAACTCTGAAGAAAATGTTTAACTTAAGATATTGAAACTTTCCTTTAATGGCTAAAGTCACAACTCTCTTACTGCCCACCCCTATCTAATATTGAAGGTAAGAGTGGAACACATGTGCTTAGTCCTTCATGATTACAAAAGAGAATTTACATGTGAGGACTTGCTGGAATAGCTTTAAAAACTAAAACAAAGTGTTCCTCCCTTTACACCAGATAAAAGAACAGTTGAAGTAGGAAGTAAAGTACCTCGTAAGACATTTTCCTTAGTCAATGTTTTTGCTTGCCATTTTTTGTGTGTTCTCCCTATGCTGTGCCTGACAGCAGTGTGAGGTTGTTTTGATAGTTGGTAAATACATTAGCAACAACAGCAATAACACAAAACTGACTAGGTCATGTTCATTTGTATCATAAGTTCATGGAAGTAGAGTTACATCAGGGATTGATTTTGCCAAACAAATTAATAAACCAGTTTGAGATAGTAAGGCCTTCCTCAAAACAACACTGAAATGAAATATTGAGAAGAATCTCATTAAAGGTCCCCAAATTATTTTCTTTTAGACATCCATTCTCTTCTGGCAGAATAATCTCAAAAGCTGAATGGAAAGAGGTAGACATGGTCAATAGGAGAATGATTTTATAGAGGAATAAATTATCCTTCTGATACTGGATTTCTTTTGTATGAATTTTGTCTATTCCACCATACAGTCAATGTGACAAAACCTGTGTTCTTGGTTCTTGTGAAAATATTTGCAAATTCACTTGAAACTGGCAAAAATATTGGACAACTGGAAATCAGTCATAAGTTGCCAAGACAGCAGAGCTACACAATAAGAGGTGAGCATCCTCTTTTATTTT
Source organism: Elanus axillaris (assembly GCA_026212715.1). Classification (NCBI taxonomy): domain Eukaryota; kingdom Metazoa; phylum Chordata; class Aves; order Accipitriformes; family Accipitridae; genus Elanus; species Elanus axillaris. Next base: position 23,261,164 of record JANZLQ010000005.1, read on the forward strand.
TAATCCTCCTCCACTTTCTTTCCATGTGTGTAAGTGGAATGCTTGTGTTGGATGCAAGAATGATAAACAGAATTAAACACACAGGCTTTTAATTTCAGTTAGAAAAGCTACAGTACAAACTGCTGATCCAAACCAAAGCATTTTCATATTCAATTGTATGGGGTTTATTTTTCTCACAAAAACGAAGAAAAATACCAATTACTTACATAACAGGAATAGCTTAGCAAATGACAACTGTGAAAAATTAGACTGTACATTTTAGAAATGTATAATTAATATTTGAAAAAACATCAACTAAATGGTTGAATTCTGTTTGCCACCAGGAACATATCCTTGTTGCTCAGCATCTTTATTCTTGTTCAATAGGACCTACTTGTTAATGTAATACTATAAGGCCTATCTAGCAAAAGAGAGTACTGCTCTATAACTGAGATGCCGGGCTTTACCAGAAAACAAAGTTCCAAATAAAATCCAAATTAACAGTGCAGAAGACAATAATGAAGAGACAAAGAAGTGATCTGAGCTGTGGCTTGTTTTGTTTTCCCTTTCCTTGGTAATGCATAAGAAAATAAAGAAATGTCTTGTAATGAGCTTTTGCTTCCTGTGAAGGAAGATGTCTCTGTTGTTAACTAAAGAAAATTTTGTCATTGCAACTTTTGCTGACTTGTTTATTTTTTTTCTTCTGAGTGGCTGCCAGTTCAATATCCCCTTGATGCAGTCTGCTACACCTTCCAGAACCTGAAAATTATTTCACAATTTTAACATTATTATTAAAATCCAAATAGGACTTAAGTCATAAAAAGCAAAGTAAGAAACTTTCACCAGTTTTCATGTAAATTCAAAAGTAGAAACCTGACTACAAACAAAACTTCTAGTCACACTTAAGTCCCCAGTGACTACCAGTATATTTCAGGTTTGGCTTCTGTAAGCTGTTTTCTGGTCAATTTTATAATAAAACAAATGCATGCACTGGTAAAGATACTAATTCATAATTAGAGTCAGTATAATGAAGAGGAAAGATACAGTATCATCATGCCACAGATAGCTTTGTAGAAAAATTCTCCAAATTAAAATTCTAGTAGAAAAATACATTAATGAAAGTGAGGTCTAGTAAGGAAAAATATCTTTAGTTTTCCCAGAAGAAAGTGTTCATGTTACTACCTGATAAAGGAGGCCCTTGAAGAAAACATTCAGGTATTTCTCTGATGCATACCCTATAATATGGTAATTCACAATTTGGAAGGATGAACACTTAATACATGACCAGAATGAGTTATTTAAGAAGAATTCAGCTGGGGCAGAAGTAAACAATTAATTATTCCCCCATTTTGGAAGGGAAGGAGAACACTCTCACATAACACTCATCTCTCACTGCATACCAGAATTATTTTTCTCAATCCTTTTTATACAATTGGTCTAAAACATTTAGGGGATTAAATAAAATATAATAGAACGTGGAGTAGGGTTGTAAGAACACTGATGGTGTCGTGGTTTAAGCCCAGCTAGCAACTAAGCTCCACACAGCTGCTCATTCGCTTCCTCCTGAAGTTGGGATGGGGGAGAGAATTAGAAAGGTAAAAGTGAGAAAAGTCATGGGTTGAGATAAAGACAGTTTAATAATTAAAGCAAAAGCCATGCATGCAAGCAAAACAAACCAAGGAATTTATTCCCAACTTCCCATGGGCAGGCAGGTGTTCAGCCATCTCCAGGACAGCAGGGCTCCATCACATGTAACAGTTAGTTGGGAAGACAAACACCATCACTCCGAATGTCCTCCTTCCTTCTTCTTCCCCAGTTTTATACGCTGAGCATGACATCCTATGGGCTGGAATATCCCTTGGGTCAGTCGGGGTCAGCTGTCCCGGCTGTGTCCCCTCCCAACTCCTGGTGCCCCCCCAGCCTCCTCACTGGTGGGGTGGGGTGAGGAGCAGAAATGACCTTGACTCTGGGTAAGCACTGCTCAGCAGTTAACCAAAATATCCCTGTGTTATCAAAGTTACTCTCATCCTAAATCCAGTGATTTAACACTGTGACAAAACACAGTGCTGTACCAGCTACTATGAAGAAAATTAACTCTACCCCAGCCAAAACCAGCACAGATCATTTTATTAAAATAGTCTGAAATCTTTTAAAAAATCATGATAGTTACAGAAATGATTGTGTTAGTTTTGCAAAGGAAGTGCACATTGGAAATATATCTTCAGTATTTGATATATGGGGAACACAGGACTTGTGTTACTGCAGAATGAAAGCAATTTTTATGTTTAACCAAACTTTCAATAACAGGTTTGTTCAAACCTGCCTGTGGCAATCTGGATTTCAAAGTTTCTCTGCCTTTAACAGAACACAGAAAATAGCACCACTGTTAACAACAGCCTGTGCATATTTTTTTTTCCTTTGGCATATTATGCAGACTAATGTGAAATGAACGATCATACAAGGATGTAAAGTGACAGAGTAGAACTGTACAATATGTCTTTCTTCTCTGTTTTAGAAATTGTTACAAAAATCATATTTGCACTAGGTTATCTAAATGATAGAACTCAGCACTGCATTTGAATCTGAAATATTAAAATAATAAAATACTGGTATTTATTTCTGAAACTATTCAAGTGATTTTGACAGAGGATTCTGCATTTAGTGCTGTAACTTTCAGGTACTGTTTGAACTGCCTCATAATATGTGTTTATTTTCAGGTTTTAGTGATCAAGTCAGGAATAAGCAGCGCTTACATTTTCTTTTGCTTCTAGTGCTATTGTCATGCATAACAATAGCTCATCAGTTCTCTTAACTCCAATCCACTCAATTAGGGGAACGTCATTTTATTAGCAACACTACATGATGTTGTTTAACAAAGACATTAGTTGATTGTCACCTGAAAACATCACTCATTCCCAGATGCTTTTTCAGCTGTACTTATAAAATATATCCAAAATGATTTCCAAAGGGATGTTATTGAGTTATCTGGGGCAGAGTGTTTTGTCAAAACATGGATCAGAAAGACCTGTGACATGACTTGAAAGGACAACAGATAATAAAATGTTTGTGGTACACAGGATTTCCAAACATTACTCACAGTTCAGCTTCAAAGCATGCTTACACCTATCTCCAATCTACAGTCTTTTCTGTAGATTACAGTAAAGACTAATTTTTTTCCTAACCTTTGAAGAACACTGTAGCTTTCCTGTTAGATATTAGATTTAAATTATTATTTACTTGCTACTATTTGCATGACATTTTTCCCTGAATACCTATAAATGTTTAGCACCTGTAGAAAAAATATTTGTGAAGACTACCTAAGACAACTTTATACAAAATTCCAAAATCCAGAAAAGTACAGGCTATGTTCTCAAATGAATTTTAAAAGCAGATTCTTAGAACAAAGTGACTGATGTCTATAAAAATGAATCTTAGTAAGAGTTGATGAATGCTTCATCACTCTGAGGTTTTGCTATTTCTTTTTAACTTTCTGTAAGCTGCATCACAGATATGCCAGGCAGTGTGAATGTCTCAGTGTTTCTGCATTTTCAAAATATACAAAGAGGGCTTATCTGTATAGACAGATACATAGCAGAAATAAAAGGTAGAAAATGGTGCACATTTTGTTTTGGTCTGTATTTTACTCCAAATTATTAAGTGCATCATGATAAACAGGGAACAGTGAAGGATAGAACAAACTGAAAGATAATGACGGATGTCCAGTGTTTTTCACATACTCATTTAAAATTCTTAGGTGACAGCGACATGATTTTTTCATAGACTTGTGAAGGCAGGTGATTTAGCCCATCCATTCAAGAAAATGGATGGATCTGTGAACTGACTATAGAATATAGTCACTTGAGCTGGTCTGACAGGCAGTTTTGTTTTGTGAATTATTTCAATACTTAGGCAAATTTTTATTAAAAATTCCTAAATTGTTTGTAAGTTTTTGGAGCCTCAGTTAGGCTAAGCTGTTCTAGAGCCATGAACCTTGGTATACTGAAGATCCTATAAGCACAGAAACTCTGACTGTCCATCAACATTTGAATTAACTGATAAAGGAACCAAGGAAATTAATTATTTCACCAGTAGTGTTTCAAAGAGCTCTAGGCCCATGATAATCATAACTGCAGAAACATGACTAATTCATATCCCTGTGAAATTCTGCTGCTTCTGATATCCAGGATTCAACAGGCAGAAATGCTTCAATGGACTGAGTTTACTACTATCAAGTTGTATTCCAATGTAAATTATGTTAGAACAAGAAACAGAAAAAGAATAGGTTTATGACCTGTATCTGTAATAGTGTAAATACCTCCCCTTTCCCCCTGAGCTCCTTCCTGTCTTCAAATACTACTAGATTAATAAAATGAAATGTTTGAGTCAAATGTTTAGGCAGATGAGTTGTCTCAATATCTTGAGATTAATTAATTGGATGAGTGTCTTGATCTTATTTCAAATTCAATTCTCCAACACATCATTGCTATGTAATCCCTCTGTTTTATAGTAACATCCTCTAGTATACACATAAGAAATGCTGAAATTCTCCCTAAAGCATGATACTGATAGAGTACCAAAGGAAATTTTATTTGTAAGTGCAAATCCTATAGTTTCAATAATTTTTGTACAATCCAAGAATTGTAGCCTTATTTTTACCCTTGTTTTTTGGCTGTGGTTTTTTTTTTATTATTTTTTAAACTATAATAATCCACTCCATACACATCAGTTTATCTATTCTTATCCAAAAAGAGTCAAGTTTTGGTCCATTACAAGTAATTTCATTCTGGATTCAAAGTTAAGCTTGTTTCTCATGAATTTGGAAGTTTTGAGATTTATAGTAATAAGGTTAGATGACTAACAACAATCTTATTTTTATCTCTCACATTGAGTAAATTACTCTCATTAAAAACTCTGGGCCCCATCACTGCATAGCTCTTAAAGACCTTTTCACATTTAAGGAAGTTAGAATGTCCAAGTCAGTGAACTTAGTAAAACATAAATATTCATTTGATTTTGAGTGGGATGATTGTTCACCAGCTTCGGTTATTTGCATGTTGAACCAGATACGTAAAACAATGCTGGGCAATTGATATTGACTGTGTAGATGAGTATATTAATATTAAATAAACCTATTATACTTTGCTAAGACACCACATTTCTAAACAGGATTTACCTAAATTTGAATCAATTTTGATCAAGAGTACATGTGTTGTTTACCTGGTTGAATATTGCAAAAGAATATTTGGATAAAATATATTGCACCTTAATGATCACACATAAATTTCCTAGATAAACTCAACCTATAGCCGGGGATGGTTTACTTTAAAAATGGAGTAGTATCTTTTTAGCTTTATGGTTTTAAAAAGTATGCCTAAATTGCAATGCCTTACAGTGTGATTTGAAAAATCTTTAAATATTTAATATACTTAAAAATGCAGAGTTCAGTCTTTTCTGTATTTTGACAGCTAAACCATTCTTAACTCTTCCAGGTGGGTTACCGCCACTGTAAAGCAGGATAGACCCACTGAACAAAACTGATGAACATTAGAAAATTTGGAGTGTTGAAGTTTACTATTAGCTGTCAAATAGTGAATGTGACAAGTTATTAGCATTCTGATACAGCACTTCTCTGGCAAACTGTCATGAGAACAGGAGGCAGAACAACATCAGCCTGTTGTCAGGATAATTAGAATAATGAAAATGTGAAATAACACAAATGTAACTGCTTTCCATTACAATTCTTATAATGAACTTATAATTTGTCTCATCCTCATTAAGCAGTGTAAAATATTTAGGGACATTAAAAAAAAGAAAAAGAATAATTCACAGCTATATTTTGTAGTGTTTAGCTGGACTGACATGAAATTTCAAAACTCTTCACTATCACAAGCTGGCACCATGAAATTGCATTTACCAACCTTGTTGCTAGTGCTTAATACTGGCATTATATAATGTGTAAATAAGTTAGTGTGCAAGTAAAGAAAATATTTTGCTAATGTTTCAGTAGCCTCAGTCATTGGACAGACTAATAATATAGTACTTATGGGAAATCTAGAACATTTGAAGATAAAATATTAATTCAATCTGAAAATATTTGCTGTAAAATTTAAATGAAAGTATTGATAATTTTTAATCATAATTTTTAAAGAATACCCATCTAATGTTCAGGTCCTAGCCCTGTGTTTGTTTTGTAAAAATTTTGTATTGATTTCAACCCTCCAAATTAATTTCTTCATTATTTTATTATCTGGATAATAAACTGAACAATAAGTCTGGATAATAAAACAACGGACATAGCAGAAATCAATGCTGAAAGAAATTTTAAGCATTTCTACTCTTTCCTCCTTTGCAAAGGTTGGATCAGCTATACCTGTATCATTTCTGAACAAACCCTTTTACAACCTGCTCTTAGGAACTAGAGCTGAGGGAGTTGTCCCAGCCTCCCAACAAACCGCTGCAGTACTTCATAGTCCTCACTATTACACACTCTAACATAGACCTTCCTTTCCATTATTTAAAGTCACTTGTCAGATCTGCAGTGAGTTTTGAGAAGGGAATAAACTCCTCAGAAACTATGTTTTACATATATGAACACTGCTACTATATTTTCCTTTCCTTAGTCTAAACATACTTAAACCTTTCATCTTCCTTATAATGTCTGATTTTCCAGACCTTTGAAAATACTCCTGCTTTCCTTGGGACTTTCTTTAGTTGAATCTCTCCTTTTAACTTGCATTGCCCCAGATTTGAATTGTTGAATTTATCAGCTCTGAACACAGTGAAATCACTGTTTTATACTCAACATTCCTATTTATAGACATGACGATGGTGTTTGCTGACTACTGATGTTTGCCGTAACCTACTACCCTAGAGAATCCTGTTCTCTGAATATAGTCAGCTGTTTTGAAGTAACCTGTCTTAAATGGCTATTATCAATACTATTAATAATGACAAGAGAAAGCATATTCAGATTGGGATTTCCATTTTGCTTGCAATAAATTTTTTAATGGAAATGTACTTTCAGAACAGTATTCAGTTCTTTTCAAAGAATTTATTAGAGGATGTTAAACTTTCTTTAGCCTTTTAAAGCAGTAAATCTATTTAGGTAAGGTATTCTAACAAAAAAAGAATTTTCCTTTAATTTCAAAATACATGTACAATAAACCAAATAAATATAATGTCACACAGAAGAAAAATGGTATCAATTTCCATGGAACATTATTGCTTTATTCATATTGTCTCTTTCAAAGTTGTAGTGCTGAAGAAAAAAAAAATTATTTCATGTTTTGTGAAAGTTTTCATCTTTTGAACTGTGGGTATATTTGCTGAAACCTGTAATGTTTTCTGGTATTAAATTTAGCTATTATAATCCAAACTAAAAGTAATCCTCTTCTGTCCTAACCTCTACTTCTGAATCAAAACTCATAGAATCGTAGAACCATAGAATCACAGAATGATTTGGGTTGGAAGGGACCTTAAAGATCATCTAGTTCCACCCCCCTGCCATGGGCAGGGACACCTTCCACTAGAGCAGGTTGCTCAAAGCCCCATCCAACCTGGCCTTGAACACT
>JANZLQ010000005.1:23298415-23314713 GCA_026212715.1 Elanus axillaris
CATACTGAACCCAAAACACAGCACTGTACCAGCTACTAGGAAGACACTTAACTCTATCCCAGCTGAAACCAGGACACAGACATCTCAGGTTCATTTGTATAGGAATGCTTTACAACCAACCCAATAACTCCGCCTAAATCTCCAGTTACAATCTTTCTCTTGTGTTGAAGTGGAAATGGAGATACCCAGAGACAAAATCCAGTTTATCCATAGCCATTTTCTTCCAGTAATCTGAAATCCACACAGTACATTCTCAGTAACATGCAGCCCAGTTTCTGCTGAAGGATCCTGGCTTGATTAGGTTTCAGGTATATAACTCAATTAGGGAAATTTTATGCTGCAGATGAGTCTCAAAACTCATTTTGATTTTTTTTATCAAAAACTCGTGGATATTTTTTATTTTAAGAGAGTCTTCCATGGGTTTATAAGACACATAGATGAGCAATAAAAATGGACAGCATAATTGTAAATTTCATAAATTGCTTGAATTTAACTAGAAAAATGAAAAACAAACAAAACAAACTGTGTGTGAACTGCAGTTTAAAAAAGTGACCTTTATTAACAGTAGGACCAGCAAATGAAATTGGTTGGAAGTAATAACTTGAGCAGTTAAATCTGAAAGAATCATGAAAAGTCCTGATCTGGATCCATACTGGGCTGTGTAAATACAGTTTGAAGCCCCAGATCAGCAGGGTTGTCTTTATATAAAATAGGTTGGAACATATGTTACAAAGAAAGAAATACTTGGGTAGTCACATTCAGATTCTCCTCACTGAACTGTTACGACAGTTTTTTATCATTTGTCCAGCATTTTGCCAATGTTTTGCTTTGCCATTCTATCCAGATTGCCCCAGTGAAAGAAACCAGAGTGATATTTCTGGTGTACAGTCCAGTTTGTGGTTCTGGAATTTGAGGTCCTCAACTACCAGCTGCTGAAACCAGCAGATCATGCAGAAAAGTCCAGCAGCACATAGGCTGGTGAACTATCACATCACACAGAAGTGCAAACTGGTGATGAAAAATGTAATCTGGGCTGAGATGAAATTTTTAATGATCAAATCAGAGACATTCAGGAACAGCTTCTTGGGGGTGAGGGGAGGCAAAAACCTCACCACTTATGAAACAGAGCTTAGTATGTTTATGAAAGAGAATGTGAGATCAAGTGGCTAGAATAGCAGGGCACAACTTGACCCACATTTTTTTCCCAGTCTTGCATTTTTTTAAGGAATGAAAGAATTACTTACTGGTAAATGTAATTTTTCATGCAGTCTCTTCTCCCACATGCTGTTACATTAGTCCTTGTCGTCTGATATTAGACTAGCTAATGTTACTACATTATTGCTTAGTCACTATATATCAATAGGCCTTTCAGTTACCTCTCTGTTAGCCTCATCTGCACTTCCTATTTAGAGCACATAAACAGTTCAAGTAAAATGTAAAGCTTTATAAGCCAGATTTGCACACATCTACTGAATTCCATTTAAACATTGGAAATAAGTTCAGAGGACTCATCCAACCCTTCTTCCAAACAGCAGTAATAGCAGTAAAGGCCAGATCCAATTGTTAGTAACTGTTTGAAATACGCAACCCTGTGATTGCAAAACCTTATTTCTAGCTGTAACTCACTTTCAGCTTAGGAAACATATTCAAACCCCTGGACATCTTTTGTAGTTGTATAATATGATTTTATAGTCTTCATTTTTAGTAAAAAGATTCCTTGTGCTAAAGATAATAATAAAAACTCAGTTACAGAATTAAATAGCATGTTTCCTACAACTGGATGGACATGTAGGTTCAGCATCAGTTCCCTTCCTGTTGCTGATACCATGGGGTTTTTAACTTCTCCAATTACTTTCTGATACTTGCTCTGCCCATATAGAATATTGAGGTAAGTGCAGTAGGTCTACTAAATCACAGGTTATTTAAACCTGTAACAGGTCAATCTATTTGATCTGTTTGCATTCAACAAATATTTCTGAATCCCAGAGAACTTCCAGCTTTGATAAGGATGGTGGGGTGAAAATCTTCATAAAAGCTGAAAGCCTCAAATCCCAGCTGGTGAAGAATTCCAGAAGCTATAAGCCATGCTTAAAGAGAAAGGTATGGTATTTCAGTATCATATAGTGCTGGTAGATGTTTTGTAGTCCTCTTAGGACCTCTCTACCACCACTAAATATTTACCTTTCATGTATTATTAACTCAAAAGACCAACATATTGTAAAGTAATAGGCTAGCCAGCTGGAAGACAATCATGTAAAAAATATATCTAAACCTTATTTGTATATATCATTACACATCACCTTAGCTGGACGTCATAGTTCCTGTCACCTCAGAACTTGCACCAACCCACAGTTGATTCATTTCTACGTGATGCGTCTGGCATCACTCAGTTCTGTCCTTGTCTTCCAGTTCTCACTGAGGTTCTGCAACAACTGTCATGCCAGTTCCTACCCTCCCACCCTCATCTGATCCCAAACGGAGCTCTGAATGTTTGGCTGGTGCTTTTCATGTACTAGGCAGGAGGAAGAACAAAGAGCTTATTGAATCCTTTTCATCAGAATACTTTGAAGAATTCCCCAAGGCAAGGAAATATGCTGTTTAGACAGACCTTCCATGATATTTTGACCTGGCTACCCATTCAGTTTGTCTTCCAAGAAAGGGAATAAAATCAGTTAATCTGTTCTCAGCACTGAATAACGTATTTTGTTACTTTCCCACTTAGGGAGGAAAATTGAAAATTAAGAGCTCTGGGCATTCTGTGACACTACTGACAGATCTGAAAATATATATCTGCCAACAGATATGAAATGCATCATTTGTTCTTGAAAAGCAAAAGCACTACATGTAAATTAACCAAATAGCAGGCAAGAATACTTTCTCTTGAAACAACCTTTGAACTACTAATGAAGAAAAAAAATTTCCGTTCCTATGAAGTCTTGTTTTGGCTCTACATTCAGGTAATGTGAGAGAATCCAATTACATATCCCAAATCCTACATATGTCCCACACGTGTCTGAAGCATGACACCTCAGATTATGGAGAAGTCTGTTGTAAAGCAATATCATTACTTTGGAGAGCTTAAAAAGAGCACAGTAGTTATGCGTAATACAGGTAAGAAACGACTCTCAGTATGGCTGGAGTGCCCTGAGAAAGAATGAGAGAAAGAAGATGTGGGAAAAATTTCAGTGATGGCTCTTTAATCCCCCAAAGTAATGAAGAAGGACTGCAGTCTACCACCAGATTAAAAAGCAGTTAATTCCTGTGTTATACATCTTGGTTCTGTGGAACTGAGCTTGAACAGAAGGAACACACTGAACACAGAGGAGATACCGTAGCTATCTTGCATTGTGCCTGATATTCCCAGTAGAGTCCTTCCCAAAGGAGACTTTATAACGCTGTGAAATCATGTTCCATCTTTCCAGAGGTAAAATCAGTTTGGGAGGCTACTGCCCCTCAGTTATTCTAGAACAGCACATCATAAAATTTTGCTGTGAGGTCAGTCACTAAAAAAACCTGTGGAAAGGGTCATATTCATCCAAAGTTTGTTTACTGATCCAGTTCATATCCACAAAAAAAGCTAAATTGCTACAGATGGAGAGACATGTTGTGACGTGTGGGACAGGCTGACAGATGTGTTGAGAGAGAGTCTGCAATACCATTGCCTGTAGCACATGGTGTCTGCTTGATTTGTTTGTTCACTTTCTACTATTGTTTCTACTGTGAAAGCTTCATGTTCTGCTAAACATAAATGATTTTCATAGTTGCATCAAAGGTCAGAAAAAATTCTCTGCAATGAGGGGTCCTCTCCTGACAGTACATTCTGAAAAAGGACAATAAGTCCTTCTCCCGTGGAAGAAATATCTTGAGTTCAAGTAATAACCAACAAGGAATGGGACATATAGCAATACTAAAAAAAATATGGAAGATTCCTCAAAAGAGAAGGGAACAGATCCACCTCAGTTTTTGTGGAACGAAAGATGTTTTCCCTAGAGACCCAGAAGAGTCTGTGTGGTCTTTGATGTAACCCATGAATTTACCGAAAACTGATGACTAGAGAACACCACCTTAAGGAAGGACTTGCACAACAAAGAGGTGTGGGAAGGTGAAAAATTTGGGGTTGCATCCTTTTATGTTAATCATAAGGAATCTGGAAGGACTTTATTTACAGAGTTACTTGTTCCCATTGTTGCTTTAATAAAAGCAAACATTAGAATTTCAAGCCCCTTTTGATATTTTGGGCTACTCTTTACAAAACAACAGTATAGGTAGCTCTGCTCCAGAGATTTGGTCAATTTGGTATTTCATTGTAATACTCGGGAAAACAGCATGGAGCTTTGGAGAGAATCTCTGCAATACTGAAAATCAGCAAAGAGTGCGAGTCATAGGGTTCCTCTGTAATATGAAGCATCGGTAATAGTAACAGAGAGTACAAGCTGATCAGCAACAGGAACCTCTAAGGAAGGATAAACAGAGAGAAAGGAGTGCAAATTAAGAGAATCAAAGATGGAAGCATAGATCATTCAGGTGTCAGTCATGGAGAGGCTGCCCAAAGGCATGGACAACCTGCTCTCACCATCAGTATTAGGGGAAGAAGTGTTCCTGATTCTTTTTACCTTTTGTTCATTGGAGAAGGTACATTTTCACACTTTCTAGTTTGCTGAAATTACATTTAAGGGCAAACCTCAGTTTTAGTGTAAACTTCCAGGCATTAGTCACAAAGGTTATTATGCCTCTAGGAGGCCAAATGCATACTGTAGCCTCTACAATTAGTAAAATTCAGCCCATGTTTGCTCTCTGAATTCCCAGAGTCTTGAAGATTTATATAAGTAGAGAACATGCCTATGCCTCTATGCTAAGGCTCTCTCCAGTCTGAAAAAAGTGTTGCAGATGTGTTGACTTTAACTCAATCTGGAAATTTTCATTGAATCAGTGAGTTATCTGATGACAACCACAATATCTAGCATCCATTTGAAGACTGATTAATTTCTGATATAGTCAAGCTGATGTGAGTGAAATTACATTTGGATCAAATTATTAGCTCTATGTCTAGCACTGAATGACAACCTCTTGAAAGTTGACAAAAAGCTTGCAAACTATTTAGATTTTTAAAGTTTGCTGATTAGGCGGCAGTTTGATAATCCTTTCTTGGCATCTTAGTTTGAGTTTACACTTCCCATAACCTGTGTTCTCATTTCCCTGCTAAACTGTTAGCTGGTCTGATAAAACTTTTGTGGGTGAGACTGATAAAACTTTTTGTGTTTGTTTGTGTTTTTCAAGGATGAGTGCAGGATGGCTGCTTTGACAGACCCATCCACCAAAGGAAGAGTTCATAGCCATCCTTTGCCTCAAGTAAAATTCAAGCCCATATTTGTTTGTTTGGGATTTTGTTTGTTTGTTTGTTTTTCCAGAAAAAAAAAAAAAGGGAAGGGGAGAGTAAATTTTACAGCCAACTTAATGTCCTGCTAGGGAAGTCAATAAAGCTAAAGCTAATATTACAGATAGCTAGCAAAAAGAGAAAGCTATATGTTGTTGTGGACAAGACAAATAAAAATAATCCAGGTTGGGGCAAATGGTGATCTGACTTTTTTTTTTTTTCCCATTAGATTGGGTTTTTACTTCCTTGTGTAATCCTTTATTTGGTCTAATTTTACGTTTGTTTTCAGTGCTTTCTATCTTTTCTCTGTTTTTCTTCCCAGATTTGCGCCCCCCCTCCCCTTTTCTGCTCTCTTATTTCTTCCCCTTTCAATCCACCTTAGAAGAAATACAAAACCATGTAAGACTAAGGCTACTTCAGATAGTTTGAAGTCCGAAAAAACTACTTCCTGTTTTGTTTATGTTCTCTGTTGTCTTTATGATTAGTTATTTCAAATGAACAATATTTTTTTCCAACAACACAACTTGCTGAAAGAAAATTTTCTATAATCGTCTTTCTCACCATGAAAAAGTGATAATTCAAAAATCATTAAATTTGATCTGACTCACTGCCTGTAAATAGCATGAACACATTCTGAGCCATTGCTCTGTCTTATGTCAGTATATGGTATAGATATGTATAGAAGTCACCTTAGAAAAACAGCCTCTGTTTACCTAAGTGGTCTTGCCATAATTTACAGTATAAATTTCTTCATGAAAGATGAAGCAGAATCTATGCCTCACAATTGAAATGATCTTTCAGCCAGATAAATATGCAGTGGATGCAATACCTGATACAATAAAACACAAAGTTTATAAAACTGGAAAGTGAATCTGAATCTGTTACATAAACCTCGGGAAAAAAAGACTAAACAGTTTTAGCAGCTGAATTGCATTTAACTAAACCAACAACAACAACAAAAGTTACGATAGCAAACTGAAGCCAGGTGCATGCATCTTATATAGCTACAACACTGGAAATTTTGTTACAGCTATTCAGTGATTTGGTGTTCTTGAATTTTCATATAGAACTCATTATCTTCACAGTTTCACAAGTATGTTACTTTGTCCCTTGATTAGTTAGGAAAATAAATATCAGAACAAAACCAACATATTCAAAAAACTCAAAGGTGGACTACAAAACTCAGCTGTTTGTTAACAGAGTGGTGCTCTTAGATACTGGCTAAGAAGTAGCTTTTCATGGAAGCTTAGTGATGAACATGCAGTTAGTTTGGATCCATGAGCTACTGGTTTACTAAGCCCTTTAGACAAATCCAGTCATTTACTGAATATTTAAGTATGAGTGTCTTCTGAAATGTTGACCTGATTTGTGTATGCTGAAAAGTTAGTCTTCAGTACCACAGATGTCTTTTAAGCTTCAAACTGGTCACTAGCTAGATATGTAGCCCTATAGTTTTGTAAGCCTGAAAGGTGCAAACCTAAGATATGTAGTTGCATAGGATGACACTTTAGTTCTCCTAGATTATGTAGACTTCAGCAGGTGATAGACAAATGCATTTATAATCAATGAGATAAATCTCAATAGCAGATATGGAATTCCTTAGCTGCACTTGCATCATTTTGATAGCTCTTTAGAAAGCTCTCAAAGAAAGTCAGGCTGTGGATCCTTTCTTATGTGGAGTCTTGTACCAGGTCCTTCTTCAGCTAGGGAAGGAAGAATTTGCTCAGCTTGACTCAGCTTTGTCAGCAAACTGGAGAATGAGAAATAGAATGGACAGGCACAGCAACAACAGTGTCTGTGGGAGAAACTTGAAATAAAACCTCCTTTCACTTCATAGTTCGGCTATGAGAGCAGTGGAAACTATAGGCAAAGAACAGATTTTATAACAATGTTATCAAAACACTTTAAATGATTCAAGAATTTAGGGGTAAATTCGTACAGTTTGTTAAGCCTAGATTGGAAAACTAGCCATGCTTCCTGTTCATATCATCCAAATCCTAAAACCAGATATGAACTTTCATAGACTAATAAAAAAAATCAAAGACACTGAGGGTGTTTAGTTTAGAAAAGAGACAATTCAGCAGGATAAAGGAAAGCGCAGACAGAAAAAATAATACAAATTTGAACTAAAAATCTGTCCCTCATAAATGCAGTATTTTATTGGAGAATACATGAGTATTTAATTACACATTCAGGTAAAAGCTTTAAGGAAATTCTTACATAATACAACTGTGAAACATTGACAAAAGTTTCTAGTGTGGTGGAGAATGTAATAGAGTCAGAAAGATATTAAGAAATACATAAAAAGTTGAACTTGATAACTAAAGAGGGTTTTTTTTAATAATGCTTTTGAGGGTGGTGATGTAAATTTTTAAAGTGACTGATAAGAGATAGGAAGGAGCTTTACTTTAAGTGCCCATGCAATACCTTGAATTTTTCTTGAAAGTAGAAAAAGGCAAATCCAACAGAAAAAAACTGTCTGCCACTCTAGCCCTGTAAAGGAAATTCCCAATATTACTACCTATAACAAACTCCCTTTTGCCTCTACTTTGAGATTTGAAAGTAGTGTCCTTGTTCCACATTCACAACCTATTAGTCATATTTCACAAAATAGTCTCTGGATCAAATTAAAATGAAAAGTAGAAAGAAATTAATATTTTTTGCCTGCACAGACAATTTCTCACTGTTCAAAGATCAAACATAGAAAAGAGGAGATTATCTGATCAGAAGGTATCATTTGCTACAGAAATCCCTTTGCAACTTTTTATTTCTTAGAGAAGTGAATTTAAACTTTTCTCCCTTGCAGTGACTTTCCTCATAACAGCATGATACAAGAGCATAACAGCCCAATTCTCTCTCTGTTGCCGATGAAGCAATATGTCTGTATTACCCAACACACACCTTTTCCTCTTTTTCCTTTTTTCATCCATTTTTCTTCTTATTGCAGGAGATGCAAGAAGCTAACATTCTGGTAGTCATGTATCAAACTGATGCCTCAATTTCTGCAACATGTCTGCACAGTATTTATGAACTTTCAGAGTTCAAGCCAAAGTGTTACATTCTCAGGAAAGGGTGCTTTGAACCATGAAAGAAAGGTCTAAATACTTGGAATAGCCAGGCTATTTGACGTACTTCTTGAAATGGGCAGTCTACACCAGTTGAAAACTAAATGTGATCCATTGCCACTACTGAGAAGAAAACAGAGCAAAACATTAAACAGTAAGTTTAGACACTTAAAGGTTATATAAGTGTATGGTGATTTTCAGCAATGGGGAAGATTGGTACAGCCCTCACGTTGTTATAAATGATAACATTCCTGGTGATCTCGGAGTGTTTTTTAGAGCCAACACATTCGCACTGAAATAACACAAATGAATCTGTGCCTTTGTTGACAACTCCTTCCAGACAACTGTCATCACCTCTGTTGTCTGCTTTGTGATTAATATATTTTGAAAGAAACTGATCAATTTATTAACACATCATTTGGTGACCAGAAAATATGATGTGACTTCCAAATTCCTAGATACAGGTTACACAAATTACTATGGGTTAATTGGAACAATTTCAAAAGACCTGATGTTATCACATAAAACCTGTCGGGATCAAAAAATTAACATCTGGCTCAGACATTGATTTATCATTAAAACTTCACCGAGATACACCTTTACTACTTTATTAGAATTTTTCCAATGTTATTGATTAAAAATATAGATGGGGCACCTAATATAATTGTGTACCACTGCACAATACCTATAAAATTTAGTCACACGTTAGTTGTATGGCAAATGAAAGCAGAGTGAAATCCAAATTAGACCAAAATGACAGAATTTTAAAACCAACCAACCAACCAAGCAAACTAAACTGCCACATAAATTATAGAGTCTGGGGGAAAAATAAATAAATAAATAAAGGAATACAGTGAGAGAGGGCATGAAATCAGCAAAACCTCTTCAAGGATATGTAAAAAAAGGACAAAATTCCAGTTCTTACTGGCTTTGATTTCACTTCCTTTGTCCCTTTGAAATTCTCAGCCATAATAAATGAATAACAAACAGTTCTTTTGAAAGCCAAAATATCTAGCAATTGCTAGTGCAGTCAGGTTACATTTGTGTGAAAGATACTCTTGAGAACTGCCGAACCTCTGTTGAGATATTATCATTGTGTTACCTATTTTCATTAATATTCTTGTGAACTATCTGAAATCTGTTATACAGATATAGAATATTTCCTTTAAATAGTGTTTGCAGAGACCAGAGATGAAAACCCCACAAAATCTCAATGCCATTCTGTGTTGGAAGGGTAAATAACACAAATAAAGTGATTTATCATTATGCTGTTCATTATCATTTGTTGTTCTCTGTTTATAAAGATTTATTAAACAAAAGGGCAAGAAAAACATGAAATTTCTTTTGTTGAAAAAGTTATTCTAGTAATACAAAAATTTAAAAATTAGAACAACACTTTACTAATAAGCTTCAATTCTTTACACCTGGTCCTTCAAGTTATAGAAGCATTTGATTAAATAAAAATGAATATAGATTATAGTAACACTAAATTTTTTATTAAAAAATGGAAAATTATGTATTGAAGTGCTTCAACTTTCCTTTTTCAATATTATATGTATCTATAGAAATACCAACATTTTAATGATGTAGTCAGTAGCTGAGTTACTTCACTAACATATTCCATTACTGTCATCCCATTCCACAATAATGTTGAGAACAGACAAATATCTGAAAAATAAGTGCATTAAGTGAGTGACAGTATTCTTGATCTCAAAAGTGCAACTAAGCAATCCAGCAAACCAAAAATGCTAAAAGAAGCCAGGCAAACAAGACTTCATTTGCCATGCATGAAGGAATATTTCAATTAGTTTAGTGTGGATTTTTGTTTGCCAGTTGTATAAAACTGTATGTGTTTCCCAAGAACATTTGTTTTCCTAGTAAAGAGCTTTACTTCCCAAATGGTGGGCTCCAGAATCGGAGTGCTTTGGAAATTGTCAGATGGAGCAGACACTACAAATTCATCAAAACCAGAGTGTTTGCAGGAGGCAGTTCAATTCTGACAAAGTTGTGACAGACAGGAAGCAGGTTTCCAAGTCATCTGCAACGCTAGCTCACCCACCTGCTTTTTATGAAGGCTGTTGGTGGACTTCCAAGCTCCCAACTTTTCAGCAGTCCACTTGGCAAGCTCTTGAGGAGCTGTGAGTCCTGGCTCCCAGGTCGCTCTGCCCAGCCAAGGCTTCAAGGCTCTTGGCTTGCTTTTGGCTTGCCTGGTGGAGATTTGAGAAGGCCCCTGAACTTGCATTTCCAGCTCCAAGTGCCCAGCTGCTCAGCAGACCAAGATTTTATGGACTGTGATCTGGGTCTACCTTTCCATGTGTAGACCCAGACACTTTATAACTTCTAGGATCTGTAGCATCCCACCCAGAGAAATCTTCTTACAGCTGAAACATTTTGCTTTGCAATTCAAACTGAAAAACTCAAAGACATGTTATTAACAGAAAATTGAGATCTGTAAAACATAATTACTTTTCTATCCTTGAGTCTTCCCAAATATGCTTTTTAAGCTTTTACTTTCCAAAATACAGTTACTTTCCAGATACATCTGCACATAAGATGTTAGAATAGGGTTCTAAGAATAAAATAATTTGCTGAGTTTACAGGCTGCCACTGCTGTTTATCATTGGACATTCCATTTCACTTGTAGTTACTCCACTGGTATAAAAAAATTCTAAAACAGTGATTAGGCTCATCTGAAATAGCTCTACTGTTCCCTACTACGTCTTCAGTTCATTTTTAAAGGAACACTAAATAATTTTTTTTTTTAAAAAACCTTTGGAAAGAGAAAGTCTTATACAGAACCTGCATGCAATGGGAGATTTAATGAGAGCAGCAGCATGATCCTAACATGAAAGTTACGTTGCACAAGAAGAGAAGTTCTGTGTGTTTCACTTTTATAAAATGCTAAACAAAAAGAACTAAAATGACATGTGTTCATAAATTCAGAAGTTTTTGGCAACTAAGAATGCTAAAGAGCAAGAGACAGTGCAGAAAAAGCTATGAAGAAAAATAGTCAATAAGGAACATGATAAAGTAAATCAAAATGCATACGATATAAAAAAATCACAAAATAAAATATTTACAAAATAAATATTTGAACTAAGTCATAAGTTCAAATATATGATAAATATATAATGAAAATTATACTCTTACATAACATTTAGCTGTTATTACCACATATATTTTTTTTAAATTTGAACTTTAGAACACAACAGATGAACAGTTTGGTGTAAGGAAGTGTAACAAGGAATCATAAGAAGGCATAATCAGGAATCAAAGAAGTGAAGTATTTCAGGCAGCTGGTACTACTGATCTGACATCCATGTGTTTTGCTGAGGGTCTGTGTAACGTAAAAATAGGTTTGTAGGTGAATGACATCAGTCAGGAATGGAAAAATGCCGTGCAATAACAATTCCAGTCAGGAAGAGAAAAGAAGTAAGAAAATTAGACAAGAAATCACTAAGACTTAAAATAATTAGTCAGATATGGCCATAATCATTAACATCCCAGCAACATGGCATGAAACTGCAGTTTTAAATTTAGACTGTTAAAGAGTTTCAAGATTTTGAATTACATGGTGCCTTGGAGTGGTAACTGTATATTGGAGGTGTGAAACATATTTGCCTTTTATATTTAGAAATTCTATTTCCAACTTTTCACCTGTATGATATCTGCTGTTACAAAAAAATAGTTCTGAGAACATTTCTCTGGTTTCTGATTTATTGATTTTTCTCCAGGAACAGTTTCTTGTGCTTACAGGAAAAGTTAAAATATTCACCTGTTAAATGGATTATTTTTTGCATGAATGAACGAATGAATGAAGCTATGGACTGATTAAATCATATGGGTTTCACTCTCTGAATCTGGAAGTTTCATTGTTTTGTCTGTTGAGCAAAACTGGCAAGGTGGAGGTTATACAGTTCACAGTTTAGGTCACATTTTCCTCCCATTTTATTTTGGGTAGCCATACCACAAACCTTCTCTCAGGACCTCCTGTTTGGATCCTACCACTTTTCTTGGTCTGTCAAGGGTTAAAGGAATATTATTCCTCCCCAGGTACTGGACTTTACATTTCCCTTTGTTGAGCTTCACGAGGCTCCCATCAGTCCATTTCTCCAGCTTTCTGAGATCCCTCTAAACGACAGCACAACCTGGTGTATAACCCACTCCTCCCAGCCTTGCATCATCACCAAACTTGCTGACTGTAGACTGTGCCCCATTAACTGGATCATTAATGGAGATGTCAAACAGGATTGGACTCCATATTGAACCCTGGTGTACACCAGTGGTTATTGGCCTTCAACTTGACTTACTGACACTGATCACCATCCATTCCCAGCCATTCCATTGGTTTTAGATCCACCTCACTGCCTGTTCATCCAGCTCATATTTCATCAGCTTCTCTATGAGGGTCTTATGGGAGACACCTTGGAGAATTTTCTTGGGAATCACTTTTCCCAATTCAAATCTCCACTTCACTACGGATAGGTGCTGGGGTCATTTATTTGCCACCCATCAAAACCACATTTTCTCACAGCTGTGCCTTTGTTAAAAATGCCTCAGTGGATGTGCTACACATCATGGAACATCAAAGGTTTAAGACTGACTGTTGTCATAGCTATAAAATTCAGTACAAGTATTCCCAGAAATAACTCTCCTGATCTTTTCCATTATCTGAACAATATCTTATGACTTTGTCACAACTTAGTGACTTTGAAATATCAAGATTCTACTTTTTTTCAAGAAACCAGCTTCTCTAATCAACAGCATATTCTTGCTCCATAAATTGGTTTTGCAGTACCAATCTTTGTCTTAATGACAAAAGAAAAAAAAGAAAGAAAAAAAGAAAAAAAAAAACAAAAACAAAACAAAACCTCAACTTGTGTTTAGTATTTTCATTAGTATCTTGGCTTTTTTTTTTCTTTATAAACTTAATTTAAAATCCACATTCTTTGGTGTGTTCAGAGGATTATCAATTATGTAGTGACGACACAAAAACTTCTTTACCTCAAATTTGTTTCAAGACTTTTTTCAATTAAAGAACCCACACTCTGAAAGCTACATCTGTGTGTTTAAGTAAAAATAATTTGTGCCTCAAAGCTATACTAAAGAAGAAGTAAAAGAAATCCTCTTATCATTTCCAAATGCAATCACTGAAAGAAGTCAAAGGGAAAGAAGAGGCCTGTTTTCTTAAGTTACGTATGCGTGCAGGTTTTTTCTTGTACTTCATTCTACCATGGTATCATCTAGGTTTCAGACAGTACTTCCAACCTGTTCTCATTCTGTTCTTCACCCTACTGTATTCTTTTGCTTTTAAAAATATCTTGATCAGGATCTTCTAATAGTCTTTTTCTCAGTTTGATGTCTTTAGTATCCTTTACAATGTTATCTCCAATTAGGAATTACAATGTAATCTCAAATATAGCTCCCAAAATAATATATTGACCCAGAAGATTCAGATCTGTTAGAAAGCTTTCAAAATTGTCTTCATTTTTTTCTGGGTTTGTATGACTTCTTTCCCAATAACTTATTTTTAAAAGGCATTATAGTTTGAAGTTTTAGGAATGCCTCCTAGTTGGATTACCGTTCTTCTCTTAACACTAGTCCATTAAACATACCTCATTCCTCTGAATAAGCAATATTAAAATGCAAGCAGACTAACAATAAAACTAAAAATCCAGCTGTCTTTCACTTATCTTGCATTGCAGTAGCACCATTTGCAAAACAGTGAGACAGACGTCTTGCTCTAGTGCCTCCTGCCTTCCCCAAGAACAAGAGCAATGCTGAAATCTTCACAGCTTGTGTTCTCATTCACTTTTTCTCCACTTTATCTGTTTCCACCTCTCACTTCTATCAGTAAGCTGTGGTTAAAAAGAATGGTTTGATCTGGGGAATCTTCAGTGAAGTAAGGTGTTAACTAATGTATAGTTGAGAAAGAAGACTCTGAGGGAGAGAGATCTCTGGCTTTCTTCTCCATCAAATTCTTAAAACCAAGAGCTAAAGCTGCTTTTTGTTTCCACCAGAACATTACTGAGTCTTAAGGAGCTGGTTCCTCTTAGCAATTATCCATGATTAATATTGCAGATTTTAAAAACTCACCATATTATCTGACAAAGTATATCATTGAACTAATCTGTTAGTTTTGCATTGTCTTTGTTTGTTGAGCAAGCTAGCCTGCAACAGAATGAAAGAATGAAATAGCTGATCAGGGGAAGCAATCCTTTACATTTTTCTCATGTAATGTACAGAGTTCTTTTACTCCAGCCCCACTCCCAGTGCCTCAGCGAAAAGGAGTAGTGTTGGGACTCAGTGTTCTTTCATTTCTACTCTAGGTATGACAAGAGTGGAACTGAAGTCTACAAAAAAGGCTGCAAAAATATGGGTGCCATGGTGACTATTTTCTTTTTTATCTCCAACAAGAAGCATGCTGGAGAAAGGAAAGGATTTGTAAGACAAAATAAATTGGAAGGTACCCCAAAATTCAATGATTACAGCCTTCCTGGACAAAGAGAGTAAACCGTGAATTAATCACAAGGGGTACCTTCTGCTATAGTAATTAAATAATGGAAAATTTTTATTCAACAGCCATTGTTTTTCTATTCCGATATATCAAGAACACTTCTTCAAGACACATGGTTATAATTCTGCTCTGCCTTTTTTCTCACTTTTCAGTTTAACTCTTTGCTGAATCAAAAGCCAGATTTCTGTAAAAAAAAAAAATCCATCTTCATGATTATATAGTTAAACATCTTGACAAGTGTGAGTATCAAGTCTTTTCAGAACACCTTGATATTATTCTTTCTTAGTAAGTAAAGATTTAGTACAGAAAGAAAACATCATAAGTATAATTTGGAACACAATGAATCATTTTTAAATTAAAAAATGTTAGGAAACAAATTTACTATTGTTCTTTCCTGCACTGCTTCTTCAAAATAGAAGGCTGACGCAATATTTACAATTGCTCACTTTAGCACATACATGTACTGACTTTCTCTCACTGTCTTTTCAGAGGTGGTTTCTGAGTCTCCATACTCTGGCTAAAACATGTAGAATTTGCCAAGTGGATCTTCCAGAGCTTAAAGAAAAATGTGATGGCTTAGTTCTTTTTAGGAACTGTGTAAAAAAATAAGCCATCTGGGAATATTCAGAGTTAGGAGCATTAACCCTTGAAGACAATATATTGTTCAGATTGTTTGGCCGGTATCCATATATTCATTAGTGGCTGTTTATGCTGCAACCATCAAGCTATTTTAATTAGGCTGAAAAACTCAAATCCCAGCTATGTTTAGTAATCTAAACATAGGCATCCAGGGCCATTTGAGGAACAAAAAGATATCCTGGCTGGCTTCTAGCTGCTTCTCTGGAAGGAGATGGTCATATAGCCAATAATATTTATGTACTGTACTAAATTTGCCAGTACTGTATAAGTATCTTGGATACTGTATGGCATTTCAGACAGCATGAGATGATGACATTTAGACAGCTGGACTTAGCTTAAGAGGCATAATCAAGTGCAAGAATAGGACAATTACATCTGGGTGTCCATCTGTAGTGTTGTGGTTTAACCCCAGCCAGCAACTAAGCACCACGCAGCCGCTCACTCACTCCCTCCCCACCCCCAAGTGGGATGGGGGAGAAAATTGGGAAAAGAAGTAAAACTCGTGGGTTGAGATAAGAACAGTTTAATAGAACAAAAAAGAAGAAAGTAATAATAATGATAACAACACTAATAAAATGACAACAGTAATAGCAAAAAGATTGGAATATACAAATGGTGCACAGTGCAATTGCTCACCACCCGCCGATCGACACCCAGTAAGTACCCGAGTGGCGATCCCAACTCCCCCACCACCCAGTTATTT
>JANZLQ010000005.1:23315692-23330375 GCA_026212715.1 Elanus axillaris
TTACTATTACTGTTGTCATTTTATTAGTGTTGTTATCATTCTAATTACTTTCTTCTTTTCTGTTCTATTAAACTGTTTTTATCTCAACCCACGAGTTTTACTTTTTTTCCCCAATTTTCTCCCCCATCCCATTGGGGTGGGGAGGGAGTGAGTGAGCTGCTGCGTGGTGTTAGTTGCTCGCTGGCGTTAAACCACGACATAAGGTTTTGTCCCTCAAAAAGTTTTTCATCACTGCATACTATGATTTATGTTTGATCGAAATGATGGGTTTAAATCTAGTCAGCATTTTTCCTGCAGACAAATGTTTAGTTTGTTAGAAAAGAAGGGGGCTTATTACACAGTTTCTAGTTGTTAAGTAGAGGTAAAGCAAATCATGAAGTGAAAACATCACTTCAATGAAGTGATACAATTTACACTGAAAGGGTAATTTTCATTTTTTGGAAATTGCTTTAAAAAAACATTAACAATTACATGAAAGACAATCTTAGTCAAATATTTTAAACTCCTATGAAACTGAAATACTGCATTAATGTGGCATCCACAACAATCTAATATAGGAAACAAAATTTGAAAGAAAACTGACTGAAATAACAAGGTAACTGAGCTCCATTTAGATCACTTTTGTCTATTGCCTTCATTTGGGAAGGTACTTTAACATGTCTTCCTTAAACCAGGTGTATGAAAGTATGAAGTGATTAATCCCAACCTTCTTCTCTTTAAAAGGAATAACTCTACCTCTGCAGGGCTTGACAGCATTTTTATTACTACCTTAATTCTCCAGAGCAGTAAAATTAGAAAAATTCAAGCAGAGTTTATCAGGTGAGCTTTGCAGATCTCAGCAAAGACAGCTTCATATCAGTATTTGAACTGAAACTTGGAATTCTTTCCAAAATGCAGGGACCTGAGTTTGTCTATTCCACCAGCAGTGCAGCAGCTGTTTTCCTCTCTGTTCCTGAACACTATGAGTGTTTCTTCCATGAACAACGAGAGCATGGAAGGCTATAGAAGTACACCTCGAAATACTTAACTAAGTAGGCCTCTCAATGCAGTGGCACTACTGCATGGCAAAAGTTCCTGGAATATGGTGGTAGGCTGTTCTCGACCACAAAAAACATTGTTCAATAAAAGTATATTTGAAAGTTGTTCTTTACATTGGAACTTTGTATAGCACATTCAATATGACAGGTTTTCATGGGTTTCTTGCTCAGACAGGACTTGAAATCAGTGACAATAATCTGAATTATATCAGCCAGTGCTCATTTAGCTTTTGGCATCATGACAATAGATTTCCTTATTTCAGCACTTGTCTACTGGATGTAATGGCTTGATATCATGGATATGACAAATTATGTAGATGAGAACCAATCTATGTACTTTTGCTCATCACAACATTTTTTAGAAAGTGGGTTTTCATCAGATTAATCACCTGTTATTCCGTTTAGCACTTAGTGGCTAGGGAACAGATGTTACCAAAATGTAGATGAGTTTGCATGAGGAAATCAGGATTCCCAAGTCACTACAGTAGAAATTTTTGATTTCTTCAGAAACTTTAATTACCTTTATAATATTCAGTAAATGATTTCACAGGTAAAAAAAATCATAAAGCAAAAACTTGGCTAAAGTCTTCATAAAAAACTATGAAAACCTGCTGTTGCTTTTACTAACAT
Source organism: Elanus axillaris (assembly GCA_026212715.1). Classification (NCBI taxonomy): domain Eukaryota; kingdom Metazoa; phylum Chordata; class Aves; order Accipitriformes; family Accipitridae; genus Elanus; species Elanus axillaris. Next base: position 23,317,360 of record JANZLQ010000005.1, read on the forward strand.
TATGTAAATTGTCACTTTTGCAACATTAGAATTACAGAAATGGAAAGGGGATCCACTGAGCCTGATTATCTAAGTCAGACATGACATGCTAGTTTTTAGCACCTAAGATGAGCTCTTAGGGATGGATCTCTTACCCTCAAGATGAGTGCAATTTGGATGTTTATGACTGAGATAATCATCTAGCCTCCTTGTAGAGAATTTGGAGAGCTGTAAGCATTTGAGATAGCCGTATGTAGAGAAGTATTTATCTTATTTTAAATGTAGATTGTAGGAATTTAGTCGAATTCCAGGAAAACCTGTTACTTTCTATCGACCATTGAAGAAAATCTTTGAGTTTAGCTCAGATCTACATCCCTACACTGTAGTCATCTAAATTTGACATACAGAAATGGACACTTGGTCCTCCTAAGGGAAGTGCCTAAAATACATGAAAAGAGATTGGGTCTTCAGAAAATTTCCAAAGAGAGCTCATCTTTCTTTTCTGTTGGTTGTCTAAGGAACTAACAGTGTGATTATGCCTAGAGGCACTTCTTTTTATAAATCTACCCAATAAATTTTCCTCTAACAGCATAGACATCTGATGAAGCAGAAAGAGTTGTGGGTTTGTTTTTTTTTAAGTAACAAGAAAACAATTTCTTCATATTTTGAAATCTCTCTTGCAAATGCCTCAAACATAAGGCATCACATCCCGAAGCTCCTATGTATATAAGGACAACTTCATCAACAACCCCTGTGAGTACTGTGTGGGACTGAATCTTTATCAAATATCATATCTGGACCACTATGAAGAGAAGGCACGGTTGTCTAGTCATCCCCAGCCTCTGCAATCTGCAGATGTTTTAAATTAGACTGTCTTTGTATTTAAAAAGTGACACAAAATTAATTGTTCCATCAGGAGTAGAAAAAATGATGTCTGGTTTCCTATAGCAGACCTTCATCTACCCTTGTGCCTCCCAGCTCTTCACCATGTCTTTATTATACCCATTTAACATGTCTTTCACCACAGCACTGAGTGTTTTCTTACAACACACTTAGCTCCTATGTTCTCAAGGAACCTCCAGTGGGCCCTTGTCCTTAATAAGTAACGAGTTTGTAAAATTTTTAAAACCACATTTCTATTATGGATTGTCAGCAGGTACAGATACTTTAGAGATACGTGGCCTGCAGATGTGGAATGGACAGGCAGATGTTGCCTAAAAAGGATGGGAAATCTCATGAGCTTTCCATAACTTTCCCACAGTGAGGTCATAGAAACAGATAGATTAGAAGGGATCCCCAGAGGTCATCTAGTCCAACCTCCTGCTCAAAGCAGGAGTTACAGCAGGTTGCCCAGGGTCTTGTCCAGTTAATATGAATATATCTCCAAGGATTAAGATACCTTAACATCTCTAGGACTCTTTTACAATCTTTAAGCAGCTTCATGGAAAAAATGTTTCCCTTATATTAAGTCAGAAATCCCCATCTTCCAGATTGTGACAATTGTGACAATCTTTCCACTGTAAACTTCTGAGAAGCATTTGGTTCTGTCTTTTCCTGTCATGCAGCTGTAGAAGTTGTAGATCACTAATAAGGTCTTTGTCCAAACCCCAGAGTTCATTTCTGAAGTCACAAAGTCATTGTCAAAGACATGGTGAAAAATGCAAAAATGCTGAAGTACATGAAGGGACGAGAAGTGTGCAGTGGAACTGCATAAGGATTTTTTTAATAGAAAATCATCACTATAAACAGGATGAATACCAGCTAGATACCCTAATCAGTAGGCTGAAGTCAAGTTCTACTTTGCTGGCTTTCATTCTGGCCTCATGTTTCCAAGGATATTCAACAGCCTACCTTCACCAAAAAGGTGAATACCTTATTCTTAGGAAGACAAATTTTTGGATGTGGGTTCAAAAATGTTGAAGAAAAAGATCTACTTCTCACATGATTGTTTCTATTACTAGGTTATTATACAAAAGGTGTACACCATAACTACAGAAGTACATGTACACTTCCTACAGAAGTTTATCCTATCCTGAAGGTCTTTTGCTTTTAAGATTCTGTTTCAATGAACATGTATTCTGATTCAGATGTTATGGTGAGACATTCAAAAAGCAAAGTCCAGATCCAATGTAAAATTTGGTTTCTGGAAAAATCTGCAAACAAGTCTCAAAATTAGCCAGCGTTAGAAGCCAGTATGAGGATATTCTAGCTGAACCACTGAACCATCGCTGCAAGTGTGAATGTCACTGCAAGTAACAGTCTTATAGACAGTGATGTGTGGATTAATGAGATTTATGAAGAAAGATTCCATCAGCTGTTGAGTAAAGTGAAAAAGTGATCTCAAAAGCCATGGATGGTTTTAAGATAGTGATATGCAATTTATATTATGGGACCACATACCAACGCCACACATATTCACAAGCAGACTTCAACATGGCCAAAATAAACACTGAAGCCACTATAAACCAGCCACCCAAGCTTGGAAGGGGAATTCAGAATGATAAGGTAAGTGCCAAAGTTCTTAGGTGGAACAAGGGGAGATCTGGAAGTCTCAGAGCAACATTTTTAATACCACATGGGATACCCACAAGCCACCTGATAGGAAAAAACTAGGGCAAGAGCAAAAGAAGGCTCTGACATTACATTGCCTTCCTGGACCACTAAGCTTATTTGATATCTTAAGTAAGAGTTTATTTTAGAATGAGAGTCACAATCCAAAAACTACTGGACTTAAGGTAGTTAGTGCAACGCTTATACAATCAGAAAGATTTGATAATTTTCTTTATGAAACAGAAAGCAAAGCTTTTGAAAGTAGTTGAGTGTCCACTTTGGAAATGAGAATTTCTTGTTCCCATTTTTTTGTGTTGGAGGGAATGACCCCACAGCTGTTTGTGCCTAACATTATATTGTAATGGATTGTCTGAATATGTTACCAGGAGATAAAGCTACGATACATTCTTCCATCTAATCACACTTTTCTATATATAAGGGGGAAAAAAAAAAGACAAAAGAAGTCTAGGGCCATTTTAAAAAAAAAGAAGACTACTGATGTAAGTATTAGATATCTGAAATTTAGGGGCAAGAGGTACAGGCCAGTATTCACAGGCCAGTTTTTCATGCTGCTTGCTGAGAAAAACAGTTTCTTCCTTTCAGGAAAACTCAATGACGCACAGTCCATGAATGATGCTGAATAAGGATATTTAGATAGGAATATTTTCCATATGAGAATCTCATGTAAATTGCTCTTTATAGGCACCACAGCCAAGGTGACTTCTGCTTTAGAGGCAGAAGAGGTAGAACTTGGAAGCCATCATTAGTAAGTTAAAAATACTGCTGGGAGGTATTGCAGGGCCACATGATAATCAACTTAGAGGGGCAAGATCATGAAAGACACTAAAAAGAAGAAAAGCTCTGGGTTTAAAAAGTTACAGCAATGAAAATGTGATACCTCTTTTCAATAGAACAAATGCCTCAATCTCAGCCACTGGGTGTTCTGGAAGCTTGTCCCAAGCTGTACTCCAAACTGCATAACCGAGATGCTCTTTGCTGTAAATTCATAGACCCGTGGTTTCTTCCTATGAAATTATAAAAAAGATGGCATCAGCAGCAAACATTTATCTCTGAAATAAGACAACACTCAATCATGAATAAAGAAAAAAGGTGGTGTTCTTTAGGAATGTTTCTGTCAGAGACACAGAGGTATATTTTTGGTTCTAGGGAAATAAAAAATTGGTGCTCTATAATTTTCACTACCTCCATGTGGGTTTCCTGTGGACTGCTGCTTCCTTTATTCTGTTATTACAGAAATACTAATCAAATGAATAAGGAGTGACAGCAGGTCAGAGGAAGGACAGAGGAGAATGCAGGTGATAGTTTCTGATCACTTTCTGCTTCTCAGCAAATTATTAAAAGAATGCAAAAATTAATCAGACTTACTGAAGACTTACTAGGGATTGTTAACACAGCAGGTTTTCTTCTATTACTGTTAACTTTAATAATAGCACTTTGTTCATATACTTGTTTATCTGTAACATTCAGAAATGTTTTGTGGATTCAGTGTTGATGGGATATGTTATATCTGTGCAATTTTTGTCTGACGTTATTTATATCTGTAATTGTTTCTAGCATAGTTTAGAAAAAAAATGTACAGCTGTAAAGGTTGCAATCTTCTGACTTCCTATTATAGGTATAAAAGCATCTAAATATTTTCAAAGATTCACGGAAGAGTTGTGCACCAAAGAGAAGTTGTATCTAGCTAAACTGTAAACATCTGTGATATATACATCCAGAACAATAATAATAAGAGAAGCTGTTTTTCTAGAAAAAGAAAGAGGAATTAGTGCTTTTTAGGGTGTGATTAATCTAATGTATTTTAGGTATTTAATTTATAATGAGATGAATTAGATGTTGTGATTCATCTCTGTTTACAGTTAAAGAACCGTAGGTAACCAGCTAAGCTCTACAAGCCAGCTCTTTAAATCTTATGTCAGATGAATTCCAGACTCAATTTCTAGTTTCACTAGTTTCTAACAGGAATAAAACATTTATTGAACTGAATGGCTTTGAAAAATATCGTTCTGATGGTTTTCTATAATCCTCCTACACTCACCATTTTACATCAGATATGTAACATGGTTTACCACTTTTAAGACTTTCGATTGCAGCACCTAACCTGCTAGAATCCATACCACAGTCTTCCTAGATCGAGACGAACATTGTTTACTCCTGACCTTTGAGCAGCACTCATGCCTCTGTGGTAGAAACACAGCCAGGATACTCATAGCCCACCTCACTTATTCCAGAAATTTTCTCCTGTCCTTGGGTTCAGAATGTTTTAGACTATCAAGGAAGAGCAAGGAGACTAAAGTTCCCCCATCCTTATTTTATTTTGTACATTCATCAAGCATAAATCTCCCAAATCTATCTTCAGCTATTGTTATAAATCCTGTGGGATACATTGTTATATTTCCCTTTTAAGTTCATACTGAACATCATATAAAACTCACTCTGAGTATCCAGGTATCTGTCTATGTACAATATGAGCCATTTTTCTTTGCAACAAAGCAGGTGGCTGGATCTTCAGAGACTAGAAGATAAAACTTAGTAATCATAGCATCTGAGCTGCATTCATATTGCTGACTCAACAGCTGGCATTATCCAGTAGTGACTGCTGCGGGAGTTAAAATATAAATGGAGGATCAAATAATGGAGGATAGCAGAGTAAAATGCAAATTGAAGACTATATTTCATGGGAAGTAATTTCACAGGACAAAAAACGGTTGCATGCTCTAAATCTGTAATAACAACTTTAAAGCCATATGCTGTGCTGAATCTGTAGCCCTCACATCTTGCATTAGGGCTGGAATTTGAGATACTGAAAGCCTGAAGATTCTCCTTTTTAAAAAGTCAACATATTTCCTTGTATTATAGTTATAATATCAAGGCTCACAAAGGGCTGCATTAGTGGGATCCTTCTGGAGTACAGAGACATGTATATTTTTTATTCCTGCCTATAGTTCCTGTATAGTCAGTAAGACTTTATAAAGCTCTTTTTCTATTGTCTATAACCAGAAAATACCCAAAGAGTAAGATCTCTGCAGTTGCTTTAATGCTCCTTGACATTCATCAAGTTATGAACAAATAATCCCAGGTCACTGAAAATCATCCATAACAGAAAAAAAAAATAGTGAAAATGGGGCTAAAAAAAAAGAGGGAAAGACGTACACAATGTAAAATAACCTGGCTCCTCTAAGAAGTCAGTAGTAAGAGGAAAGAGAAGGAAGATAAGAAAAACAGTGTCAAATAGTCATGGAGAACCACAAAGTAATCACAGCAGGGTGCCTTGATATTGCTTTGCAATGTTTTCACTGTGATGTTGCATCAATACAAGAGTACATTGGGTCATGTCAGGGTGACATATTGCAATTATTTTGTAGTTCTCTGTGACTTTATTCATTGAATTTATCATCTCTTCAGCTCTTCACTGTTGAATACCACTCAGTTAGGTATTCAAAGCACTGGGTGCCTCCTAATACGCTTTAAAATTTAAAAATTAAAACTTCTGTGTGCTCAGTTATTTTTCAGACCACTCTTACAGAACTAGTTCTGGAATTAATTACCTTGAAGCTCGGAGGGGGGGACGGTGTTGGATGGGGTGGGGGAAGATCAATTCATGTCATATTATATAAATCCATGGACACATGAAAAAATAGGCAAGAACTGGCAGAACAGAGGAAAACTGCTTGAATGGAGTTTTTAAAATTTCATGTATCAAAGGGCAGCTTTCGATTAATTAGAGACATACATAAGAAAAAAACCAGAATTGGTGGCATTAAGCATAATACACTCTTTAAATCTCTTATACTTGCTTTAAATAGAATTCATGGTCCTAAAAGAAAAAATATTCTTGTGAAGCCCATGCAGCAAGCCCTGGTGATCAGATTGATCCATAAGAATCATTTATATCTCATGATCATTTAGAAATCAAGAAGCATTTCAGCAACAAAATAAAGGGAAACAGGTCTAAGTGATGACAGACAATGGCGCCATATGCTCAACATAATAAGAATAACTCAGGCAGAGTGTTTCCTGCCAATTACTTACCCATTCTCTCATTTGCAGTGATGATCTTGGTGAGAAACAGAAATTGAGTAACATCCAAGCTAACAGATGTCTCTCAAGAAGTGGCTTTTTCTATACATAGCAGATCTACAGTTTAGAGCACAGTAATCCCTCTTCATCATGGAGAAATATGACACCTAACCACATTTCATTGCATGGACACAACAAATGGCACAACAGGTAAATACCTTTTCTGTCACTAATCAATAATCTTCTTCCACATATCACTGCTACTCCAGCTTCAAAAAGAAAGGAAGACTTAGTTTCTCTTTTTCTGCAAATTACCTGCTTAAAATAACTCTTTGCTCACATTTTTCCCTTCCTCCTGGAAGACATAATGTAGCCATTGCTGCCATAAAATAGGTCTAGCTGGTGCAAAAGATATAAAGACCATGATTTCTATTTTTATAATAGCAGAGCTTTCTAAATTTATACTTAAGCTCCCGAGCAACTATCCTGACTTTCCAAAATATTAAGTAGTAAATGTGAAGTCACTTTTTAAGATGTTATTAAGTATTATGGACATGGCTGAGATAACAGATATACATGTAAGTGTTAATAGAAAGTCATTGTTAGAGAGGCTTATAAGGTTAGGTTTAGACTTTTTGTTGTAATCAAGATACAGGTTCCTCTACTGAGAAGATAGTATGGTTTATAATGGCTGGATGAATTCCAGATGGAGAAAAAGTGTGAGTATCAAGACAGGTTAACGATATATATATAGGGTGCAGAAATAGCCTCTTGTAAGTTAAACAGTCTGTCACATTGCCCAAATATTGAATTTTGCATATGAAGTGAATAAAAGAGGAGAGAAATTAAGTTTCTGGGAACCATTCACATATGTTCTATCACAGAAATTTTATACCTAATTTATTTTAAAAACCATTAAAAATGACAAATTATAGTAAATGCAATTTTCCAGTAGACAATCCTTAGCAGGAAAAACTACAATGCAGATTACAATGAAAAATCCAATCAGCCATGCTTATCCTTCAGTGCAGGTACCTAAATCCTTTTAACAGTAGTGAAAGTGTTGTACACATGCAACTAGGAGAATTCAAACCTTATAATTTGTTAATGAATTTGTTTTATAGTCATCAACATTTCTGTAAATTTTAATGGGGATGCATAATTATAAAAGCAATTTTCTCTTCAGGAGTAAATACTCCAGTGAAGCAATCCTCTTACATTATGTTGCATTATTATTAGAATAGAAATGCAGCAAATCCACGCCTGTAATCTGCCAAAGTTGGCTTTAAATATGCCTAAGACTGCCAGGATATATTTAATCAACTAACTCGCTGTGGTTGTCGTTTTGTTTCTGGTTTATTTTTTTTTCTTTTATTGTCCACTTTCTTTTTGCTTATCTGAGAAATGGGATTTTGCTTTGGTTTATATACCACAAGCTGGGAAAAATCATTATCAAATTTCTTTTACACTGATCCTGAATTCATTCAGCTATGATATGTGATCAAACATGTACTTTAAAAATAATCTTCCATATTTTATGTCACAACAACCATGACTTTGTTTCATGTGGTAATTAATAGGAGTTCCTGTTAGACACAAAGCATACTCTGAATGCAGAAATAGAAAATCTGTAAATTGCCTTGTCAAACCTCATAAATCATCTGCTGTCCAAAGCATGTAGTTCATGTGCACTGTACTTTCTTTGTGCTTTGAAACTTACTTCATGTTTCCTCAAAAAAAAGATTTAGACATAGCATCCATTAATACAGTAGATGAAAATTACTTGAGGAAGTCACAGTCAATGAGAGATCAGACATGGATAAGGACAAGTGAAACTAGACATATTCACTCATCTGACTGAACTGGCCAGCTGTGTTGGGTTTAGCATCAATATAACCCTTCAGGAACTCAAGAGAATTTTCACTAATTGTCCCTATGAACTTTGTCACTGTTCAACCTCTATGTTTGCCTCATATAACTAATTACATTCGTATGTGGGTACTTTAACTCTGCTCCAAACCCACCACTCTGACAGGCAGAAATCATCAGAACGTGAGAACGCACAAAGGGCATGCTCATTTATTTTGGAAGAATCCCTGTACCACTTTGAAAGACGTAACATAAGTCACTGTGCCAATTATCAGCCGCTGCTGGATTTTTTTTATGAAAGGAGAACATTCAAGGTACTGTCATCCCTAACTGGGCTTTGGGAACAACAAGGGCACAGTTAAGATTGAATGGCAATCATGAAAAGCATTGCCACTGAGTGTGAAAACTCAATTTACATTTTGATCATTCCACTAATTGCAATGTAAAACTTCACCATATAAAACTATTAGCACTTAATATTTACTCTGTGCAGGGCACGTGGCTGCAGGAAAGACAGTGAAGAGCAAAGCCCTAGGGGAATGTTTTGCTACAGGAACTCTGTTGGCATCTAATTTTTACCTCAGACCAGTGTAAATGTGAATTAACAACACTAGTATAAAGAGTTGCATGATAATGTAAAACAACTCCCAGTAAAGGAACAAGGGTCCAGAGAGGCACTTCAGTCTGTTTTCTTTAGGAAATGAATCTTATGTCCCCTGTTTGTGTATGTGTCGGTTGTTATGAGATCAGGATGTCTGGTCCATTCCCTCTTAGCATTTCCTTGACAGTATTAGGGAGTCCAACCCATGTGCCCAAGCCAAAGGGTGAAATCAAATGCAAATATCAAAGAAATGACGGATTTTTTGTTCTGAAGCAAACTACACTGATCTTGTGCAGGGCTGCTCAACAGGAACACCCTACAATCCCAATCACATAATTTACTTAAATGACTGCTTACCACCCTCATTCCCTCCCAAATAATGGCCAACCTCTACTTATCCTTTCCCCATTTGCCACGGTTTTGTTGACTTTATATATCTTGATTTGCTATTTATCGTGGTTACCCAGATAAGCTTTTTGCTGATAAAAAAAAAAAAAGTGCACAGATTTTCTGAATGGATTCACAGCCTGTGCAAGCACTGAATGTGCTTAGAACAAGAACTAATAAGTACCTGGTCCTTAGGCACCCCACCGATATTACAAGTTACCTGAATGCAGCTGGGCTCAAAACACATGGCAGCTGATGTGGTCTGCCAGAGGGGCAGCAATGACGTAAAAGGGCAGCTGGCTGCAAAGCTCTGTGTTGGATATTGAGCGTGTGGTGTTGAGCTGGCTGGAGCAGAGGCAGGTCTATAGAGCTGACAGGATGGAAGCTGCTGAGTACACCTCCTCGCTGAGAAATTTTTGCTGCCATGAGTTTTTAATGATGCCAGTAACATAATCATAAATTTTCTTACATCGTATTTGCTTTTGTCATTAGATGGTGTCCTGGCTTCAGTTGGGATAAAGTTAATATTCTTTCTAATAGCTGGTATAGTGTTATGTCTTGGGTTCAGTGTAGAGGAATGTTGATAACACACTGATGTTTTCAGTTGCTGCTAACTAATGTTTATACTAAGTCAAGGATTTTTCAGCTTCTCATGCCCAGCCAGCAAGAAAGCTGGAGAGGCACAAGAAGTTGGGAGGGGACACAGCCAGGGCAGCTGGCCCAAACTGGCCAAAGGGATATTCCATACCATGTGATGTCATGCTGAACAATAAAAGTGGGGGTAGTTGGCTGGGGGGTGGCAGCCCACAGCTTGGGGACTGGCTGGGCATCAGTCAGTGGGTGGTGAGCAATTGCATTGTGTGTCACTCTTTTTTGTATATATTTTTTTTAATTATTATTATTTTCCCTTCCTTTTCCATCCTCTTAAACTGTTTTTATCTTAATCCATGAGTTTTACCCTTTTTCTAACTCTCTTTCCCATCCCACTAAGGAGGGAGTGAGGAAATGGCCTTGTGGTGTTTAGCGCCTGCTGGGTTAAACCATGACAGATAGCATTATAAGTGACATTCTTATTATTCTAAAATAGGTACTGATAATAATCTAAAGTAATAGATGCAGTCTGCAACTGGAGTGATTGACCTTTCTAAGACCTGCAATCGTTTAGGTGTAAATGTGATACATTAATTACATCAGGGTTTTTTTTCCTTAATGTTTGTCCTAGAAACTCGTATTTGAAGTGGCTGCAAGTAACACTGACAAGGGTGTATCTTGTTTATCAGTATCTGCAGAGGCATTTCTTTGGACACAAAAGTGTGATGAGTCAGCATCTGTTTTTCAAAATAAGACCTTACCTCTTGATTTTAGTAAGTATCTTACCCTGCTTAGAGATTTAGGAAGGAAGGGAATTAAAAATGGAATGACCATGGTACGAGGAAAAGGTGTGTAAGTGTACTCTTCCATACTGTATTCTACCATGCATGTTTGTTTTCAATGCACATAGCATTGTGTGCAATTCATATTATAAATATACTACTGTTATTACTTTCTATGCTCCAGAACTGGAGTTTACTGATATATCTTAGTAAGCAGCAACACAGCAGTAAGATGACAGTAAGAGAAATCTCATATTTTTGTTGCAGCTGTGCCTAAGAACTCTAGTCATGAACAAGGATGTATCAACAGAGACTGAAGCTATGTTGAATTAATCTCTTCTAGATTTAGATGATTAAATAAGGATCTAGATAATTAGTGTCATACTGATATTTTATAGTCCACCTAACTAAAAGCAATAGACTACCAGTGCAACTCTGCATCTAAGATCTACTTGAATTATGTGATCCATATGAATAGTCTATGAACTATGTATATAAACATTTACAGGATTATTAATCTTATGCTTAAGCATCAATAGCCTATGAATATTCCACTTTATGTAAGGCTTGTGCATATGAGAAAAATTCTCTTGATTATTTGGCTGGGTTGATACGACCTTCTGTGTATAGACACTTTTATCCTGATTTTATTGATCTTATTGACATTAGTAATGAGTTTTCTTAAACAAAATCAATATTAGGCATTCTTTAGAAAAACTGACAGTTCACACCCATGCTGTTGCAATGAGTACAATTTTGCAATGCAGATGAGGCTATTTTAAAAAATGAGCATACACTGTAAATTTATAGATTCAGAAAATTTGGCACAGACAGAAAGATGTTTCTCTGCATATAACTGTGGATTTGTTTCATATGCCCACTGAGGCTGAAAGGCAGATCCAGAGTACGCAGTTAAAACTCAGGTAATTGTAAATCTTCCACTATAAGGGGAGGTGCAGATGTGGTGAATGATTACTGAAAAAAAAAAAAAAGTGGTAATTTTATTATCTGATAATGCACAGATAAATTAAAGCAACCAAAGTCCACCTTTCCCTGCCTAGTTTCTTTTTATATTTCTGATTAAGATTTTTTTTTAATCTTAACGTTTTTCAGCAGCTTCTATATTAAAACAGGAAAAGAATGGCTTACCCTCAAATTATTTCATTTCAAAATTTCAAATTATGACCTTGAGTTTAATTGTGAAAGACAGGAGCAGATTTCTGATAATTCCTGTAAATATTGCTGTATATTACATTCTTTCTGTACAAAATCCTATCGGTTCCTTTACATTTGCTTAGACATTATTTTTCCTATTCATTGAAGATAAGGGACTTTTTCTGAAATAAGAGCTAACTGCTGCACAATGTCTTCATTTAAGAATTCTTAACACTTTTTCACTTCTCTTATTCTTCAGCTACTAAGTTTTGTAGTTCATTAGCTCTGTTTATCTAAAGATATTTTTAATTCCTGAAGCCTTAATTTATCCCTCACCTACTTAATGGACTTTTAATAAGTCCTTATACCTTTCCACTTAAAATTTGCTGTGATAATCAAAAACTTCACCTCCTTTGCATTCTGGTTTATGTGTTACATTTTGTCTATTATCAGACTTTCAGAAAAAATGGGAGAATTAGATCCATTAACTTTTTTACTTTTTCCCCTCATTTTGTACTGATAAAGGCATTAGTAAATTGTTGTTCCTGCACTCATCCCTGTCAGGAAATATCTGTTGATTCTTCTGGTTTGGTTCAATTAAGGTATTCTCTTACATTTTTATTTTACATTCAGTACCTGACTTAAATCTTCCTTTTGTGAAAAAGGACAACTAATTACTTCTTGTATGAATAACCGTCAGTATACTTTTCTGTTTTCAGCCTCAGTATTTTTCATGTCAGCAGTCAATGCAATGACATTGCAAATGCTGAGACTGACTTGTTTCTGTGCTTACAATCCCTACTCAGCAAGAGCAGAAAGCCACACGTCACAATGTTTTGAAGTAGTGGTATTGCCTGTAGGATTTAAAAGCTTTATACACAGAATAAGAACATTTTCTAATAGTTACTGTATATGTAATGTTTTGAATTTATTGTTTTATTTCCTATTGATGTGAATTGATGAAGTCTCACAGTGGTTGGTGTTGGCTGTTGTCATGGTTTAATGCCAGCAAGAAACCAAACACCACGCAGCTGCTCACGCCTTCCCCCCCCCCCCCCCCC
>JANZLQ010000005.1:23330475-23358810 GCA_026212715.1 Elanus axillaris
TGTGCCCCTCCAGCCTTCTCGCTGGCTGGGCATGAGAAGCTGAAAAATCCTTGACTTAGTATAAACACCACCCAGCACCAACCGAAAACATCAGAGTGTTATCAACATTCTTTTCATACTGAACTTAAAACACAGCACTGTACCAGCTACTAGGAAGACACTTAACTCTATCCCAGCCAAAACCAGGACAGCTGTATCCTTATAGGTCAATATATTGTAGAAATGTGGAAGATGGCTTAAATGTTTAAAATTGAGGTTTTTGGAGAGTGTATGCTGAAGGAAAACTCCAACTGATTAAGACTACAAGGCCTTCCAGACCACAAGTGACAAGTGCTATTTTAACAGGTTTCTTTCTTTTTCTCTGATTATTGTTACAGATTCTCCCCTTAGCAATTGAGATCTGTGAAGGAATTTTTCTTCCTTCTCTGAGGAGCATTTGTCCAAAGAAAAAGCAGTTTCTTTCCACAGTCTTTATGGGTATTCTTGTGAACAAGAGGATTTTTGAATCAATACAATGTCTGATCTTCTGTCTTCCAACAGCCTGTGGAAATCTAGTGTGAAATTCATTTAATCATTTTTGATGCTCAGGCAATGTTCCTACATCTTCCAGCTCCTGTAGAAGTGGTGCTCATCACAAAGGACACAATTTATCTAGGTTGCCTGTAGAGGTGGTAGATGCCCCATCCCTGGAAACATTCAAGGTCAGGTTGGAAAGGGCTCTGAGCAACCTGATCTAGTTGATGATGTCCCTGCTCATCGAGGGTGGGTGGGTGGGGGTGGGTGGATGTGGACTAGGTGACCTTAAAGTTTCCTTCCAACACAAACTATTCTATGATTCTATGGTTTTTCTGGTGTCTGTTCTGCATCAACACTGAACAGCCAGTAATGATATGCATTATAACATCACATCATGCTTATTTGTATCTTGCTTTATATCTTGCTTCACCTCTTTTTCACAAATATTCTAAGTTTGTGTGAAGGGCTTATTATACAGTTGACCTTTTCCTCCATGGATTTAAATCCATTGCTCTTAGTTTCTTTGAGGAAACAACAACTAGGTAACGACTAGACACCAAGAATAGCTAAATACCAGCCCTTGATGATGATTAGTAAAACTCTAAAATTTGTGGTGTTATTCACAGTAGTGTACACTCAGCATTTTCAACATTTTTAAACACAGGCCTGAATAAAAGTTCTTCTTCATGGATTTGAAGGTTTTTATAACTAGCTTGTCAACCAGAATCTGAACCTTGGTACCTCTTGTTTTATGCTTGCATCTCACAGGAAATATCTTTGCCTAAATAGATTGTTGCAGATATGCTCTGATACAAACAGTGTTAATAGATTCCTCATGGTGGTTAAACAGGAGATAAGGTAGTAGTTCAAAATGTGATAATTAGCATTGCCCTGGCACGCAGTATTCATTTACAGAGTTCTGATGAAACCACCAGGAGCTGGGCTGGTCTTGGAAGGGATACCATCTGGTCCCAGCATTTGCTACTTCTGCATTTCTTTTCAAATGCTGATGTTGAAAACATACTAAAGTGTCATTAGTTCACTACCCTTCTATAAAATCTCTCTTTCCTAGAGTTTGAACATCTCTTGTAGAAAGAGTGGTTCTACATTTACCCGCTGTTCAATGACAGACTTGATTAATATTACTTTTTTTCCTCTATATTTCAATTTAAAATCCTTTTCTATTTTCTCTGAAAACAGAAACTATTCCTTCCTAATTTTACATGACTGCTTTAAGATGGTCTGTGCTGGTTTTGGCTTGGGTAAAGTTCATTATCTTTACAGTAGCTAGTATGGGGCTCTGTTTTGGATTTGTGAAAACAGTGTTGATAACACAGAGGTGTTTTCGTTACTGCTGAGCAGTGCTTACCCAGAGCCAAGGGCTTTTCTGCTCCTCACCCCACCAGCGAGGAGGCTGGAGGGGCACAAGGAGCTAGGAGGGGACACAGCTGGGACAGCTGATCCCGACTGACCCAAGAGATATTCCAGACCACAGGACATCATAGTCAGCATGTAAAGCTGGGGGGAGAAGGAAGGAAGGGACATTTGGAGTGATGGCATTTGTCTTCCCAAGTCATGGTTAGGCGTGATGGAGCCCTGCTGTCCTGGAGATGGCTGAACACCTGCCTGCCCATGGTAAGTCGGGAATGAATTCCTTGGTTTGCTTTGCTTGTGTGTGCAAATTTTGCTTTACTTATTAAACTGTCTTTATCTCAACCCATGAGTTTTCTCATTTTTATTCTTATTCTCTTCCTCATCCACATGGAGGGGTGGTGGTGAATCAGCAGCTGTGTGGTGCTTACTTGGCTGCTGGGGTTAAACCACAACAGGTGATTCACTCTGATACATTTAGTGTATTTCCTCCAAGTTTTTATTTATTACCCTCAAACCCAATCTTAATAGATGATAATGCATCATGACTTTGATCAGATCTAATAACTGCATCCAAGCAGTACAGCCATCTATATAATGATACACATAATTTTATTCTAATCAGTAATAGTTCTGACTAGTTCTTTGTGTCTTAACCTGACATGATTTCCTACTTTTAATGAAGAAATCTTCATGTAATTTATGCTGCTTACATCTCTGAGTTCCTCTTGTATCACTCTCATCTCTTCAAACATTTTAGAAAAAAACACTACTTTTTCATTTGAAAGTACTGATCTCTACACATTCTGGGATTGTTTTGAAAGAAAGCTTGAGATCATACCTTGTGAATACAGCCATTGCCTTGGGCAGAATTTTTGGTGTAGATTGATTGCTTTAGTTTTAATTTTCTCACTTTTCTTTTTCCTGAGTACATTACCATATCTCTGCTTTCCTTTTTTTGCTTGCTTTGGTATCCCTATGTTTGCAGAAACTCAGCTATAAAGCATAGGAGTTGGTTTGTGTTTATCTTTCAATCAAAATAAGTAAGCTAGAACAAACACCTTAGTTATGACTTATCATCTTTCAAGTTCTCAATGATTGCTTGTTATCCGAATACAGAGAATGAATGAAAAATCATTCTACCTTCCAGTCCATCTTACTAATTCTATTAATGGTTATGTTGTGTTTCTAAGTGATCTTAGGGGTTTTATTAAGCACCATAAGATGATGTCTGAAAAGATAAAAAACAAAGAAAAAGAACAAAACAACAAACATTTAAACAAAAATGAAGAAGAATAAGATAAAACAGGGAGAACAAAAGTAATAGACATTTACTCCAAACTTAGGATAACTTTTATTATCTTGTAAATAAAAACTACCGAGATGCACAAGACTGTTCTTGGATTTTAATTACTTTTTTTTCCCTCAAAACCATGGTGACCTATTTAAAAGTTTGAAAAGCATGATAACCTGTATTTGGAATATTTTCCACTATATGTCTTTACAGTGAAAAGCAAACTAAGACCAGTGAACTTAAAAAATTATTGCAAAAATTTCTAAAAGAAAAGTAATCCTGGTGAGTTCAGTAGAGCTGTCCTTAACTCTTAGTTTTGAGTTTGAAAAACTAGTGGCCAAAGATCATGGCTATTTATAATGATCAAGAGGATCTTAGGTATTAGAAAAGGTATCTGGAACCAGGATAGACTATCAGAAGAAGAAAGATGGAAAAAAAAAGATTAGTAAACATGGTAACGATGCTGACAGAGTTGAGAGACTGAACAGCAGGGAGTAGAGCTGCAGTGGATCCTGAAGACAAGAGAAGGTTTGAACTTCTTTTCATGAAGAAGAACCAGGCAAGGGGAAGGCAGAAGATAGAGCAGGATCTAGGAGTGGATGTGCACAGGAAAGGAACAGAAGCATTCTAGGTGAGTCTGGTCTGTGGGCCTGAGTGGCAATATCAATGTTTCTATCACCATCATAGATGGAACAAAATGGGGACCGTGGATATCTTGGTGGAAGAAACGGCAAGCTCAGATTTGACTGCATTATGTTTAAACTGAGGAGAGAACAGTGTCACATTTTCTGATGAAAACAATATAAAGATACCAAAGGCTATACAGTGGTCATGCAGGAAGACTGCAGGTAGAGAAAAAGGTATGGGTGGTCAGTACAATAAACTTCCATGAGGCAGACATCACCTTTGGTTATGCTAATATATTGTGCCTAATATACTTGCCTATGGTAGGAGGCATAACACTACCACAGAATCAATTAAAATATATGTTTAAAATAAAATGAATTTAAATAAGAAGCCCTACACATATTTCAAATTAGTTTAAATAAAAAGCCTTACACTTATTTCAAATATATTAGAGCCACTAAAAAATGTTTCTTGTAGCCTGTGGAAAAATCATTAAAGAACATCCTCACAGTTACAGACTAGTGATTTTGTGGAAGACTTAAAATAAATTAATTTCTTTTCTCCATTTATAGCTTTGTTCTAAAAGCACATTAATGTCAATTGTGGTACTATTTTCACACCAATGAATCACTACCTACACACTCATGCTACAAATAAATAGCAATGTTCTACTTTTTTTTTTTTCCTGCATTGTCTGTAAAGCTTAGATGACATATCATGACTTGTGCTATCACGAAAAACTCTAATCAGGAGTAGAGAAAACTTTCCAGACAAGCAGATGATGGTTTTGCTGATGATTTTGTGGACTTTTTACTTTTCATTCATTCTGCCT
The DNA here is from genome assembly GCA_026212715.1 of Elanus axillaris. Classification (NCBI taxonomy): domain Eukaryota; kingdom Metazoa; phylum Chordata; class Aves; order Accipitriformes; family Accipitridae; genus Elanus; species Elanus axillaris. The sequence continues at coordinate 23,335,116 of JANZLQ010000005.1, forward strand.
AAATAGACCTTTCATAATTTAATTTCAATTTCTCAAAAGTGTTTCATAAGAAAAATCCATTCTTGATAAAATAAGAATTTTCCTACCATGCAATATGTGTCTGTCAAGATCCTAGATAGCTGTAGACCTTTATTCCTATGTGACCTCTTCATTATCTGATAAAACTGCATGTGTCACTCTTAAATGATCAGAAAACATGCTGCCTTATTTGTGACTATAATACTCCCTGTATGTAAAGATCTTAAAACAGCTAAAAGTGTCATAGTTAAAGACAACGTGGCAGTGTGGAGAGTAAGTGGATGAAGGTACCAAAACACTTTAATCACAGGTCTATTCAATTTTATAAATTACAAGACTTGCCTGTCCTGTGGGACAGACGATGCAGTCCAGAAGCTGTGCTGGTTAGCTCGGTGGTTCCTTGTACAACTTCCCTGTCCCACAGGATGCACAAAGTGTTCCAGGAGAAAAGTCTTGTAGGTCAACACAACTATTCCAGCCATGTAGTGTTTAGTCCAGGGCCAGGGCTTTGGTTTTCCTTGGGGTCATTCTTTCTTTGTTTCTCTCTTATCCAATCCTCAGCTATCTCTCAGGTTTCTCTCCCAGGCACCTCTCCCATATAACCCTGAAGTGTGTCCCCATGTGACTCTGGACACCCTCAGTTACAGGAATGGGTAGAGAATAATCTAGTCTTGACTGACCTGTGGTGCCTGATAGCTGGCTGTTGCCATCTCTGGAGCTCAGAGTATGCTCCTCTGGAAGCTTCCTGGCAAGTCTGCAACTTTCACAGTGATCAACAGGTAGTTTACACTCAAAATACTCTTGCGTACCGCCATAGGGCTAACTGCAGTGCCTATGCTAAGGCTATTATCAGCCAAGACCAACTCGTGCCAAATGCCACATAAGGTCTCAGCCCATAAAGAACTTATTCTTATGAATACTACTGACTTCAGCCATTCATATGCATGTATTTGAAGGATTTTAACCCAGAAAATATATTAGTTTTTTAATGATAGCATAAGGGAACTTTAAGAAAACAAGAGTGTATCTCAGTGTTTTATTATCAATGATGAGGAATCTCAAAACTTCTGGAGACTGTACAGATAGGTTTCCAGTTATTCGTTAAATATCTATCAAATCACTCATTGCTTTGATGTTTACATCAGTCATAACAGTCTCAGACCCTGAGCTGAAACTTCAGGATGAAATTCCAGTAGATTTTCATGACATACTCTTCATTTTATGACTTTGAAGAGAAAACATTAGCAGCTTTCTCCTCCTAGAAATTATTATAAGCCATTGGCCTGCACAGGTTTTGTTGATTATAAATCAGTACTTTTTTCTGAATTACACTTGAGAAGAAATAGTATAGCCATGGTTTTGCCTCTGTAGTGCTAACATGAATAAAAAGGAGTAATGATTTGTTCTTGCCGCTTAAGTCAGCAGAGGTCATTTTAAGTACCTTGAGAACTGCAGTTAAAACAGCAAGCTATAGGGCATCAGTTACAGAGTCTGATTTGCAACTGAGTTTCTGAAGAAATACGAAATTAATTTAACTCAAGGAAAAGATGATATTTAAGTAGCTTTTATCAGGCATCCCTAAAAGTAATCCTTAGAATATATATATATATATATATATATATATTTTAATAAGACCTTTTCAGGAAAAGAGTTTTAGTCCAGAATCTACTTCGGAACAGTATTTGTGGTAGTACAGAAAGTGTAAAATTAATGTAATCTGTGAATTCCTACAGATAAGGCTGGTATGTTTTACTAAAGCTCATCTTTAGCCTTTTGTTATGGAAACCTGAGTGTTACACACAGGGCCTAATCTTTTTAAATCATTATTCAAATTAATACCATCACACTTCTTTGTTTTCCAAGATATTTGTCACTAAGCTTATTAAAACACACATTCTGTCATGTTGTATGGATATATTATGGCTCTATGTTCTGGTATTAAATGAAGTTTGGAATGTTCCGTGTAAATAGACTATTTTGTTGGAGGAAAAAAAAAAGAAGAAAAGAAAACCCACCAAAACTGCCTGAAACCTCTGAAGTTTAGATTGTTATGTGGAGACTTCAGTTTCTGATAGGCTGATCTTTGCCTTACTTTCAATCTTTGGTGATTTCTCTTCAGAGAATCACTATAATGTAGAACATACAGACCATTTGGGGGGGTTCAAACATGCATATAGAAAGTGTTCTCCTAAACCAATACTTATCCAGGGAGGAGAAATTTCAATGTTGTGTAAAATAGCTCTTAATTATTTGAAGAAGAAATGAAAGAACTTTTGAGTATTACAGAATAACATTGAAGCGTGTACATAGATAAAACTCAAGGCTGTATGAACAGTTATTCACTTGCAGCAGGTGTGTTGTTTTTATGCTTTTTTTTTTTCTTATTTTACTTGCTGTTCAATATTTGTTTTCAGTTATTGCTCCCAACAGGAGACCAGCTTATCCATGTCAATAGCTTTGCTGGAACAAATTGAATAATCAGTATTCAGGAAAAAAATTGTTTGACCCAACCTTTTTTTCTTTTCAGAGGCTTCAGAGGAGTAAACTAGAGTTTAAAAAAGCAGCAAAATAACAAGAAGAAAATCTGCTCTGATCAACATTTGGAATCTATCTAGAGGAATAAAGATGTCTCTCTCCTATAATAATGAATTATGTGTGTAATTGTTGAACAGTAATTGATTTGTGCTTAAAGGATTGAAAAATGAAGCATGCATACAAAGTAGGTGATATGCCTAAATTACAGAGGAAGCCTGTGATAGACTTGAGTTGAAAATAGGTCTCCTGAATCCAAACCTTGTGCCTAATACAGTGACTTACTTGCACAAATGAACTGAATGACTGACAGTTATGCTTAGTTTCATTTGAGTACTCTTATTTTCTTCCTGTCTTCACACATTAGCTGTTATGAATAATTCCTTTTCTGTGTATAAAATATATAAACATATATATAATATAGGCAAACAAGTATCTGATCATAATTGAGTAGACAGAGCTCTCATTTTTCTATAGAAGTTTCCAAGTAGTATTTCCAAGAAGTATGGTTCTGTATATATTATTTTATTTTACAAAGGTACCTATAAAACTTAGGATTTATTGCATTTGGAAGGATCTTTTTTCCACTCCAGTTACTCTAGGTCTCACCTTCTTTAAGGCAAGGTTCAAATTAACACACATTATTAATTATAACTATAACTTATTAACAAAAATAGTGATTTTGTACTACACTTATAGATTCAGATTTGGGAATATGTGGGTTATTGAGGTCACTGGATGTATAATGTCAGAAAGTGATCATGAAACCAAGTTACATATAACTGATTTGTTTCACTGTATTAAAGCTGAAGTATTACAACCCAGACATATATATGATACATTTGGCAATGGAAAGTGAGTTTCTTTGCCAGCATTAATCAAATTTTAGTCACAACCTTTTATAAACTAGCATCATAATATACAGTCCAAACAGTTTGTCTTTTTTTATTGGCAATATTTTCTCAATAAATTAATGTTATATAACATCCAAGGTGATGCAGAATTATTGGCTGTAGACTGCTGAACTACAGCTATGTTATTTTGTATAGCTTATTAAAGATTAATAACAGAGGCATTTTCTTTTCTTAGACCACAGTTCAGTGGCTAAATCATGCCAACAAAAATGTGTTTTTAAGTAAAGGTAACATACCACTTCACCATATATTTTCCATTCAGAGCATGTTTTTGAACAAAAGGTGAAATAATTATTCATGTGATCCTAATGTGAAACTACTTCTGTTCTCCATCATAGAGATTAACTAGTTTGTGCTTTTGTAGTGCCAGGTTCATTTACTGTGAGTTTTCCCTGCTTGTCTACTTGTTTTTTGCTCACTACTGCAAGGTAAATTTTCAAACAGCTTTCCAGTTCATGAACCTCTGTGAAGTCCAAGATTGACAGTACAAATTCCTCCCAATAACACTTAGTTCCGACTATAAATATGTGCTCAGGAACTTTCCATATTACATGTATAAAAAGTAATGTAATATGCAATGTATATATGTAATATAATGTACATATGTAACATGTAGAATTCCTGAGCTGTTGGGTATTGATTCAGAGTCAGGTTTACTTTTGAAGTACAGTAATGTACAGGCACCTGACTTACCACAGTTGCTCAAAAATAATACTATATTCAGTTGAAATTCTGATGTGTTCTAATTAAGTATTCGCTATCTGATCAAGATATTGCATTCACTGGAACACAATGGATCTTGGCTCAACTTTGAAGTTCTAATGAAGAGGAATAGAACACATTCATCTATTTCTCTGAATCACACCACTTCAGCAATTCATACTTTTTCAGATGGAGAAGAGCTATGTTTTCTTTCATTGCAAATCCTTTTCTCACAGTTTTCTGTTTTACAGAGAACACTGCACACAGGTGTCACAGGTGTATCTATTAAGATTTACACACAGTTCATCCATCAAAACCATATGTCTCCAATTAAGCAGCAGGAATGTTGTGGAGGACTGTATTAAAGACCTTGCAGAAGTCCAAGGAGGTGACATCTGTAGCATTTCCCTTGTCCACTGATGTAGTCACTTCTTTGTAGAAGGCCACTAGATTAGCTGGGCACCATTTGCCTTTGGTGAAGCCATGTTTGCTACATCTAATCATCTCCTTGTTTTCTATGTGTTTTAACACATCTTCTAGGAGGATCGGTTTCTGGGCTGTGATTTTACTGGACACTAAGGTGAGGCTGACTGGTCAGCAGTTCCCAGGGTCCTCCTTTTAAAACTTTTTAAAAACGGGTGTTATATTCCCTGTTCTCCGGTCACTGGAGACTTAACAGGGATATTTAAATGCAGGTCTGTTTTGCTTCCTGCTGTGTAAAAACTAATAATTTGGATTAAGTGTAGGTTTTATGTAGTGGGAAAATGAGTACTGATAGCAAAGGTATAGCTTCAAATATTCAGCTAGTGCAGCAATAAGCCCAGTTAACATTTACATGACTTACAGCCTACTTAGTCTAAGAAAACCAATGATGGTGGCTGTCTAATGGAGAGAGAACATAAAAAGCAGGGAGGGTGCTCTTCCATTCTTATATTCCAAACAAGATACACAGATACTCCACTCTGCAGAGTGTTAGAACAGTCTGAGAAATTAAAATCTGTCACAGTTACAAGATGTGCATGATGCTTCTTATATTCTTAACTGAACATTAGAAAAAAAGTATTAGCATTAGACTAGCCTGATGATAAAGGGTCCTGGATGAGAATAAAAAAAAAAAAAACTGTGCTATTTTTTTATATATGCTTATTTTCCTCATTGATCATCTGGTTAACGGTTGGTTGGCATAAAATTTAGACATACCTCCTGTGATCCCAATAATGGAAGTAAGTGAGAAATTGCCATTAAAGGGAAACAAACAAACAAAAAAACCCAACCTTTTCTAATATAACCAGCTAACTATTAATATCACTAAATCAATTATATACTCAGACTAGGATGCAGCAAAGGTGGTGACTATTGTGTTATAAGGGCAAAATTTCTGTAAAAAAAAATAAATGCTATCCTACTACTTATAAGCACTTCTGGCATGGTGTGGAGAAGAAAACACAAGAAATTAAAAAAGCAGAGAAGATAAGAAGTAGATTCAGAAACAAGACAAGGAAGAATATAATTTCTTACTTGGGATTTTAACCTCCTCCCTTCAGTGAACCTAATATTAATGAAATAGAGTATGAAGCTGGAGAAAGCTTGTAATAAAGATACATATTTCTGCAGGAAACATATTTAAGCAGGCAGTCACACCACCTAATTTCATGTACTTTTTCTAGGTGCAACAAACTCAAAGGCTCTTCTACATTATTCTGTTCTTATCAGTGGAGAAAGAGGCTCCTGCCAGAGCTCAAACAATATCCCAGTCTGGAGGAACTTTTTCAATCATCAGCAAGATACAGGTGCTCGAAACACAGATGTTACTGTTAGAAGTCTACATATAGGGGATGCAACACCATTTTCCTTATATTAGAGGTATTTTCATGATTGAAGCAAGCAGCATATTGAAGGGAATATTCATAATCTTGTCATCTCTCATTTTTCAGTGTAAAATGAATGTAGAGGAGGTGTAGCCTTTTAACATTCTTTTTCTCCTTAAGAAACTGATGCACTTGGGGAAAAATCCATATTTTTGAAGCCCATGAGAGGCTTTTTAATGGATAATGAATACCTGCAGTGCTAAACCCTGTTGTGCAAAGGGCACAATCTAATGCCCAAGTAAAATACTATGATTCCATCCACAACTCAGTAAACATGGAGTAATGTTCTTCAGATCAGTTACTTGTATTTCTGCAGTAGTTAAAGCAATGACAGGAAATAGAAAAAAGTATATGGAACAATGTTTATTTTAGAGTATTGAATTTCCTGCCTGATAGAGCTTGAAACTATATATGCACAAGTTTCTGCTGTGTTTTGGGGAGCAAAACTGTGAAGGAGCAAATATATTGATGTTATTGATAAATAAATAAATACACAAACATACATATACAGCATAACACTGGCTGTGTCACTGTCTGTTTTGTGGTTACAGATAGCATGTTCCTGTGTGTTAGGAATTTGATATGCAAGTGAAATGAGTACTTGTGTCTGGTCACTTCTCAGACTGTTGTGAGACTCAAAGCTGTCTGTCAAGAGAAATAGATCTACTGATGAAAAGGGGTCAGGGAACACTACTTAATGCATAGCAGCAAAATTCACTGTAGAAAAAAACCTGCTGTTCTTTCCTGGCCAGACTCTTCAAACTTTACTTAAGATGAGAAATGCTTGCTCACCTAAGTGAGTCTATTAAAGTCTATAGAGGCAGTTGTGCAGGGCCTTGAAAGCAACAATCCTGGGAAATTAAACTTGGTAGAGTAGTAAAGAGTTGCCAGCAAGAGAATTTGGAGAGGGGAATGAGTAGTAAAAGTCAGCAGGCAAGGAAGATAATGTTGATTGCAACTTTATAGATAGATTGCCAAGCTGGTCTGAGCAGCTGGCTAATACTCAGGCGGGAAGGATCGCTTCTTCTAGGAGGATGAATTGGTTACATACCAAAGATATATTCCCTGCATACGTAGGCTTGTTTGTTTACAACAGGAATATGAACCCAGTTATTCTTTTCCTAATTGCAAGTGAAATAAAAGAGGACACAATTTCTTTGCTTTGCAATCTGGGAGTCAGAGAACTCTACCCAAAGAGCTTTGCACCTCTGAACACCAATGTTGGCAGTTACTTCAGGTCTTTCCCAGCTTCCTGCATCTAAACCCCATGGTTTTGCCATCCAAATGCCTAATGCCTGCAACTTTAAACAGGCAAGTATCACACTCAGTCAGGCTTATAAGTATATACAGAGCCAATATTTAGAGTATTAAAAGTGACACAGATTCCACCATGTTAACTATGTAAAATTAAGCAGGGAGTGCATTGAGAACTATGAGATGTGTGCTGACTGTTCGCTAAGAAATGAGCTTTTAAAACCACGATGATTAGCCCTCATTTACCTAGAAGTGGCAGCATAACTTTTTATATTTGTCACATGTTCACAACTATGTTAAAAATCAGGACAGCTAGAATTGACATAAATTAATCTATTTGTATGTCCAAAGACTGTGTTCGAACTAACTCTGATCTGCTATTTGCCTTGGATGATTATTCCATTGCTTCCAGCTATCCTTGATACATAAAAAGACTTGATTGCTCCTTTCATTCAGCCTGAAACTGTGTTTGACAAACTCATTAGCTTCAACAAGCTCTGTGACTGTCTTTTGGACACTGACTAACCTGCTGACAACAATTAGGAAACCCCAAAGGTATCTGGCTAAGTCAAACCCCCAAGAATTTCATAAGGCCAAAAAAGAAGGTCCTGAGATTTATTTTTGCTGTAATGAGGCTTAGAATGTCCTGAAAAACAAATCAATCTAAAATAATTAAAACCTGTGTTCTTTCACCTCAATGACGCTATTATTCTGTTGTTAAGCATCTGATTTAAAGAGAGGAATCTGGAGTGTATCTCCCTACTCTTTCATCTCCCTCAGGTAAGTGAAGTTTTCCCATTATTGTTGAATTTGCATTATTTTTTTCAAGTTTTCTTTTGTAAAAATATTTACATACTTATTAAGTCAGAAAAATTGGCAGTAAAGTCTCCTGCGTGGGCTACATATCTGCATTCATGTATTTGCTCAAAATGAATACACAATCCATAGGTTAATTCTGCTGTTTCTCTGTCAATTTGAGCAGACATAATGCCTTAGACCCAGAAACTTCCCTTTGAAACCTTTAAGTCCAATATATTAAACTGTAAAGTTGTTTCGTTTTAAAAAGTTTTGACTAGTTTTATATACATTACAGAAGAATGGTATGAGAACTAGATAGAAAAAGATTAACTGAGAAGGAATAGCAATAATAACCACATCAAATTAAGATTTTTAAAACTCAGGTAGAGCCTTTTATTAAATGGAAAGAAATAAAAATTTCTGCATCTTAATTCTTAGCATTGTATAGTGTTAATAGATCAGGTTAATCTCATCCTCATTTCTTTCCACTGAAATATTATTTATCACTGACCTAGAAGGGAGTATGGGGTAATGAGCATAGATATACAGCCCTAAGTAAGGTAAGTAGCACCCAAGATATCTACAATTCAGTGAGCTGATCTTCAAAACATGAATGACAGTGAAGATTGCTTTGCCTATCTGTGGGTAAAAGAAGCTGGAGACAAATTTTAACATGGAGGAAAAGATTGTGTGTGAAGGAAAAGAGAGATTAGGGTCTAAAACAACTGTAATTAATTATTACTTAGGAGGCAACAGTGATAAAGTAAAACAAATAAAATTGTTCTGTTCTTAGTGAACTTGAATTGTTTACAGACCAGCTGTAAATCTGACAATGTAAAAAGTTAAAGGAGTGAAGAAATATATATGACATAGTGGAAATAATTTAGTTTCCTATTTGCGTTTAAACCTTATAGAGAGGTGCCTAAACAAAGATTGCTGTAGTTCAAGTCCTTCTGTTGTTGTGTAAGGGCTGGGAGTAAGGTTCTTTTCTCTCTCTCCCTCCTGCTGTGTAGATCAAGCTCTTAAATCATGTTACAATCTTCTTGGAAAATACTAAAGTATATTCAGAGTTATAAGCAAATGTCAAAATAAACACTTAGGTACAGTACATCCAACACAAAACTAAGTGCTCTTAAAGTCTTGTAAGGGTTAAACTGTGTAAGTACATTAAACCCAGCAATTTTTCAGAGCTTCAAAACTGTTTTCACAATTCAACGTTCTTCTTTTTTCTTTTCAGTGAGTAGGGCTTGGCATGTATAATTTTTAAAGCTTCACTCTTAGCATTAAAAAAACAGGCAGTTTTCCAAATTCACTGAAGTAAGAACCATCAAAACATTTTGAAGGCATTCACTAAGGCAATGTGAGAAAATTGGCAAAGAGCTGTAAATAAAATTAACAAAACAACCATTGTGTTTGAAAAGTGTTAACATTTATGTAGAACACACAGCACAGTAAAGTAGTTCAGCAATTGAATTAATTGCTTGGAATTAACAGTAATAACCACATATAACAACTACCAATTATCTACATCCTGCAATATCTGTAATATTAACAGATTAAAAGTTACTAAGCTATGATGCTGAAGAACTTAAAAAATGAATAACTTTAGCAGGTTTTATTTTAAAATAAAGACATATGTAAAGATGGAAGGAAATGATGAAAATATAAAAATAATTTACTGGTCTTGAGGTAGGCAGTTAGCAGGCTTTTCTTTCCCCCATTAAATCAAAAACCACCAGTGATTTCCATACAGAATTCTAAGGTCACCTGCATAGCAACATTTTCTTTAAAATCATGTTTGTACTGAGTTAAAGACAGTCAGGCATTTCATGTCATCACTGGATTAATAAAACTCTTTATAGCTGAGATGGGATAAGCATTAAACACACATTATATTATCAGTAAAATCAGTAGAAATACTTCTTGCATCTACTGTAAAACATATAATAAGTCTTTGGCTACAAAGAATGCTGTAGACAATGTTGGAAAATATCCCATTTTGCTTATGAGCTCAATTTGGTGACTGAGGAGATAGGACAAGTTTTTTTATTATGTCTTATATTTTTGCACAGGGTCATAGTTTGTGTCTATTTCTATCAAAACAGCAAGTATATTTCATTAGTGTCACAAAAAAAGCAGTAGATATAACAGCTTCTGAAAGAAAAGATGTCTATGCTCTGTTTAAAGGCTTGATGAAATAAAACTATAAATATCTTGTGTTCATTCTGTACATGCGCCCTGGTTTAACCCCATCTGGCAACTAAGCTCCACGAAGGTGCTCACTTATTCTTTCCCTGCCCTGATGGGGTAGGGAATCGGGAAAAGAAAGTGAAACTCATGGGTTGAGATAAGAACAGTTTAATAATTGAAATAAGATAAAATATAATAATAATAATAATAATGAAAAAGGAGATAACAAAAAGGAAGAGGGGTAAACCCCAAGAAAGACAAGTGATGCACAACGTAATTGCTCACCACTTACTGCCTGATGCCCAGCCAGTTCCTGAGCAGTGATCGGGGCCTCCCTGGCCAACTTCCCCCCAGTTAATATACCAAGCGTGACATCCTATGGCATGGAATATCCCTTTTGCTAGTTTAGCTCAGGCATCCTGGCTATGTTCTCTCCCAGCTTCTTGTACACCTCCTCACTGGCATAGCATGGGAAACTGAAAAATCTTGACTTAGGAGAAGCACTATGTAGCAACAACTAAAATGTCAGTGTATTATGAACATTATCTCATACTAAATCCAAAACACAGCACAGAAGAAAATTAACTCTATCCTAGCTGAAACCAGGACAACATGGTAGCTTCAAAGTGAAAATAACGATAATAAAAAGAAATAGATTCTATGACTTTACACTCTGTTTTATAACTAAAGCTTTTTGGTCACACTTACCTCCCCGTATTATTCAATTTAAGTGAATGCTTAAAGAATTGAAGTTCTCTGGTAAACACGCTTGGTAGGAAGGAAACTTTAAATGTTACATACATGAGAAATTATATAGTAAAAACACACACAGAAGCAATCATGAATCATAGTATATGGCATGAGCACCAGAAAAAAATAATACATTGTGATTCCAGATGATCAGTTGGAGCTAAACAAGAACCTTCAAAATAATGTCCTGGATTCTGAATTGTTGGATTTTTCTAAACAGCTATAGATATAAGCCACGGACAATTCAAAACATCAGAATTATCTGTGGAAACTTACATGATCTAGTGTGCATTAAATAATAAGACATGCAAATCTAGTAAATTTTCCAAGCAGCACTTTACTGGTGGTCCTTTGTGATCTTTCTCAGCATAATTACATGTGTACATTTACTCTCAAGGAGTGGATAAATCAAGGCAGATTACAATTGGCTGTGGAAGAAGTCACACTATCAACATCTGATGTGTTGCAGAAAAAAGATATCCCCAAGTCTAATGGACACTGAAGTGATTTGGTTTTATCTTTTCCATTTTCTTTTGTTGTAGCTAACACACTGTGACATGGTTCCAAACAGTTCACACTGACAGCTAGTGAGACTATCAAATCTTTCTCTTCAGAGGACAAAATTGTTCATATCAGCCAATGGCTGATCTGTGAGAACTAAACTGCAAGAGTTTTGCAGATATTCTTTAGAGATATGGCAATCTTTTTTTTTTTCTTCTTTTTTTAACTTTTCATAAGTGAGAAATTTAAAATATAAGCACCAACACACATGCATGCACATGTAAAATGGTATTTAGCTTAGAATTTTTGCTTCTAAGTAGTGGTTTCTGATCAGTAGAACTATCACTCCAGACTATATAGGAGATGGAGAGAAATAGCTCCTCCTAGATACGACTGAGTAACACCTGATTGACTCTGACTGTAAATGATGTCTTATGTATGAGCTTAGATGAAGACAGCTGTATCTGATTAGGTAAATTCAACCACTAAGAACCAAACATGATGAACAAGATTGTCTTTTGAAGTGAATGTTGTCCAAGTCAATAAAAAACATATGCTGAAGACATCAGAGGTTTGAAACAGCACATGGAAATAGATAGGAGATAGTCAACACTATTATATAATGGAACTTATCATAGTAATATAGATTCTGATTTCCCAGCTCTTACACCTTTCTCACAGCAGCTAGAATTCCTGTGTAAACACTCATGAGAGTGTTTGTAGAAAAAAACATGCTGTTCTATGTGATTAGGTGTATAAAAGCTGGCTTTTAAAAATAATTAATGTAAACTGAACAATAATCATCCTGTTAACTAACTTGGCAGTTGGCACTGATCAGTAATTTGTAATTAAAAGCAAAACAGTAATTTCAACTAAAGATGTGGTTTCTGTAAACTAACTTTGTTATTGGAAAACCATAAGCAAAGTATTTCATTTTGATCCGGAGACACTCATATTACCTGTACTAATCTTTTCCTGCATTTAATCTTAATTCCTGCAAAAGTGTTATCACACTGTATAGACACTACAGCCCGAGAACAACTTATACCTCTGATTGTGCAAACCTATCTTTCTGAGGCTGGGATTGTTATATTCAGCAGAGATAGTGCAGCTGTAATGCTCTCAAGAAACACTGACAGCAAGCTGTATTTGAACTATATTTTTCAGAAGAGAATCTGGTCCTACAAAGATATGCTGTTTATTGTTTAACTGATTCAAAATTAAGTGCTTTCTATTTCTTAATCCATGTTTTCTTTTGTTCTTCCTTCAGCTCTTCAGTTCCAGGAACATTTTTCACTTTGTATTATTTTCTCTTACTTCCCTGTCAAGACGGGCATTGAGGAAAAATGTCAAAATTCCTTGCAGGATTAAATTCATTGTAATGTTTCCACTATTATCTTATATTAAATTGCTTTTATGCAGCATATATCAGCATTTATAAAATGATAACATTTGTTGAAGGAAATGATAAAACATTTAGGGAATTATTTATAAGATGAAAAAATAAACAAAAATTACAAAATAAACTTTGGAAAAGTTTATATGAACTATTTGCTCTAACCTACAAGCTTTCCTCTACAATAAATGTTATTTTGGATTTTCCAATGCAATTTACAAACAAGGAAAGTAAAGAGTAAGAGAATGATGGTAACATTCCTTGAAATAGTATTTACTAGAATGTTAAAAAATAATCTGATAGTAAGTGATCCTACAGTTTGTTGGAGGTATAATATATACCTTTGCAAAAGAAGAACTCATGTTTTATTTCAAAATGTCTTGAGTGCACCAGTGAAGCAGTCTGCTATTTACATGATTAAGAGTGTATCTTAGGTACTTTACTGAATATTTTTACTTTGGTTTTATGGCACCATTTAATGGTTGGAGTCCCCACACATTTCAGCCATTTCTAAGACAACTGTCACTTATATCAGATATTTTTATAGTCCTTTCTACTTCAATAATTTCATTATGGAACAAAGAATTATGTATATTAAAAGAATATTGCTTGATAGATCAGACAAAAGTAGATCTTTGTATTTATACTTTTTATCAGTTTTATATTCTATAGTCAGAAATCAGATATCCTGAATTAAACTTAATTTTACCTATCCAAAAATTAGGTGTTTAAGTATACTGCTTATGTCTTCCCTTGCTCTCTGACATATAAGGAAATTGACCATTTATTAATTGGCATCCTAATGTGTAACCAGATAAATTCTCTCCACATAACAACCTGCATAATATTTCTGGTTTCATACTAGATACCCAACCCTTCCAATTCTTCAGTAATTTGAACAGTAGCATTCTGAGACCAAATCTCATGATGCCAGGGTTATTTTTAAGAAAACGACTTAAATTATTGCTCTTGGGTTCTTTTCAGCTGCTTCAAAAATACTGCAATTAAAGCATTGTATTAGTCAGTAATTGGCTTGAAATATTGACAGAAAAAAATATTTTTTTTAATAAAATCAAACAGAAATGCAAAATTAATTACAGTTTATAGCTTGTTATTGTTGTTAATATATGTTTTATAGACTAGACTCTCACTGGGGCCATTGGCAACTAAATATCTCATTATATACTGAATATGACCCCTAGGAACACTGCTAGTCACAGAGATACCACATACTGCTTTATGTCTTTTTTCCACCTGTAAAATCCTTTGGATATGCAAGTTACTACAGTTGCAGATGTGTGTGACAGCCTTTGTGCCTACACTGTTAAGTGCTCCAAAGGCTGATCTCTTGCTCCTAGGCCAAGAAGTGCAGGAAGTGAGAGTATTATTTCCCAATCATAAGCTTTAAAAGAGACAGTCATCATCTCACCCATAAGTCACTAAAATTTTAATTCTCATATAGTGGAGGCTAAACTGATTACTAATTACAGGATGACTTATTCTGCCCTAAGTTTCAGTGGCTGGGTACTCAGATCATCTAGAGATTGATTCTGAGGCTTTTATTTCACATATCAAGTCCAACAGGTTTAAATATGTGTGCCTGAAGCTAGTCACTTGTTCCTGTATGAATGACCTGGTTTCAGGGAGTTTGGAGACAACTCTATGAAATGTAAAGAATGCTACAACATGCTAGAAAAAAATGTGTGATTTTACTATTTTCCATACTCCCAAGTTTTATAATTTAGGTCAAGGATACACTACCTGAAAGGACACATTGTGTCACATTTGTCTCACCCAACTTGACCTCCAAGCTAGTTGTCTAGAATTCCTCTGCAATCAGTGGAGAGCACAGTTCATTTGACCCATGTTAGACTCTGACTTACAAGAGATTAATTGTACTGTAAGTAAAATCCATTCATTAGAAACAGAAACAGTCTTGACTAGTTACAGAAATCATGGATGAAGCTGACATCAACAGTAAAATAACTTACATCTGTCACACAAATGAAGCCTCTAAACCCCTTACAGTATCTAAAACATCCATCCAGGCCTGGAAGCTATGGACACAAAATCCATGTGCCCTTCTGGAGTTGCAGTAGAATAAATTAGGACACTCCAGGTAACATTTCAGATGTCTACAATTAGGCAAAAATACCTGAGCCATTCATCTGCATTTCTGTCAGTGCGAGCTCAGTCACCCAGCATATCTGGGATATTTACATGTAGACATCTAAATTTTAGTATCTTTGGCTCAGGAGAATCTCACTTTGTACCTGGTAGACATCAAAAGCCGATTGACGTGAATTGTAACACTGCATCCTGTCCTATATACTAAACCAAATCTAATACTTAATTTTTACTTTTAAGGTCATATAAATCTGCCAGCAGACAATTGCTCCTCAATAACAGTACTGGCATTTCACACTGAGGTCCAGTGAACAATAGAAGTATAAAATGACACTGGTATAAAACAATGCATTACTAAGCAAAACAATCTTCTTCACCTTTCACTGACAGTCATTTGCTCCCACCTCTGCTTTTTCTTCTTCTCTGCACCACAACAAGCATTTCAGTAGCTATTCAGTGAATTATTCAGGGAGCAGATCCAGCTGCAAACTGCCCCAGCAAAAACATAATAGCTGTTATTCTTTTGGATTGTCATCCTGATGTGGTTTGCTACAAAGTAAACCAAATCTCTGTGTGGGTGTTAAACTGAAGCTCGAAGCAGCAAGGTTTAAAATATTTATTAAATTACAATATATATAAAAAAAAACAATAGCGGAGTTTGGTCATGATGTTACAGAAAAGACCCTGTTTAGGAAAGTGTGATTGCAACTGTATGGAAAAAAAAAGTAACTCGTGGAGAAAAAATTTTCAGTTTTGACAGTTCTCAAGACCTTGATTCTATAATGCTTTCATGCTTTTATGTTCAGTTTTTAAGAAACTTATTATTGGTATGGGGTGAAAAAAATGAGTTAAAGTGAATTAAAAGAATAAGAAATAAAGCAGATAGCTAATCACAAATACTTTATAATAATCTGAAATAGACTTTAAATGTGTTTTTCCAGGTTGCCCTGCATACTGTCACATTAAAATGGCTATCACTACTCAGTTTAAACTGGAGCAGCAAAAGCAGACAAAGTACATTAGTGGTGTTGATCCTGTAACATTTGAGTTATAATTTAGTGATAGCAAAAGTAGTGCTTTTGCAATGCATGTCCTAAAGAAAATGCCAGGAACAGTAGCAGGTAACCCAAAGGTGCAATCAAAATTAACCAACTTATGAATTTTAAATATGAAAGGTTTTGAAAAACTGCTGCTAGGCTTATCTGTACTTCAATAATTATTCATGGAAGATCTGTGCTTTATATTATCATCTGTGGGGCGATAATCTTCAAACAAGAGAAAAGGCAAAATGTGTCAAGTTATGAATTATTTTTTCAGCTGTAATTTTACTTTACTAATTTAACTTTACTCAAAACATGGAAGCATTCTCAATTTATAAAAGTGAATTGAACTTACAAGTAATAATTTATCTGATCTAAATAAATCAGCTCAAGTGCTACGATGCAGAAAAAGATCTTTTAAAAACAGTCATCAAAATATCAGAAGGATATCTGTGTTTTAAACTATGCTTTAACCCATTGCTTAAATCCACATTCAGCAGATACATTATGCATACTTTGTAAGGCTCTTAGCAAAGAATTTAGACATTTTTTTCATTGTGAAAAGCATTCTTAGCATAGCAGCTATCTGCTTTAACATAAGACTTTTTAAATTAGATATTTATGTCTAAACTAATTTAATTTACTTTTGTATGTACTGAAGAAATATACATTTCTTATAGATAATCTACCACCTCCTAAAAGATAGGTGAAAGGACTTACCAACTTTTCTGTCCACTCTCCGTCAGAAAGGGAGTATAGGGTGATTACCTCAGACTTTGAGTTCTAACTTTTGGAAATGCAAATTTGGGTGAGATGAAACCCATACTTACTTTCCACTGACATGAGTACAGTATAAACATCTCATCAGGTGTCTTTATTAAAAATCTCAACTAAAGAGTGTCCATTGATCTGCAGAACAGTTTAACATACACCATCTCTATTAACATGAGTCATTGAACCTGTAACAACATGGCCTATTTGGGTTAGAGTCATCTGCCAGGAGAATGAGGTGATTTACTAACACGTTATTGTTATTGTTACTCCTTGAGAGATATATCTGCTATGAATAGCATTTTATTATTATTTGTTAATTATGGTGAAAATCCCTTTAAAATTCCCTGTGAAATAAAGAAAAAAACCCCAATATCATTGTGCCAGAGATTTGCCTGCCAGATACAAAAGGTATAAAGAAATCATCCTCTTTTTAATGGACAAGGCATACAAAATGGACTAGCTACTACTGGACAATACTGGCTACTAGTAGTACAGTAATTTACATGAAGCCTTAGAAAGCTTAGTTTGTTGTAATAAACCATTTGTTACAAGGTCACAAAAGCTAGATATTAGGCTGTCATGTGTAGTCTTGTCAGGTAGCCCTTATTTTGAAACTTCTATTTCTTAATAGAGACCATGCTGTAGAAAAGGCAGAATACTGACAGTGCCTGAGACATTCTCAAAGTGGAGTCTGTGCCTCTGGACAACCATTGCAAGACACACTTGTTTAGAACAGAACCCCTAGAATATTCTTAGTGTGGCTCTGTTTTATGTAGCAAAAAATGAAATTTCAGCATAAATTCACTGGAAAATATGTTGAAGGAATAATATAAGTGCCATTTACAAGCAAAACATTTAAATTTAGCTTATATTAATTTTTAACATCAAGCACTGCTTTATATATTCATTTTGTAATACAGCAGATGCAGAGAGTAGCTAAATTCAAAGACAAACCAAATTAACCTCCAGTTTGGCTGAATTTTATGAAATTGTGAGTTTCTAATCAACAAAAGGCTGGGTGCAAATGTGATAGCAATGAAACCGGAATATAACCTCTGCGTGGATGCTGCAAGCCAAAGCCAATGAATTTTTAACAGCTCTGCTTGAGAATTCATTGTCCAATAATTCTTCCAGAAGATCATCTGATTTGAAAGGTATTCACACACCTCCTAAATAGTATATGTGGATTCAGGCCAACAAAGCACCTGTCATCTACTATGTAGTACGTTATTTATCTCCTCCTTTAGAAGATTGTTTCATGCAACTGCCTCAGGAGAGTTTTTATATGTGATCAATAATATTTTTGAATTTCTGAGTGACTGAGAAATGTGCTTGAGTTATTCTCAGGGACAGATAATAAATATAACACTTATGGGAAGAAAGGGATTAATATAATGGACATGAAGTGAAAAGTAACGTCCTGAAAAAGGCAGTGTCAAGACTGATATTTAGACTTACCAGCTGTATTTTGCTTTATGTGAACACGTGTATGCTGCACTCACCTCAATCCCCAGCACACATATATACACACACACTATGCTTTTTTTACTCCTTTCTTGAATAGAGTGAAAATGCAGAGGAAAATCATTTCAGACACATCATTGGAAGAGCAGGTAAACAGACTACGAGGAATAGTGCCTGCCATACTCACAGGCCCATTGCCATCCATATAAATCCAGCCTCCTCCATCCAGACCCACCTGAGCAACTTTCTTGAAAATATACTTAGCAGCTTTACAGTTTGAGATGAGCAGTGACGACATTTTTGTGCATGGTTTAAAAACAATCCCCTCTCCACTCCCAAGGTGCTTTTTTCTTGGATTAGCAGATATATACAAAATAAAGTTGATTGAAAACAGAAACAAACAAAAGGTTGTCAGGAAATGTTAATAGTGAAAACATCATTGATCAAATGGCTTTACCCATTCCAGGTGTTGGCCACGATGGCAAGTGACATTAACAACAAATCCATTGAACAAGAAAGTGATTCAATTTGTCCAGGAGGAAAAGGAGACTGACGGAGCACCACATTGTATGTGGAAGTCAGGGAATGGTAACAGATAGATGAGAAATAGGAATAGCTATGCCTGCTCTACACTGCTCTTAAAGAGTAGTCTTCATAGGAGATGGGAACATGGAGTGGCTCCCAGACAATTTACCTCCCTTCTGTAGTCTCCAGGACACTCAAATGTCCTGGTAGTAATAGTATGTTAGAAATACACTGATCAGCCTGGCTTATCCCAGATGGTTGAGTCTGACTGCTCTTGAACAATCACTTCCTGAAACAAAAAAACCCCCGTGATTTTGAAGAGATTTAAGGGGTGCTTCTCCAAATGTGGTACAAATAGTTTCTCTGGTTTAAGACATATGCTTTAAAAAGTTTCTCCTTGAAAACAGTGTGGGGGCTGTAGTGTCTATATAGTTTGGAATTCTAAATAAATTCTTGTTACTTTGTGATGTACCCATGCTATGAGTGCTGAGTGCCAATTATTTCAGGGAGCCAGTACAGTGTGCTCCAACTCATTAATGGGCCTCTCTGCAGAAAGCCATGAGGCAGGGTATTAGAATTCACTTGTCTGGATTATTCCAGTCAAGTTCATGACACTCCCACAATCAGGTCCCTACCCTAATTAAGAAAGCAGTGAATAAGTATCCAAAAAGGAAATTTTAAAAACAACATAAAATTATGTGCTTAAATGAATTTCATAAGCAGAAAAATGGCTTCAGATCTGGTTGCTGTAAGACTAGAGAAACACTAAATTTTCTAGTTTTTTTCTGAGTTTTTCATAAGCATTCAACAAACTTTTTCTATTTACCACATAGATTAGGCTACTGAAAGGTGCAAAAAAGAAGTCTTCAGTGCAGGTGTCAGTTCTGCCTAATGCTTTGCTGATTAAGTCCTATTTATTTCTAAATTAAATAAGCAACCACAGTAAATCAAGCCTGTTATTCATGTCCTCTTCCCTACAGACATAATCACATATGCCCCTTAGGAGCGTACTCCATCCATTGCCAGAATGGGAAATATTTAGGCAAGTGGGAAAGTGGAAGACTTCTTAACAATCATAACATTTGGAAGAAAAAGCTTAGAAGAAAAAAGTGAAAATTTACTGAAGCTGGTTATATAATTCCATTCATATGTAATCTAAATGATTCATGTGCATGCTAGACCTTATAAGACAATCTCTTCAGACATATCATTTACTCTGAATTCACTTAGGGGGATTTTTTGGGTTGGGGTTTTTTGACCCTGGAAGAGAGCACCATCTTCAAACTAGCACAGGAGCAGTTTTCTTGTGAAAGGAGTAAAATAGGCTCTAGCAAAGAGTCTTTTTCTTGGGAAATTAGAAGAAGGAAAAGTAATTCTGCTCAGTAGGTAATTCTGAAATACAAAGAGTTGGAATAAGAGGTTTGGAAGTCTATGTAAATGTGGCCACAAAGATTCTGAATGTGCAATGTGCAAAATTAGGCGACATTAGTGTAACTGTTAGACTTTCTTAATTGGTTTACTTCTGTTTGGTTTGCAACACAAATTTGCATGCACTATGTCCTTGAATAGGTAGCTGTTATTCAGTAGAGAGAACAGATCATCATACCTTGAGTAATAATGGCAAAACCGAACAAAACCCTGGGCTATAAACAGGGATTTGCTAAGTGCTCATTCTGAAAGGGTTGAAAACTGGGGTGAATAGAAAATTGAGGCTCTCTTACCTGATCTTGAATTTATATTTTGTGCTGATGCACTCCACAGTCGTTCAATAGCATGACTTGTTGGCTAGCAGCTGGAAGCTCTTTTTGGGAACAGAAAGCCAGGATAGATGAGGTGTAAAATTATAATGAAAAAGTCTTTAAAAGGAGGAAGAAATAAAACAATTGCTATTGTTCATTACACTAAATATTAATTTGTAGCTTTAAATCATTGCTGTCAGGATAATGCTGGAAAAGAAGAAGAAAAAGTATGTCAGATGGTTTTATTTAATGATTTTGTCTAGCTGGCAGGTATTTTAATCCATTTGCAAATTTGTGCTGTGGCTTGTGTGTGCTTATACATGTGCACACAAAAGAAAATATTTCTAAGTGGTATATTTGAGAATATGGCAAATGAATAAAATAAGGAAAAGCAAATGTAAGAAGAACAACAGCATCTTTTGGATGTCATTTTATCTGAATGAAAACAAGCCGGAGTAGAGAGTGTATGAAGGAAAATTGTAGCATACAGTAAAACCAAAAAAACCCACAAAAAAAACAAGCCCCCCAAACCCAAAAACCCAACAATGTACAACATTTTCAAGAGTTACTAATAAATTTAGGAGCCTGGGTTGTATTTTCAAATGTGACACAAATGATGAGGAGAGGCTTGCAATGAGTCTTAGGGCTCCGAAATCCCATTGTATTAGCTTTTCTTCTATTAGTGAAAATCTCAGCCCACTGGAGACCCAAAGCGAGTGTGTTAATGAAAGCCACAAAGGAAGAGATTATCCAGGCTAATATGACACATAATTATTTGCCAGTTTGTAGTGGCATAATTGCATATCTGAGCCCACAGTTTCTTCAAGTATTTCTAAAAATGTAATTTAGATTTGCAGCTCACTTAGGATGTCTGAAGATTTTACTCTTTTAGTACTTCTGAAAAATTCTCCCTTTTTCACCTTTATTATTTAATATGATTACAGATTGTTGCATCAGCTACCAGCTATTTCTCAGAATGAAAAGATCACACCTAACAAAATCCTGAAATCACATTTGAGGCACATGTTCTTACACAAACAACACAATTACTGACTACTTCATTATTCAGATGAATATTTAGATACCTCCTTAAACGTGGGACCACAGGAATGGAACTGCAGCCTTCAATACTTGTGGTTTGTCTAACATGTCACAGGCTCACTGTAAATTATGGTGATTCACTGTGCATTAGAACATCTCTCTGAGAAAGCTTGTTGAAAAAGATACTTGACTTTTCATGTAGTCTACTTAACAATCCTATTGTCTAGTCATTTCAAAGTCTTGAGTTACAAAACTAATATAGATTTTCACACAAAGAACAGAATGATGGGCACTTTCCTACTTCTTAGGATATAGCTCAGACTAACTGGAAACTCGCCTGTAATTTACTTATATTGACTATTGCTGTCACTTTTTATCTCTGATACACAAATAGATACATATTTGTAGGGGAAAATCAGCCATCCAGAGTACCATAAAATAGAATAAGACTCAGATAATATTTGAAATGGATGATACCTTATCTTGAAACTAGTCCTTATTTTGATGTGTAATAATGCAATTAAAATATACATACACAGCTTTTTAAAAGACTTGGAATTCACTTAGTTTTCTGTTACATTATTTCTCTAATCTTGGAGAAAGAAAGATCCCATACAATCTGTGGGAATTTTGTGTAAATGCTGCATGTGATTAAATGGTGGCATTTTAACAATTGCTACTGCCCAAAATTTTTTCATTTCTCCATGGAGGTTGTTTAGTCCTGTCAGTGATTTATTGTTTCTGCCTATGCTTGCAAATACAAAACTGTTATCCTTTGAATCACACACAACAGTTCATACACCTTCATCTGTGTGCTAACCATGACAAATATTCAGTATAAAATAAGACAAAAAATTAATCCAAGTGCATAATTGAATCTTCATTTAATTTAAAACACCCTATGAAATAGAAAATATTTTCTATTTTTATTCTTGGAATCAATTTTTTTCAGTATTTTAAGTGTACCAGTCAGAAGGAACAACTGTATAATATTAAAATGATATTCAAATAAAATATAAATACTAAACATATAAATTTCTTAACAAGGCAGTCTGCCATCAATGAAGAGGTCTCTCAAAGTCAGAGATCCACATGTGCTGTACTCTCCTGATATCTCATCACCCAGGAAAGCACATTAAAATTTTTATTTCTTCAAAAAATCTATCTTAGGCCTAGGAGAGAAAAGGGATATCAGTCAAAGAGTTTGGGTGCAAAACAAACTGTTCCATAAAGTCCCCTGAAGAAGAGAAATTTTCATTTCTACAATCTATTTCTGTATTCTCGATATATTACCACGTGACTGAATACCCTTCTTCAGATTTACAGCATTGTTCAGATCAACTGTGAATCTCCTCCATATTGTTCACTCTTCCACTTACAAGTGATTTGGGCTGTATAGACAAAAAATAATTTTGGTTTGGTCAAGCCAATCTCTTAAATCACAATTCAAAATCACTTGAAAAACAATATAAATTACAAATATATTGGTTTAGAGTATTTGCTCCCTGCAATTCATTCAAATGGTCTGTCCTTCAGGATATCAGATATCTAAGCTAAAAGCTCAGCAGTTAGTCCAAGATACAAGCTAGGAACTGATTTTCAGTTGAAATCTCCTTCACAGTTAAAGAAAAGCCAGAGAAGTGTTAAAGAAGGATGGAATGGATCATCTTCTGGAGATACTTATCTCTCTCCACTAACCATGGAGGAACGCAAGTGACTAAATTAAAGTGCTGAACTGTTAGGAAACTAAAGATGAATAAAACTCTTGTGGTAGGTTGACCATGGCTGGACGCCAGGTGCCCACCAAGTCATTCTATCACTCCCCCCCCTCTTCGCTGGACAGGGGAGAGGAGAAAGAAAAAAAAAAATATAACAAAGGGCTTGTGGGTCAAGATAAGGACAGGAGAGATCATTCATTAATCACCGTCACGTGCAAAACAGACTCAGCTTGGGGAAATTAACTCAATTTATTACAAATCAAAACTGAGTAGGGTAATGAGAAATAAAACCAGATCTCACAACACCTTCCCTCCACCCCTCCCTTCTTCCCGGGCACAACTTC
>JANZLQ010000005.1:23367462-23405954 GCA_026212715.1 Elanus axillaris
TTCTGCCCGTGACGGTGATTAATGAATGATCTCTCCTGTCCTTATCTTGACCCACAAGCCCTTTGTTATATTTTTTTCTCTCCCCTGTCCAGTGAAGGAGGGGGCAGTGATAGAACGGCTTTGGTGGGCACCTGCTGTTCAGCCATGGTCAACCCATCACAGAAAGTAATGCATAAGAGCTGAAAAGTAGAACTCATTTGAGAAGAGTGTTTTGGGAAGTTCTTTGTGTTTTCAGTATGTCTCTGAAGGGGTATGGTTGGTACCTAAAATGGAAGGATAACTGAACTATAGAATTAAGGAAGAAAATTCTGAGGATTCTTTTATGTAGAACTATATAATAAGTTCCTTTAAGTACAAGATATGCCACAAGTACTTTAGAATAAAACTCTTAGTAAACTATCTCTCATAAAAAATAGGTGATAACTTTGGTCTTGGAGTAATCAACTATATAACATTTCTTTGATATATTATAATATCAGCAACAATCAGTGAACATTGCATATAAGCAGAAATAGTTTTGCTTTGTCTAAAGTAAATGAAGAATATTTGAGTGAAGACCTTGCAGATCATTGTTACTGCGCCTTGAGAGGTCACCTTCAGAGTTAGTTTTTAATAGCTTTAGGTCATAATGAAATAATCCAGTCTCTTTTTGCATGACTCCCTTCCCTTCCACCTTTTTTTTTGCAGAAGGGGCAGCACCTGAGGACACCCAGAAGCTGTTATTGGCCATGATGAAGGCCATATGTTAAGCTGTACAAATGCTTTCCAGCTTGTAGCATTTGTTTCCTTGGCATATCCCCAAGGAAACAGTGTAACAGCTTTAGAGTTGCCTGCAGAACTGTGATGATTTCTCTGTGAACTGTTTTCTTGATTCTCTGAAAACTAGCTTATTTTCATTTACTTGATCCCCATGAAAATGTAAAGAAAAAGAATTACAGTGACCTTCATTTTATGGTGTTTCTAGTGTTTTCTTTAATGTCCCAAATAAAAGGAGAATATTTTTTTTTATTTGGTGTAAACTTGTGAATGAAGGGAGGAGAGGTAAGTGAGAATGACTACATTATTTCATTTTCAATTTTCATTGTATAGAAAGAGTTTCCTTTTCCCCATATTTGTAAGAAATTTAGTTTCTTCTTAGTCTGCAGTTTTAAAACTTTAGATTTTGGACACAATTTTCCTTTTCAATGACTGTTGAAGTAGTAGTCATTACTATGAATGACTAAAGCAAATTAATGGCAACTGAGGAAGTAGTTATGGAAAAGGATCTGGGGAGAATGAACAAACATATTCTTAAAGTATGAACAAACTGTAGAAAAAAGAGCATCAGAAAAAGTCCCTTCTACACATGCATTTTCTTTTTTCAGTGTTTGGTTTCATGTTTCATCTATTGCAATCAATATACCATATTTTTATCAAGATTGTATAGGAAGATACAGCAATAAGTGTATCAGAAATATCTCATCTTCTGTAGACAGTATCAGCATGTACTACAAAGTTTTGCTTTAAGCACACATTTTTTGCTCATAGTAAACCTTCCTGAATCAGTCCTTTTTTAAAAAAAAAAAAAAATTTGCTTGATCTACACTGATCAATCTTCATTTTACAGACAATCAAGGAGGAAGAGATGAGAGCAAGTTCCTGTCATGTAGTCTTTCAAGAATGATTAAAATGAGGAAAAAATCATTACAATGAAGAATTGATCTTGAACCCTTCCTAAAGTTCAGAAAATTGTGGAAGATATTTTACTCCTGTCATAATACTAAATAATTATAAAATCAGGAATAATATTTATTCCTTTGCTTATATATTCATTATTTCTGGTCTGAGGTAAAAGTGAAAAGGCAATAATATAAAAAGACATATGATTCCACTAGCATTTGGGGAAAACCAGTAATTAGGAAATGTGAGGAATTTTGTCAGTAAATATTATTTCTTTTAGGTAATGCATATTTATCAGGAAAGCATGTGCCTACAACTGGCAGTTCGTGCAAATTTGTTTGCAAGCCAGCACATGTAGCAAACACATTATGTGTAGGCAAATGCAATGTGGCCATAGGTTTGCAACAAATCAAACCCTAGTCCTTCCTTCTGTGCCTCACTAGTCAGTGACATAGAGGTACATGACAAAAACAAGAAAAAACAAGGTTCAGCTCAGTTGTCTGGCCAGAAAGAAGAGCCAATGAGAGCAAAATCTGCAGGCTGCACTTCATATATTCATTTGTCTGTATTTTCCTCCTGTATAGACACTCTCTCTAAAGAGAGGGAAATCGAACACACAGTGTCTTCAGTACTAAAAATGTAAGACATTTACTGGGCTGTTAATAACATATTCAAGGTTAATGTACTGATTACTGAGCAAATGACAAGCAGTGTGAACCAAGTCTGTCTTCAGTGAATGCAGAGCAACTAGATGAGAGAACGGTGCATCCTGTTGTTGAGGTTTTGAGACTTTCCTCCGTGGAATTATTTTGAACTGAATTTTTGACACGCTTGCAGACAATCTAATGAATTCAATTTATATGGCAACTACTGGGTACTTAGTATAAATACATTCAGGTTTATCACCCAGCTGCAAAAATCAAATTTAGAAATTTAAAAATGTCTTAGATAGATAAGTAAGTAAAATGACCTTGACATCTCCAATATTTTTATTTTAGGCATGGGGACTTCTGTTTCTCTTTTAGGGAGTTTTACAAAAGAAGAATATTAAGTGTTCCTGCCTGGAATTGCCACGTATTTATGGAAGAACTGTTTAACTGGTGCACGTATGAAGAATTTGTATGGGGATACTGTATTCTTTTCCCATCTCACTCAAGCAGTATTTACCTGAGGTACAGCTTTTGATGACTGACAGTGTACTGCTTTGTTTACAAAGAATCTTCTAATGTTCCTCATGATTTATGTAGTAGGGAAGGAATTTGCATACTGAATGCTAAATTGTTTTTAAAATGCCAAGTGTTTGCATAAGATACTCTTTGAATTAGCTGAGATGTTAAAAAAAATAATTTAAAAATATGTATTCTCAGTTAAGGAATTAGGAGAATGCTAAAATGCAAAAACATATTGAAAAGCAAAAAATGGGAAAAATGTCCTAAGACAGCAGTCAGTGTAAACTTTTCATGTTAATCGGTGAGTCCAATGGATTCACTAGGATGTGTTTCCCTTACAGTCTTGTATGATTGCTACTATAATTTAAGTTTAAAAGTCAAAAAATTATTTTGAACTGGAAAAAACAAATTTTAAATAACGAACCTAATTTCAAGCTGTATATTCTGTAGCAAAAATGGACTGAAAATGTCTTTTTTTTTTGAGGAAGTTGCAGCACTGACAATTTTTTCAAAATTTTGGTGATTTCCTTAAGTAAGCTTGTTAAGTTACATCTCAGAATACTTGAAAAGTGGTATTTTAAAATTGTCTGACAAGTCATGGCCTAGAAACTAAATTTCCAAGGAGGGAAGCA
Source organism: Elanus axillaris (assembly GCA_026212715.1). NCBI lineage: Eukaryota > Metazoa > Chordata > Aves > Accipitriformes > Accipitridae > Elanus > Elanus axillaris. The sequence continues at coordinate 23,370,923 of JANZLQ010000005.1, forward strand.
TTGTCAGAGTAATTAGTTCATTAAAATACACTACCATTATAAATTTAACCTGAGCTGTGCTGAGCATAGAGTTGTAAGTCTATGCTGTGATGAGGAAGAAGATTAAACTCTCAATGGACAGTTTTCTCCAAGGTGTTCAGAAAGGATGTCTGCAACACACACACATTAAAAACCCAACCAACCAACAAACCCTGAGAAAGTTCTTTGCAGACTTTGAATGTATTCATCTCATCTAGTCTTAGACTTCTATATGTAACTCTGGATTTGGACTAACCAATCCTGAATTCAAGTTTTAGTCAAGAGAAGAATAAACAGTTTGAAAGAAAACATCCATTGTAAGATGAGATTACTCACACTCTAGAGGCTTCTATTTCTCTTCACTAAATATAAAGGGTGGATAGACAACTAGCATACATGTAGATGTCTCAGGTATATATATTGAGTTGGATCAAGCATCTGTATTTATTATCTAGATTTATTTGTATAAATCCTCTGTCCCTAAAGCACACAAATGTTCGTAGGTAAATTTGTAGAGCCTTCACGGAGATCGTATGGTTTGTCTTGTTTCCCTGACATGTTTCTGGTTTGATCTCATTCTGTCTTCATGAGATATATATTCTATTTGATCACTAGTATAAGAATTTGACACCTGTTAGTCAAGCCAACAGGAAAAACTATTTACACATATTTTTTACAAATGAACAAAAATGCTGCCCATTAAACAATATGGTTTGGGTAAAGTTTTCTACCAGAATTTTGTTTGCTTGTTGTCAAAAAGATGATTGCAGCAAGGAAGAAAACGCTAGTGACACTGAAGCTTCAGAGAATAATGATGTACATTACAATGCTCAAAATGTACAGAGTATTGGTAAAGACCATTCTAATAAGAAAACAGTGGTGTTCAATCACAGAGATGTTAATAATCATGTTAAGTGCCATCAAGGCTCCACTAGAGCCTGCTTTTGCTAACCCCTGGCATTTGTTAATAATGTTTCAAAGACGGGAAGCTGTACTGCTTTCATCTTCATACATTAAAAAAAAAAAAAAAAAGCATTCAGAAAACCCAACTTAGTATTATTTTGTGTATACTTAAATCAGTCCAAGAATGTAAAATCTGGATCCATTAATCAGATTTTACAAAAGAAGACAATTTAGTACTCTTCAAAGCACAGTACTGCACTGTGTCAGCATTTATTATTTGTTGTTCTGAGTTCCCAGAGATATATTTTACTGTTGGAAAGGAATTGTTCAACAATTTAGATGAGTAGAGAACTGAAAATTCATAATCTGGAGTTCATGCTGCATTTCATGCTGATGCAATGAGAAGGGCCGTTCTTTCAGCTTTGCTATTGCACTACATAGATTGTCAGAGTAATGATATTATTCACCTTGTGTATGAGAAAAGACAACAAAACCCCTTTAAGTAGAGCTGTTGGCAGTCTGTTGCTCTGATCAAAAATGCACTGTAAAATTTGTGGCAAAACCATCTAAACAGTGCTGTAAATATAAAATATTTAAATAGCAAGAGGAACATAAAATACATGTCAAAGTAACACTGAACTTCCATGGGAAAAAGCATGCCTTCCAATGGGTACCATTGATGCAGTCATGGCTGGTTTGAAGGCATATAATACATGAACTGACAACAAAATATAGAACAAATAGCATCACCAAACTGATGAGTTTGTGTTCTAGAGAGTTTGCTGACATCCACAAAATCAAATGCAATCCTCAGGCAGACACTGAACCATATCTTTATATTTTTTGTTCTTTCCAGCTTCTCCAAAATCTGCATAGAGAAGAACTTGAGAGGGAAAAAACCAAACCAAACCAACCAAAAAAAAAAAAAAAAACCAACAAAAAAACCACTTGAAACTTAATCTGACAACCCTTCAAGGTAAACCTTGAACAAAAATCTATCATGAGAGTCCAGGTTTTCAGCCTCAGAAATATACATAGACAAATAGAGTCATGTCCTTTTACAGATTCCAGAAAAAGAAAGATTTTTTCCTTCAGTATTTGTATTTTTCTTTTTTAGAATATTTACTTGAGTTTATTCCTTCCAAGTTAAATCAGAACTTACTTTGGTGCTTTGAGTACACATAATTAATTTTGTTACAGGACCATTTCCCTAGATGTGACCACTTTGTTTAATTCTAATGAAACTTCTACTAAACCTGGTATGCCTGAAATCATGCAAACAGATTCTCATTAGCATTTAGCAGTCTTATTTTATTGAAATTCACACCTTCACACCTTTATTGCATGGATGAATTGCCACATCTTTGATTAGAATTTGGAAAAACCCTTCAAAATCAAAGCAGGTTATAGAATGGCAATTGAATGAAAAGGTGAGGGAAAAAAACAACAACCATAACATGACAAATTAAATCAGTTTACTATCCATGCTCAGCAAAGATTTTTTTCCTTTGCATAACACTGATTTCATTAATCCATGTGTCAGTTTAAATTTGCCGCTTAGTTCTTTTAAGATTTCAATCACAGATGAACATCATCTTCCACATGTAAATATAAAGCTACTTGCAGCTTCTAGGACCCTGAAAAAAAAATAGCTAATAATTCCCTCTTTTGACAGAGTTTTGGAAACTGTAACTATTTGCAGAAGTATTGCATTATGTATTGTTCGAACTGGCATACCGTATAAACCACATGGAGGGGAAGAGAAAGAGAAAAAAAGGGAGGTTAGTTCATAGGTTCATAGACCAATGTTCTTCTGTAAAACTATCAAGGCTCTGGAATAAATGGATTACCAGAAAGGTGTCTGAAACCACCTGAGTTTGTTGATTTGTGGATTAAAAATGATAGTAATTTATCTGTATAGGTAGCAGATAAATAATGGTTTGAGTTACTGCAAAATAACATTTTGAGAGGATTACAGAGGTATAAAAGAGTTATTAAAATATAAAAACCTACTAAAATGAAAGAGTATTTCATAGATCTACAATAGCAAGCAAATTATAACTGAAAGCTGTTTCAGTACATTGAATTTGTCTTCAGAATAAATATAGCTGCTAGAAAATTCTGACCATCATGTTAATGTTACAGGAGCATTCCTGTTTAATAAATTTGATCTAAAGTTGGGCTTCTAAAGTCATGGGAGTACAGAATTTTTAGGATGATAAGATGAAAGTTCCACTAAACCAGCTTTTGCATTTGCTGTAGTCTAGTGTTGACTTTTTCTTCTTGTGAAAGATTGATCGGGAACTGCACTTCAGCTAGAAAAATGGTGTCGTTGTTTCCAGTCATACTCCACACAAGCAAATCCAATTGTTTACAATTACCTTTCCAAGCCATTATGACAGGGGATATGATTTGCTGTCACTTACCAAAAGCCTTAGGCCAGTCTGTTGGTTCTGACAAGAAGGAATTTATGATGGGAGATTTTGCCAAGAAACTAGCTAGAAATGAATATAAGAGTGAATTAGTATGTACTGTAATAACAAAGCAGAAATAATATAAGGTTTCTTGTCACTCAGAAGTAGAATCTACCACCCAGTAGCACAGATTCACTGAGGTACTAGATACACAAAATCAAACAAGATTTGTTCTTGTCAGCTTAGCTATCAGAAATGATGAAAATGTGTTATGTAAAATGCCCTGCAGATGAAAAACACAAAAGGTGACACAAAAAGGGAACAAAAAAAAAGTAATCAGTCTTTATGTGGGTAAAAGAGGGGAAAGGAAGTATGGTGTCTGAATCATTTGCAGAATAGTTTGTAATAAAAGATATAAATCCTGTCTTCTGAACAACTGAAGAGCAATGACTTGATCTTGGCTCCTGTCGTCACAGTGTATTCTTCTTAGAGACTGCCAGAGTGATTTTACGTAAAAATTCTGATTTTCTGAGGCAGTTTGTGAGAATGAACACAGATGGTTTTGGGGCCAGATGGTTTTGGAGGTATACAATGGAGCATCCAAGCCAGTAGAGTAGAGTTCTGATCTTAATTTATGCCTATTTCCGATGAGATTTACTTTCTATTATTATTATCTACTATTAACTATTACCTATCTACAATTATTATTGTTTGCTTGCTATCTTGCTTGATTTACTTGTTGGCTATTACAAAGTACACAGATGGAAAATAAAACAACCCAGAATTCAACCTTGGTTTTCACCTAGAAATTTTTTAAGACATTCATGAGAAACCGAGAGAACAACCATGTATAAACTGTTAGAGGTGCATTCACTTTCATGTAACAGTAATATGAACTGAGAACTTCATGAACTTGTAGGTATATTTTAATTTCCTCTTGAGATTTAATTAAACTGTTCAGATGAAGGAACATGTAGAAAATGCATATAGTATTTGTTAATTGCAGTGAGTTGAATTTTGCCTTTATTTTACAGACTGGGAATATTTTTGGCTTTGTTAAAATTGAGTTCCTGGGGGAAAGTCATGTTTCCTGACAATTATTGTGAGAGCAGATATTACAGGGGCAGCAGAGGCAGGATTGATGTCTCCCAACACCTGGCCAAGAAAATATTGGGTCTTTGTACTCAATACACTATTTTACATATCAGACTGGCTTCCAGGGATGTTTCTTGGGGGAAAGTGCAGGGGAGGGGGAGAAGTATTATCCCAAATGATAATCTTTGGGCTGTATTTCCTTTTGACCCCTTATTTTTAAAGGATATTGAATTGCTTGTATGACTACTTCATTACCAGTAGCCTGTACTAAATGCATTATTTTTCCTATTTCCTTTTTAGTGTAGCTGTCAGAATTGTTGTTGCAAGAATTGAATATCCCACATAATTAAAGAGAAGTTGCATTTAATTAAGAAATTGCATTTAATTAAATAACTTTTTATTATATTATTATATTATTATATATTATTATATTCTTTAATTAATAGCTCCATCTTCCCTCAAATTGTCTGCTTATTCAGGGCTTAGATGCAATGCAGAATTTTTCTCGTATGTTTTTTTCTCACAGTATAAACTGAGAATTAGCTAAAAAGGTGTTTAACTTTTATCGTATGTTCATGCAAAAATCACATCCTGGCTTGTAATAAGCATGTTGGATTCCTGTCTGTTGCCTTGTGGAACAGCCCAAACAACACTCCTAAATCAGTGTTTATCATAGAGAAGAAAAGAAAATATTCACCTTTGTTCTTGACAAGGAAATATGCACAACACTTGTAATATACAATACCCAGAACTACAGAATAGCCTACAATAACATCACTCATTCACTGACATTTGTGCCTTTGCCTCCTTTCCAGAAGACTGTTCATAGATACCAGCAGTTGAAGTTAATAACAAGGGTGGGGGCTAACAAAGACCTACAACACATGCCTGTAGCCTGGAACGCTTTTTTTAAAAAGAAAATTCTGGAGTCACTAATTGCACTTGAATACAAGGACATTAAAATTGTTTTACAATTATTAGAAAGTTGATATACCTAACTGTATTTGCTTTTAAACTCATCATATGAATGTGTTAGGATGATGTTTGCAAGATTCATGGATTTCTGAGATATGTATATTTATAAAATTGTTGATCTGACCTCATTGAAGAATTCATCTGCCAAAGAATTATGGTAATGTAGTTACATTTGCTGGATTGTTTTCTTCTCCTTGTTTTCATCCCTTCTTCATACTGCCCAATTTCTCAAGTCAGGTTATGCTGGCAATGTATATCCACAATTTAGTTTTACATTTGTAAAGGCTGCTGTTAACCTAATGGACACTTCTTGATTATGTATAATGTTCTTTTTCTGTTTGCCCTTCACTGTACCCTGAGCCAGTTCTTAGCCCTCATGTGGATCAGCTTCACTTATGATCACTTGTGGATCTGAAAATGCAGGCCTATATCTCCCTCCTGTCCTAGAGGAAAATGTCTATTTTTATTTGGTTTTCCTGTGTTTTATTGAAATGAGAAATGAAAGACAGAAATCTTGGGCAGATCCTAAGTCAGTTTTCATAGCTCCATCAAATTCCTGCTCCTTGTTCTGCCTTACATTGCTATTGTTTTTATGGTTATAAAAATTCCCCTCTCAAATCAATTTCATTTTTTCATAGAGAAAGTTCCACATTCCTATTATGGATGCACCAAAGTTGCTGGTACTTATTTTCCACTTAATGATGCATTTACAGTACTGACACAGAATTTCCACTCAATACAATGCTGTATTTTGTGATTATTGCTCATCAGTTGCCTGAAAGTCATTGCCCTCAAGGAACAGCATAACTAAAACCAGATCTGATTTTATTATGGTGTCCACAAATGGCAGCCAGGAAAATAACCTGTGGCTCCACTTTAAATAAAACTGTGATTTCATTATCTCATTTTATTAGCTAGACTAAACACATACTTCCAGGTTAAATTCTATCTATGGTATATGCCTCCATTAAAAAAATGTACTTTCTTGTATATAAAGGTATCTTGATCTATTCCACTGAAGACTGTTGCCAACATAGTATCTGAATCCCTAAGGTGTTTTTCTCTTTCCTGTATGGAAGTTTATACATAAAAGGACTACAAAATGTCGTGAAGTTCATGTGTTAAATAAAATATGCACAAATATTAACATCCATTCTTCCTCCTCTACTCCTCTTAATTGCATTTTTTTTATGGCCACAGATGCTGTTTGCTATGTATTTAGTAACCATACATATGTGAAATGCAAAAGTAGAAATAAAGAATCACGATCTCTTAAAAAATCAGGATCAAAAGAAAATACATTTATCTTAGAGCTACACTTAGGATATTTTTCTGAAAATTATGATAAAATTTAGTAATGGGTATGAAGTTGTTCTTACAATGCGGAGATTAAGATCTGTATGTTGGAAGCAGAGGGCCAACTGCTTTGAAAGAGCTTGTGCCTGAGTCCAGGAAAATGCTGAGACTGTGTTTCTAAAGCAAAGCTGAGGACTGGAAAAATATTGCTTGCTGGTTGGATGCAAGAAACCTTCCTCTATGAGGACAGAATGGATAAAAGCAATTAAATATTAATTGTTCTCTCTTCCCCCCCCCGCCCCCGTTGTTTGTTTCCTTGTTTGCTTGTGGTTGGTTTTTTTTAATGTTTAACCATTCAGGCATGGAAATGAAAGATTGGAAAGAGGTGAAAATCATTAATGCCTTGTCTCCCACCACCACTAAAAATCAGCGGGTTTCTCCATGTAGACTTTTACACTGCCATTTTGTCATTTCAGCCCAAATTTCAGTTTGGATTACACTAGCTTGGTTCTAGCAGTGGGTTCTCCCTCTATGTTCCATAGTGAATGAGAGAAAAGGAGTGGAGTATAGATATTCCTTTTGGATTCTAAGAAGTAATTTCAATCTTCCTCATAATAGAAACTATGGCTAATATAACTCCTCATCCAGCTGTGATGACTCATCCTCTAGCACAGGAAACAAAACCCCTGGATCCTCAAGTAATATGGCAGGAGTTGATATAAATTCTTTCATCTATACAATGCCAGAAGTAAAAATCTAAGTGTGGGTAAAATATACTAGCTGATTTTAACCAAGGATATTATCAGAAACACAGTAGGAAGAGGATAACCAAGAGTGTAATAAGAATGGATGTCAATCATACAGAATTCTTCCTCCAGGAAATAGTGTGTCCTTCCAGTAGAAGACTGGTACATTTCAGCAGTGTCACATATCACTAAAGCACAAAGTCAAACGAGAAAATTTCTTAATGAATCAGCAGGTAACACAAACATTATATGGACTGCATGCATATATAGGAAGAGAACAAGTGGACAACTTCACTGTCAGGTACTTAAATGGCATGTCATATGACTATAACATGCTAAGCAAATCAAGACACTGCAACAGCAGCAAGCACAGTGGTAACAGGAAATGTCAGTGCTTCCATAGAGATGGGATAATCTCATGATAAGACATAATGCAGAGATTAAAGAGTAAAAAATTGTAAGAGATTTCTTTATGGAGCAGCTAATGAGGGGGAAGAAGGTCTGCTGACCTCAACATATTTAAACTTAGGAGCAAAAAAAGAAATCCAGATAATCCAACACTGTAATTCTTAACCTCAAAAGGAATAACTACAATGAATGAGAAAGGCAATTGAATAATAACTAAAAAAGGGTGCTAAAAGATTAAAAATCCTGCCATCCTGACGTTAAAAATTTGTACTTTAGCCAGCATACATAAATATGACAAAATAAAATGGACTTCAAAATGACAACTAGCCTAACTCCCCAAAAGGCTTCTTGACTAAAAGAAAAGTTAAAGGACCTTGTTATACTTAAAACTACTTTCTTTTTAAAAAACGGAAATAATATAAAAATTAACAAAATAAAATTCACATAAATTCTGGCAGGTTAAATATAAAGTGATAAAAAAGGCAGACCAAGAAATGTTTTGAAAAACACCTTGCTAAATACATGAAAAGTACTAATAAAACCTTTTTGTTTTTTCAATCACAACAGATACAGGAAGAATGCTAGAAAGTCTGTAAGGTCAATACATGAGAAAGCTGTCACAGGAATGTTCAAGAAATATAAGACAAGAATATGAGAACTAAAAGCATTATTTGCACTGGTGTTCACTACAAAGTAGCTATGGGGGGAGTGCGTTCTCCCTGCAATTTTTTTTTTAAATGGGGTAAATTGAAGAAATTCTTGCAGACTAACATATCACTAGAAGGTATTTTAGAACAAAATGGTAAGTTGAATAGTAAGAAATTGTCAAGTATTCATCCACTGTCCAGAAAGAACTAAAACCTGAAATTGTCAAATTACTAATCCCAAAACCTATTACTTAATCAAACTCATTATCAGTAGAATGAAATGTGGCAAATAGGATATTTATTTTTTTACAGGACTCAGTGGAATCTGGAAAACTACAGACCAGTAAATTAGCCTTCTGTATTAGGGAAATTAGTACAAAGTGTAATAAATAATAAAAGCAGCTGACATATGAATAATATGATACAAAGAAAAATAATTCATAGTAAGGAAGAGTCAAGATGGGTGTTATAGCAAGAACTTTTTTTCCTCTGAATTTCCTAAATTTCTTTGAAGGATGCAATAATGTAAACAACAATGACCCCATTATTGTGGGATGTCTATACATAATAAACATAAGTGTCTAGTTTAGGGTAAGATGAAAAGCCCTTCAGACTGTAGTATTTGCTCTTCACTGACTGTGATGGAAGATGTCACACTTTTCTCATGTAGGTCTGTGAATTTCTGTGTCTTAACCTATGAATTATCCCCTTCAATTTAATTTAATGTTAATCACACCACAAACTGCTGGGAAATAAGACTTCTTTGGTAATTGCCATCAGTATATTTGAAAAAATAACATAAAAAATCTAGAATACTGTTTTCAATTTACAAATACAAGGAATAAATCCCACCATACCTTTCTATGAGGTTTGTGATATTCAATATATTTATAAATAATGTGGGAAGAGTAAAATTAGTGAAGCTGTGAATAACAGTGACAAAAACATATCCAGATGCCTAAAACTAAAGGCTGACCATAAAGACTTGTTGGAGGATTTAATTGTAATTGACCTCACAATACTGCAGGAGTGGGAAATAAAGTCACAGTTGAAATGTAAATAGTGCACATGGGGAAAACCAAACCAAAGTAAAAATTAAGCAGTCCTAACTATGCCACTTTGTGATGCACTCTAAATAAAGCTATTCCAGTTCACAAGGATTTTCTTTCATTAATTTTTGATTGTTTAATGGCAAACTGATCAATGTTCAGTAGAAATCTTAAGATAAGATCAGGAATTATTAACAACAAAATAGAGCATAAAGCAGAAAGCATGATACTTTATAAATCTCTAGGCTATCTGCATCTTAAATGCTACATCTAGTTCTGCTTCCTCCATCTGAAATCTTTGGCAGAAATAGAGAAAGACGTGGAAAAATTGATAGAAATCTTATAATTGTTGTGAATTAATTTATGTGTTGGAGAAATTGATTAACATTCTTTACTTTGGAAAAGGGATGAATGATGAATTAAATCGTAATGGTACAAAAATCACAGTTAACAACGAGAAGGTGAATATTCAGTGATTAATAATTTCTCAAAGTGACTAAAAGGTCATGAAATTAAAGTTTTTGGTGCAGACTCATACAAAAGTAGGTATGTAAGTAGGTACGTACTTAAGCTGTGGAATTCTTTGCCATAGGATATTGGTGAATGCCAAAAGCACAAACGGACTCAGAAAGGATTTATGCATATTAGTAGAACAGAATTCCACCAAAGGCTAAACATGGAGATAAATGTAACTCTTTGTCTCTGAATCATGGATTGCTAGAAGCTAGGAAGCTGTTGCTGCATGCTTGTCTGTTATGCTGTCTTGCTAGATGTTTGATATTGGTTACTAGCAGGGACAGGGTATTTGCCTGAGTGCATCTGCCATCACCATGCTTCTTATCTCTTAGTCTGTTGCATGGGAGAGCATAGTAGTCTTAGTAGAATTCAATTTAATCATCCTGTTTTGAAGAGAATATGAAGGCAAAATTCCATGATCTGAATTTAAAGAATCTTTAATGCTACAAAAGATTATTCCTCCACAATGAAGTTACTTACTTCTGCTTTCAGTTGTCTGGTTTTTTTATTCAGAAATTGTCTACTGTTTTAAGCTACACTTTGACAAGCTGTCTTGGCTGCTGTTGAGTTGAAATAAAAGATTACTCTCCTCAACACATTGACAGCTGTTCAACCATGCCTTTCTGACAGAGGTTGCTATTCTTGCAGATATGCCAAAATGAAGAGGTTTTTTTCCTAGTTTTATTCCATCAGAATTATCCATGTCAGGAAACCCTAATATCACAATGTTTAAATCAGCTTGAATGATTTTGGCACAAACAAAAGAGTCAGCATGCACAGAGTTATACTGGAGATCTAGAAGATAAAGAATCTAGCAGATACACTGCCACAGTCATTTTTTTCTCCTTTCAAGCTGCAAGAAAACTTTCTTATTCTAGAACCTTTTGAGGAAAGGAGGGATGGAGGAAAGAAGGAAGGGAGAAAATAATGTGACACAAAATAAGTACAGCTAAATTGCAGTATGAATTCATCACTACAACTTTTTCATCTGAGGGCTTGCTCCACATTTTTTGAGTTGTCATGGAAAAAACTTTTTAAAATGTCATCTGTAGTACGGGGCTGCAAAGTTTTCAATAGCACCTTCTATACCAGTATAGGTAAGTCAATACAGTGTCTGTGCAGACCAGCCCTTATTAAAAGGGGATTTTGAAACAATGATTATTTTCTTCTCTGGGTTTTATGGCATATTCTTTTTGCTTTACCTTTATCATCTGCTTAGAACACAAGATTTTCAGGATACAGATAATCCATCGCTTTGTGTTTGAATAGCTTTAAGCACCAAAAGATTTTGTTCTCAGCTCTTAAGCACCTCCATGGTACAAACTACAGTGAGAATAAAATTACTGTTAAGCCAAATAAGACAGTTCTAAAAAGGGCCTCTGAATGAGGTGGTTTTACTTGCAACACAAACTGCAGCTCCAGAGAAGCTATTAATTCAGCAAATGTATTAAATTAGCAGATGATGACCCTCCATGCCTTTATGCATGGTAATGTTTAATGGCCATCTGTTTTGAGGCTCATGTTAATCACACTGCATAAAATTCAGACATCTCAAGTGCAGAGGGACCTATCACTCACTTGATTCACCTCCTTCAAAGGTTCAACATGGACTTAAAGTACTTAGGTCTGGAGACATAAATGTATTTTTATATGACAAGAAATTAAAGACATTTTTTGAGGTTTAGGCTACATAAAGCACACTTGGCATGATGAAGAAATAGAATGGCTGGAGGAGAGAGGGTTACATGGGGGGATGATTTTTAAACTCTCTTAAGCAAAATAAGAGGATAAAATGAAAGGCAAATATATGTAGAAATTATTTAAGCAGTGCTTTTCATCACAATATAGAGGAATCTGTCACTGTGATAGTAGAAAATTACTTTCATAAGCTAAACAAAGTAATAAAAAGTAATAAAATTAATACAAATTAATATAGTTACTAATGAAATATAAATTTAATTTCATAATGGGGATCAAACCTGTATATTTTGATGTAAAGGATAGTAAATTAGACAGCCCTCTTTAGGGAAACTGTTCCACAAACATTGGTTTAGAGAATCTATGAACATATAATGTGATTTTTATCACTATCCTTATATTTATGTCCTCTTACTCTCTCTTACTGTATTTTTATCTAAAATGCCTTCCCTTATGGGGAAAAGGAAGATTTCCAGAGAAAGAAGGACAAACCAAAGATTCAATAAATTGCCTGGGGGAGATAGACAGAAAAAGAAGGAAGAGAGATGTAAGGATTGTATCTTTGTGGAAGGAAATACCACATACAGTTAAAGACCACACACATGTAATTCTAATGTACACTTGACAATAATGGGGGATCAGAGAGAAATGCCATATATAAATGTAACAGGTTTTGTGTACATTAGTATAGTCACTTAAGAATTCAGTCCAGAACAAAAACAATAGCTGCAAATACCATGTAGTCAGGACTCCCAAAAGGTTTAAAGCTTATGATTTATGAAGAGGAACTTGATATTGTAATTACCCGTTGCAAAGGCTCCATCATTGTTGTCTGCAGTGACTGCTCTTCTCTGTGCTCCCATGATGTACTGGACTGGATAGAGCACCAGTCTGATCCTGTGTTGTACTTTTAACAAAGGCCCAGGACCACAATTGAGTCTAAATTTCACCCAGTCCATGCTGTGCAAAGAGAAGCCACTCTCAAATGGTGTTTGATAATAAAATACAAAAATAATAAGACCTTTGTTAGACAGACACTGGCACATACTTACAAAAATTTTGTGTCTCTCATCTACCATTATGCAATAGTGCCAAATGACATGTGGCCAGTGTCAGATAGAGTTGTCTGCCACACCTTTCTATGTGAGACCTGGTGTTAAACATTATCAAAGTAGACAGCTTTCGCAGGCTTAGCTCAGATTGTCCTTACAGTCTGGTAGAGCCCTTAAAGCAAGCAAGAGAAGTCCTTCATCCACTAATATGGATGCTCTGAGGTCTGGTCTTGTATGGTACAATTTAATGCACGAAATGTTTACAGTTCCACCTATCATTAATCTGTTTTGCACAGCATATGCTGAGATACTTGTATTGGCTACTCCCAAATTAAATGCAGGATTAGAACCACCAGAGAACAGAATGTGGGGACACGAAGAGTCAGCTGTACATCACTGTACAACAAGAAACAGCTTGGTCCAGTTTAGAAACCCTCTCCATTCTGGGCTTGCATGTGAGCTTTACACTTGCATGAGACTAATTTGCCTCATAAGAACTTGCTGGCTTGCTTCTCTGGATCTCTTACAAGTTAAATGATCTTTTCTGTTCCCTCTATTGCAATATACACACGTTCTAAACAGTTCTGTTCCAGATCTTATTAAGGCACTATTTTGTTTACTTGATTCTTTATTAATTCAGCTGATGTGAATAAGGTGAATAAGTTAAATGTCTACCCATGATTCACAAGGTCAAGTATTCCTGGCAGCTCTCTTAGTAATCTGTTCAAAGTGTTAATCAGAGCAGCAGTGTAGTTGTTTTCACTGTGAACAGACCTAAACGATTTTAGTTAGTCATTCAGCAATATTTGATGAGAACTTCTCAGAATGAAAGAAATGGAGCCATACTAAAATAATTTTGGTTACCTGGTTAAGGTCTGTAGGAGAGGTACTCTGACAGCAGTCAATGGGATCTTGGGTCTCTATGCAGGTCTTCTGTAAGAAACTTGATGAATGTAACATTGAATAAAGATCATGTCTATTTCTTGTTTTGAAAATAGCTATCTCTGCACAATAAATAGTAATAAAAAATCTTTCCATAAAGCAATTTTAAAACAAGAAGTAAAAGTTTTAATTTTATGCTCTGTTTAGCAAGCAGCCGCAGTGGCAGAGTTATAAACAATATAGTCAGGTTTGCCACTATATTCTGCATGAGATATAAATTAAAACTAGACTGACTAATGATTCTTGTAGCAGGCTTTTATACTGTTAATCTAATAGAAAAGTGGGGAAAATGGAAATCTTTTAATATTATTCTAAGTATGCAGTATATTCTTTTAACATATTTCATAAACATAAAACACTTCAGCCAACTAGGTCCTCAGTCATATAGGACTTTTAGACAAAGATCAGTATTTTTAAAGTATTTACAAAACCAATATTCAGCCAGTGTATATCAGAAATCATACAGATGGCCAAAAGTAATGTCTTAAAAGTTTCTGGCCAATACTTAGCAAAAAAGACCACAGCTCCCATAAGACCTTAGAGTATAACTTGAATAAAATTAGTTATTCCTAATAGCAAATGTTCACTTGTGAGGTATCAAAATCTTGAACTAACTTTAGAACTACTTCCTATATGCAATGAAATTGAACAAAAATGTAAAAATGATATTGTCAGGTGTCAAGCCAGATGAAATGGGAATCCTCACAATAATTGATCTTGAAGTCATAGAGGAAATGAAAAAAATGACAATTTTACAGTTGTCTTCTTAACCCAGCAGCAATGCTATGGAGCCAGATTATCAGTCCAGCATTTCAGAGAATATCTGCTAGTCTGTTCCTAAGAGACTAGTGTAGTCAATCAGCGTATTTGTCTACAGAAGAGTTCCAAATTTTTAACAAACTTTTGGCCAATAACTGCAAAATATTGCCTTGCCCTGGAAAAAGGAACAAATCCTAATGACACAGGTATCAAAATAGGAGGAGTATTTCCAAGTGAAGTTTTTTAGGAAAAGAATAGCTTTTTGCTATGGTGATACAGCGTAGCTTTAAATTGGGGCAAAGGATTCTAATTGGTGTCATTGGAACTGATTTCAAATTCTTGATATTAATATAAAGACTAAAGCAATTTAACATTCACTGTCATGTCCAGGAATGGATATAAAAGTGGGTAAATTTTTAGCTTTAAGATAGCAACATAGAGTTTCAAGGAAGGACTGGAAGTATAGACTCGGATCAATGTTGTAACATCAAAAATCAGGGTAAGACAGCCATTGAAGCAATGGTAGATTGTATCTATAGTGGTAGATAAAGTACATTAGTAGCAGGCAAAATTCATTTTGCTTAGTTATAAAGACATTGGTACTTTTATCAGTCCCATTTCTTTGAAGTGATTGGGCCAAAATCTGCTCTCATTTGCACAAGCACAATTTTGAATACTTGTGCTGACCTGAAGCCAGTTACACTGGCATAGTCAGGGACATAGTTTAATAGCTCTAAAGAGGTAATAAAAGTGTTTACATTTGTAAAATGACTTTTTTTTTTCCTCTCTCTCTCTACATGCATGGTGATTAGAAGTCTCCCGCTGAACAAAACTACACTGCAGAGTTAAAGTGAAAAGAAAGAAACTGTGTAGATTTCTAGTTCAGGAATACTGAATGTACCACAGCTGCAGAAGTCTACTTTACTGTAATAACCAGACTCTGCACTTATGTCTGTACCAAAGTATGGGGCAGTGAAATATTTATCAGTAGTTGCAGGTAAATTAATTTCAGAACAGTTTTCATTTTTTAAAACAGTAAGCCAAAAAATTTCAAAATTTTCCCAGAGGCATTTCCATCTTTTTGTTTCTACAGTTTTTGTTCTTGCTATCTCTTTCTCTTCATTTTTTCTTTTAATGCCTTTTCCATTGGATAATAGAGTAGATTATCTAGTTATTTTAATCTTTGAGGATGGAATTATTTATCTAGTACCAGAAGAAATTATGGGTTTGTTAGGTAGTTTTTACAAGGAAATAATTGAATGGACAAAAATACATTACCTCCAGAATCATGTAAGGTTTTTATTAAATATGCTTCTTAAAAATGAACATTAAAATCTGCTTTTAAAATTTTTTCCTTTAAAAATTAAATTTTAAATATGCCCTTTTCACTATGCCAATATACCCAATAGTGAATCAGGGAAAATTTAATTTATTCTCTCCCATGAAAGTACTAATTCTTTTAGATCTCTGTGGATTTCTCTTCACTGCACACTGCCGTAACAAGCTGAGGTGAGAATGTGACATAGATTAGAATATAAGTAGAAACTGTCTCTTGAAACATTTAAAACAGGAGTAGGTATAGAGTACAGTTAGAGTTGGAAAGATTAGTGGAAGGAGAATTCCTGATTTGGAAGAAATATTTTCTGATGACCTAACGTGGCTTATCCCTTCCAAGATTCTGCAAATGACAAAATAAAGTTGTCTCCGGTGTGTAGAGTTTTTTAATTCTCACACTAATGGTCTACAAACCTAAAGTCAGAGTACATTTCTGAAACATTTTAGTCAATATGATAAGTACTTTAACAATAAAACCCAGAGGAATGTGGTGTTACCCATGTTCAAATACATGCAGAGGTCTTTTCTTTGAACAGTCCTATATTTGAGGTGGTGCCAAGACAATTTGACAGACGTCACCTTTACAAAGTAATGTGTATTTTGCCAGGCACGTGAAATCTGTCTTTATACAGCCAGGTTATAAACTTTTGAAAAACTGCAGCTCTTATGCTCACTTCTCAGGAACCCCCTACTACCCACAGCAAATGCCATGGCTTCCCTTCCTTGGAACAGGGGCCATTCACACAAAAAGAGCAAGGAAGAAGACTGAAGCCATAGCCTTGGCACATGTCACTGCGTCAGGAGCATCTGCTCCCAAATTCACCAATATTCCATCTTCCAAACTCACAAATACACGTGTTAAGCATGTGAAATAGAGTCTTAGGGGAGAAAGTACTGTTATTTCCCATGACTCCCTTCAGCTGACTTGGAGTACACATTTTGCTCCAGCAGTGCTTAAGTGAGAGCTAGACTGCTCCATTGTTTCCAGTGAGTTTTAATAATTGCACAGATAGAAAGACTGTGTCTTATGCTGGTAACACATGCAGATTGATACATTTCTATATTACAAAAATTGCATGACGCTGTGCTTTCTCATTCTTCCTTCCCAAGTTATAATTTTACAGCAATTAGAATAAGTACCATTCTGTCACTCTGTTGTTCCTATTGTTTCCTATTTCTAAAGCCATGTCATCCAAAAGACATTCAGAAAATAAAATCTCAGATACAAAATCCCTGTTTAATTATACTGAAGTTGATTTACTACGTATGCTATGCATAGGAAAAGAGAATACTAAGCTGTTCCCTCAGGACTGTTATTTGAGAACTCAATCCCTTATACTAACAACACACTCACATAGGGCTTCCTTATGAACACATGTTCTAATTTTTAAGTCATAGGTATAAACAATTCTACCTGCTATTAAATCTGACATGTAAAAAAAATCTCATTAATCTCATTTTTATGTATTGTAATGAGATTCCCGGGTACATATAAAACTAAAATATATGACCTATTATGACCTATTAAGATTACAGTGCCTCTGGCAATAATTAGTAAATGTACCTTGAATTTTAAATAAATAGACATTTGAGTAGTAGCCAAAGAAGAAAAGGAAAAATAAATGTACATATGCCATTCCCTAAAGCCAATAGAAAAGTTCAGTCTGATTATAAGTTGCTTTAATGTCTGATATGAATGTCAACAGGAATAACAAAATACCTGTACAGGAGTGTGTGTCTCCTTATCTCTCTGTACATAAAAATACCTGCCAAAGGTATAGACATAATTATTTGAACAAGTCTATTGTGCTGAAAGGATTTATTTTAACTTTCCAGTGCACTATGCTGCATTACTTAAACTGTAACAGAAATTATTCACTGACTGTACTAGTGTGAAAGTTTAGAAGAAAAAAGTAATCTCCAACGTAAAATAGTTATGCATGAATACAACAGTCATGAGTTTAGGGCCTAATTAAAGAGACTTGAGAAGATGAGGGTTTTTCTTGGTTTAATTCTATTGTCTTTTAAAAAAATAAAATTAAAGAATTTTAAATAGAATAGGGGGTAGGGTGGGCATGGGACAGGACCCACAACACAAAAATAACAGGTAAGGTAGTGCTGAAAAGTTATTCAAGGACTAAGAGGAATTAAATACGGATCTTACAAGCTCAGATGTAAAACTGAGATCCAAAACAATCTCTCTTAGCCATTGCCTAACTGTAAAAAAGCCTAAGCCACCAAGGAGGCTCCCATCTTTACCTCAGCATTCCCTTGGCACATGAAATGCTGCACTGTGTTCACACCTGATCAGACATGCTCAAGTCCCAACTCTTTGGCTTCAAAAACTAGGCAGGACAATATTTACATCTTTAAATTGTAGTCAGCTGTGAAAAGTAGGAGCCACTTGATCAAGTGAGGTGGAGGTCAGCCCCCAGTGTTTCCTTTACTTTACAGATAAAGACAACTGGCATTTCAATGGCCCAGTCCATGACATCTTCAAATGGCACTTTTAAAGTAGATGAGATATACCTTAAAAATGTCTTTTCCTCTCTACTGCTTTTAAAGGCACTCTGCCATGATTAGTATAGGTGCAGCTGTCTAAACCTGTTGCAGGTGATAAAAATAGCTTAAACTCTAAATGCTAACAGACAGCAGATAACTGGGGGTATGTGTGTATATGGCTGAATGTCTGAAATTCAGTTTTTGTATTTTCAAGAAGAAATGGGCGAATATCTGAAATTAAGCTTTTGTATTTTCAAGCAGAAACTTGCTAGCTGCAACCCACCTGCACTGGTCATAAATTCTGATAACATTTGGACTAAAGTGACACATCCTGAATCCTACAATTAATAGAGAGACATGAGAGAGATCCACCAGTTAGGAAGCTAAGTGTGTGCATATACACTATTTAGGTGGGGAAGCTCAGGGTTTGGGTTTCTGGAAAGAAAGGTAATGTTCAAAAGAGTTCCTGAGAAATGGTCTCAGAAAGAAAAAGAGGGTCTGAAAAGAAGGTGGTGAATGTCCTGAATGGAGGAAAGATACTTAGAATGACGATCCTGGACATTAAAGAGCTGAGGAAGATGAATGCTGGGGCAAGGCCAGGGACTTGGGCTGAAACTGGCAGCTGAAAGCAGCTGTGCAGCCCAGACTGACACGACTTTCTGCCTGAACCTCCTGGGCAGCAGGGACCTCCCTGTGGGGAAAGGAAATTGGGACCTAGTAAACATAGCACTTCGTAGAGCAAGTGAGTGAGTGTGTGAGATAATCAAACAGGGTAAAAGCCCTAGTATTGAAGGTTCTTAAATAAATCCCGCTATTCCAGCTCCACTGCAGGTTGTTGATTAATTCTGTCTTACCTGTGATAAAACCTTACGTGCCTGAATTTGGGCAAGGTAAATTCCATCTAAATTGATGTGACTGGGTCTATCATGAAAAGCAATTGTAATCAGTTTCTTTTTTGTTATACAGTCGTGAGAGGATGACACTGCCCGTAACAGAAGAGGCGTGGAGCTCTCCAGGATGCTGAGCAACCACATCTCAGTGCTCTTCTCAGCCTGACAGCACTCCTTCTGTCAGCAAACACCAGCTGCTGTGCAGCTGAGTGTGGGAATACCTACATCTCTTTCTCAAGCTCATGAAAGCTGTCATCACATAATAAGGAATCCAACTTTGCTGGTGACAGAAATCAAGCAAAGAAGCAAAACTCCATGAGCAAGTGTTCAGGGGAAGGACCCCTATTCCCAGCATTAATCTGGGGTTTTATCCAGAAGCTAAATAGTATTGTAGGAAGAGTCAGATAGGAAGTTGCCTGTAAGACTAACTGTAGCTCATCTTTTCATCAGGATCCAAAGAACTGTGGTCCAGAAGATGAAAGAGGTACCTCAAATGACTGAAATGGGATTCAAGTACTTATTTTCTCAGTTATGACACTATTGCCTTTCTGTTTCATCTACTACTTTATTCCAAACCAGCCAAAATCTTTCATCCTTTACATTTTCAATGTTAGCATTTCCTTCACACCAGAAGTTCCTTTCATGAGGCTGCCAAGATATGCTTCAGTTTGAACAGTTTATAAAAGATCCATGCCTAACCCATGCCAATGACCAATGACTGTTTAGAATCTAGTTGGTCCTTGTCCATGACATTTACTGAGCTTCACCTTGTGGACACTCTCAGAATATTTTGTGTACATTACAGTCAGTATCAAGCACAATGACAGTAACCTCTGCTATCTACTTTGGAAGTTTTTAGGTTGAAAATTTTGTGAAGGCCATGAGAGCATCCCTGCGCACTCCTGGAGATTTAGCTGACAGGGCTCTGGGCCAGCGCAGAGCCAGTGCAGCCAAGGGTGCCCCTTCCCAGTGGAGACCCTGGGGAAAGGCTCCCAAGTGCCATGGGCCTGGACCTTGGCCCAAGGAATTGCTTTCAATTGAGGCTTTCACCTTGGTCCTGCCCTCCTGCAGCCACGTGCTGGGTCGCAGGTCCTGCTGAGCTGCAACCACCTGCGGGCCAGCATCCCAGCCTGGGGGCCCTGAGAGGCACCTGATGCCCTGGGCTGGGACTACATTTACTACAATTTGTTGTGAATCCAACCTAAACCAGAAATGAAAAACCAAAAATTCATATTTAATGTTGAGTTTGCCTCATCGGCACCTGTAAGCAAGCTTAAAATTTCAGATAAAACTCTGAGCATTTTGTCTTAAACTTTTAACTTTTCATAGTTATGCTATCTTATTTATTTCCCTTTTAAGTCCAGAAGAGTTATTTTTCATCTGCTCATTTAATTTCTTACTATTCCATACTCATTTTTTTTGTGATAGTACATCTTAATTTAATATCACATAACTTTCATCATGAAAAGTTTCTTGGATTCAGTAAATACTGTATTGTCCAAACCAGAGAAAGAACAAGACTTTTCTTAAAAAGGTGCCTTTCCCAGTAGCCAGTGAATTTATTTTGAATGATGGATACTCCTGCTGGAATCCCTGTTACCTCTGTAAATGCTCAGATGAATGCTCGCTCTGTTCATTGAGCTGAGTCAAGTGGGTGTTCGTACAAGAGGCAAAGTGTCCTTAATAGCCAGTGGAGACAAATTTAGGGCACCTCAAGTAGTCCTTTCCACAAATTTCTTTCTCTTGAATATAGAGGAATTCTATGAAAATTAACTTTCAGTCTGTCTTGTTTCCTTTGGAACTGTTTCATTTTTGTACAAATAATTAGCCATTCCAAGGGTAACTCAGAGGGGCTGCCTTGAATATTTAAATCTTTCCCTCACCGAATTGTTTATACAGAGTGGAACAGCTCCAGGAGAAGTCACTGGGGGATAATGAAACAATAAAATCCACATCATAATTAGGAAAGTTGCTGGGCAAAGAAGAATCTTGGGATTTTGTCAGGGATTATGGATCAGACACAACTGAAACTTGAACAGAATTAGTGAAAAACAATGGCAAATATTTGTGTATATAGTGCTGGGTTGACAGCTGACAATCACTACTGAGAAAGAAGATCTCTTGGTCATAACAGGTAGCTATGAAAATGTCAGGTCAGTGCAGCAGCAGTCAAGAAAACAAATGTAATTCTAGGAATTATTATGAAAGAAATGGAAAACAAAATAGAAAACTTCATTATGCCCTTTTTTGTAAAAATCCATGGTGTATATACATCTGAATATTGTGTACAGTTTTTACGGGTGAAAACATCATAGTAGAACTGGAAAATGTCTGGAGATGTGGAACAAAAATGTTTAAAAGTTTCAAACTGTAGAAAGAGCCTTTGAATAGACTACAGCTTTCCAGCCCCAATAATAGGCAAGTGAAGGCGTTATATAAAGATGTATAAAGTCATGCATGTCATGAAGAAAATGCATAGATGAATATTGTAAGAACTAAAGAACATCCAAAAAGAGAACAAGGTAGTATATAAACAATTTCTTCATTAAGTGTATATCCTTGGCACAGAATACTGTTGATGCTGAAAACTCTCATGAGTTCAAGCACAGAGTGTGTGAATTCATAGAATCAAAGAAAAACAGCTGAGGAGTATTAAAATGAGATTTCCACCTTGTTCAGAATCGGCTTAGCCATCTCCTGTTACTGAGCATTGCACATCACTGGAAACTGCAGGAGGCAGTGGTATAACCTAGTTGTGTTTTCGTTTTCTTTTCAATATCTCACATAAATACCTGCCAATAGCCATATTGCAGTTTCAGTGTTTTTTCAGCTTTTGATGTTAGAAACTGAGGCCCAGAGAGAGAAGGTGAATTCTCCAAGGTAACACACTCAATTGACATCAGAGATAGGGAAAAGAAATAACTGCCTCCTGACTGTCATCCTTCTGCTTCATCCCTGAGGCAGAAAGCAAGCCTTTCCTGTTTAATGGTTCTCTGAAACATGACTAGATGCATTCAGTTTTAAAAAAATAAATTTAAAAATCACTAATAAAATATGTATGTGATAAAATGAGTTTTAAAAAATAATACGCTGCAAAGGGGAGAAAATCTGACAGCAGGCATTATGTGTCATACTGTGTCTTGGAGTGTGTGTGTATTCTGCACACAAACACTGCCACATATTTCTCTGTTTGATTAGGCTCAGCTGGATGCAGTATTCTTGATCAAGACACAATACAAAGAAATGCTCTTTTTTTTTTTTCCCATGGAGAATAACTGCCCATTTTTCTTTCTTTCTTTCTTTCTTTCTTTCTTTGCAGCAGGCATCTAACTGGTCTGAACAAAACCAAAGGTCTTGGTTCCCCACTGTCTTGCGATATCAAGGGCACATGAGTATTGACCTCAGCATACTCAGGTATGAAAAAATGTAGTCATACTTTTTCAAGAAGATTCCCACATTTCTTACTTTGCATGCAATGATTTTACATAGCTGTCAGTGGGAGGAAAGGCCTCCTCATAAAACAATGTGAAGATAATGGCTAGCTATACAAAATCAAAATCCTAGTTTTCATGATCTGAATGAAAATGTTTGCACCTTACTTTTATCTAATTTCCTCTAGTGAGCACTGAAAGACCTGTATTCATGATGACACAAAAGAGAATGCAATTGCTTAGCAATATGAAGGGAAGGAAAAGCCCTTTGCTATTGCTGTAATTTTGGAACACAGAGGCTGCTTTCTCTTAAGATAGCAGCAAGAAGGAAGATATTCCAAGAAGGAAGAAAGGAAAGAAGACATGGCACCCTCTCTACAGGAGCAACTACTGAAGTAAATGGAGCAGGGTGCATTGTTCTCCTCATTTATATGCTTGAGTAAATGTTCAGATCTTCCTGAACCAATCACCCTGTAGTTACTTAATGATTGTGTTTGTGTAAAAAATGTTCTCACTTAAAACTAAGGTGAACCATTGCAAAATCAATGATATAACTATGCTCATTTTAAAGTGTAGGTGGCCATCTGCTTACAACACAAAGTGCTGACCACTTGGTGTTATCGTGGCACTTCTTTCAGTAAAGTTCACAGAGCTTACCTTTTCCCCCCATAATAACACAAGGGAATCTCTGAGTGTCCTCATTGTTGTTACATTATTCGCTTTGTTTGCTAAGGCCATAAACTTTCCAAGCACCTATTCTACTCTCTAAATGTTTTAATGCAGTGACCTTTAAGGTTGTTTTTAAATCTGATAGGTTTTTATTTTCATGGAGATAATTCAATTAACACATTCACATTTAGCTATAACAGTCCCTCTGCTTGAAAGAAAATATTTTTCAACTACAGCTCTAGTCTTAGTTATTTACAAGTATGCAGAGAGTGATGCTAAGATTCAGACAATGCTATTGTGGCTTTTATCTATATTTGAAAAATAAGTTTTATTGTGTTTGGGAATATTTGCAACTCATTCACAAATAAAAAACTCACCCATCCCTCTTTTTTTGCTTCCACATTTTACCAGTCAATTTAGAAGGATGGGCAGGAGTCAACATTTCTGTTTCATAAGAAATACTGACATTTTGGGAAAAAAAAATTAAAAAAAAACTTGCCCTGGAAGAAGAATTCAAAATTTCCTGAGAAAATTAAACATGCATGATATAATTAAATGGCAGAATAACAACATGTTTAATACTGATTTTACCTTGAGTTTTTCATATTTATATAAAGCAAATGTCTGAATAAAATTAGTTAAAATATTATTAAGATAATATACTCAGATTTCCCCCATTGAAAAAAGTTACTGAACTATGTTCCTGTTAGATACTGCTACAGATGAAACTGCATTTGTTCAGTGAAAAGCAGTTGTATCTAAAATATCTCCACAACACTTGACTGTGTCTTCTTTACAATTACCAATAGAAATATAGGAAGAAGATGCTTCATTCAGGCCTTGATCTTGTATACCATGGAGATGTATGGGAGTTTTCTCTCAGGTTAGGGAACATAAACCCCAAATCGTACAGAGGCCACAACAGAGATTAAAGGGAACCTAAACCAAAGACTATCAGAAGAAAAGAGTAAGAGAGGAATGCAGCTCACTGGCAAAATAGATCAAATATCCATCAATATCTTCAGAGACTTTAAATTACTTTCAAGCCAGAAATAGGACTGGCCTGGAATAGGGACAGGTAGCAAAGCAGAACTAGCCAAGAAAACAAAAAGACCTTACTGTTGTTTCCATCCTCACTGGTCTGAGAGTAAAGATACTCATGTGCTTTACTATGTTTAAGAATATCTCCTCTAAGGAGGGAAAAATCAGATTGCCAACTTCTTCCACTATACTTTTGCTTAACTTTTAGGCACATTTCTTTATGTATTTCAATATCTCTTTCTATATTTTAGATTTTAAATAAAAACATATGATGAATAAAAGCTGATTGTGCAACCATTTATAGTCTCCATTTGTCTGTGTTTTAAAAAGCTGCTGAAGTATACTCTGAGTGCCTGCTAATCCTTGACTACCCCTCTATAGAGGTAGTCAGTGCCAAATGTCCACAAATCACACCCTCCTTCTGTTCTGAGGGTGGAAGAAGGATGACCACTGCTTTTCACAAGAAACCCCTAGAAATATTAATTTTCCTTCTTCTCAGAGG
Organism: Elanus axillaris; assembly: GCA_026212715.1. Lineage (NCBI taxonomy): Eukaryota > Metazoa > Chordata > Aves > Accipitriformes > Accipitridae > Elanus > Elanus axillaris. The sequence goes on from JANZLQ010000005.1 coordinate 23,395,811, forward strand.
GAAAACATTGCTGAGAACCAATTTGTTTCCCATCTTAAAGATAATGAAACACAAGAACATGTGTGCTTTAATGACAGGTGTAATTCAATAAACCTTTTGAAAAATATTGGGAAGAAATTGGAACTACATTTTCAGTCAGAAGTGTCTATCCTGGATTTATATATATGTTGTGGTTTAACTCCAGCCAGCAGCTAAGCATCACACAGCTGCTCACTCACTCCCCCCACCCAGTGGGATGGGGGAGACAATTGGAAGGAAAAAGGTAAAACTTGTGGGTTGAGATAAAAACAGTTTAGTAGGACAGAAAGGAAGAAAATAATAATGATAATAACAACAATAATAATATGACAATTATAATAATTAAAGAATTGGAATATACAAAACAGGTGATGCACAATGCAATTGCTCACCACCCGCCAAATGATGCCCAGATAGTTCCCAAGCAGCAATCCCCCCCAGGCCAACTCCCTCCATTTTATATACTGGGCATGATGTCCCATGGTCTGGAATACCCCTTTGGCCAGTTTGGGTCAGCTGCCCTGGCTGTGTCCCCTCCCAACTTCTTGTGCCCCTCCAACCTTCTTGCTGGCTGGGCATGAGAAGCTGAAAAATCCTTGACTTAGTATGAACATTACTTAACAGCAACTGAAAACATCAGAGTGTTATCAACATTCTTTTCATACTGAACTCAAAACACAGCACTGTATCAGCTACTAGGAAGACACTTAACTCTATCCCAGCCAAAACCAAGGCAATATATTGCTGTGGTTAGTGAGATCATAAATTTACTCTAAGGTCCAGTTCACCCTGCTGAAATATACTCAGGCACTTTTTAAGTAACAGCATTACACAACAAGTTATACAAATGGGAGCTGGTGAATAATGCATTATATCAAAAATGCAAGAGGAATTTAAACTGCCAGAATGCTGAGCTAACTGCAGCTTGACCAGCACTTGGAGGAGATAGAGATCTTCCTGGAGTTTTAGGAACTGCAGTGACTGTAGTGTGGCAGCTTGGGGAAGGTACTAGGAGCCAGAAAGCTTAATTCTGTTTCCAAGCTGGCAAAGGAGGAGCTTCTCTGCTCTTTTGTACTCAAATTGTTTGTAAAGACAGGAAAATTCCCTTGAAACAGATCCATTTTCATGAAAAGTTAAGTTTCAAATAATATCTGCTTTGTTGTAGAGTTTCCAGGTAGTTCTAATAAATGTAACATTCATTTGGGAAAGACAAACCATAGTTACATTTCCTTACCACAAGGCAATATTTGAAGATATTTTTGTCTATTATATCACACTGCATATTACTTTCATAATATTTCTGAACAATAACAGGTGCTTTCTGAATGTTTAACACCCCACCTTGACCTGAACTAGAACTTCTAGTCCCAGAATCACTGGCAGCATGAGGAGATTTAACTGATCCAAGAGAATCAGTTTGAAACAAGATTAAGTGTATGGCAAACTCAGATATGAAGGAAATGAAAAACTGGGACAATCCTCCTCAGCCCTTTTATAGGCAGGTATAATTCCTCTGAGGTCTTGGCAACGTTGTTTCACTGGTACTGTATGTTACAATTCTGCAGATTAACAATTTACGCTAAGAGGGAATAACTTGACTCCAAATTTTTCATCTGCTTTATAATGCAACTTGACTGCATAGGAATTCTAACAGTTCTTGTCAAAGTTTTTATTTTTTTCATGACAGTAATACCTGCTACTGTCTGTATCAACTGCTTAGCTTATTTGTCCTGTTCTTGGGGTTTTCATTTCTGAATTTCTTACCATTATATGTTGAACTTTGACACTAGCTGTTTGCTTTCTGTCATGTAATCTTAAGATTTTATCATGCTATTTTCACTTTTAAAAACTCATCCATAATTTTATGTAAAGAGATTCAATATATACTATAAATTTCATATCTTTGCATAAAAGCAAAATTAAATGAAGAAAACTTTTTATTCCTCCAATCAGTATTTTCGATAGAAATTATTTTCACAGCAATAATGTGAAATAATTTCATATCTAGTGATGAAATTGTAATGGCTGAAATCCAGTCTGAGACTGAGCTTTTATGCAGTTGGTATTTCTGCTTTTTGCAGCAGCTGCCTAGCTTCACCGTACAGTCCTGATATGATCTGAGCATGCTGAATGAAATATTCTTTTTTCTTCTTCCTTCTTTTTTAACGCGTTGCTGAAACACAGAGGCAATTTCACTGGGCTTAGTTTGAAGGATTACTGAGCTTCTCAAATTGAGATGGACAAATAGACTACATTGATTTCACAAATGAAAGTTAAAAATATAGAAACATTTACTCAAGCATCAAGAGGTTTTCAAAGCAGAGCAATAGTTCATGTGAACACACAAGAATCGGAAGAAACCTTTACTCTGCAAATGAAGACAATTTTGTTCAATTGCAATCTGTTGCTCTTACCTTTCATGAGGGAGATAAAACTGCCACATGCCTCATAAGTGTGTGATATGAGCACATATATAGAAAATAATTTTATCAGTGGATATCAGAGGGGGATTTCTCTTTACCTTGCTATTTTTCTCTTTGATCTTCAGTAGAGACAACTAATGTTAAGTTTGGAGGCAACAAAAATAGTTTCACAAATAATTATTGTGCATAGTGCAAAAAGAAATGGCTAAACCAGATAAGCAACTGAAGTCCTTAAATTAGAGCTGGTAAGCCTCAAGAAGTGTGTGTGGTGGTGGTCGGGGGGTGTGTGTGACAGCAACAGCAACAGCAGCAGCAACAACTTACGCATCTGTATGAATGCCTGATTAGGGGCCAGCAAAGATTACTTTTCTCAGTGGTGTTCATTGAAAGAATGAGAGGCAATAGGTAAAAAAGCTTTACTCTAAGGGTGGTCAAATATTGTAACAGGATGCTCAGGGGACTTTGGGTTTGGGAGTCTCCATCCTTGCAGCTATTCAAAACCTAACTGGATGCATGTCTTAGCAGTCTGCTGTAGGTGACCCTGCTCTGAACAGAGAGGCTGGACTAGACAGTCTCTGGAGGTCCCTGGCAACATCAATCTGTGAAAACATCTGAACTACTTTTTCAGCTTTCTGCTCTTAGAGGTAGACCTTTTTATATGCTCAGAACTGCACCAGCCTTGACATGCTGAGAAACTCAATAATAACAAGCTCAGGCCAAGACATAGGTGTTGCTCTCTGTGGCTTAGTCTGGCTGATTGTGGCATTTCTTATTAAATTGTTAGAGAATACTAAAGGCACATTATTGAGATCAATACTAGCAAGTGCATTGGCAATGTTGTTTTCTTTTAAAATACCCTGGAAGACGGCTTTACCACTCATTCCTACAAAGTTACTTTTCTGCTTTCTTTGCCTATGAATGGGAAAGCCAGGTTTAATATTAAACACTTATCTCCCAAATAAGCACCTTTGCTACTATTTTATTTATTTAGGCACTAATACACTTGAGCCGTGGCAGCTCTAATGCTTTTTAGCTAGTGGAGACCTCAATAGAGAATTTTGCAATAGACATATATGGATATATTGTTGCACATCTGCGTGTGTTCTCATGTGTACTCGTGTAATTCTTGTGATAGCTAACAAAATCACCACAGAGGGCTACTGCACAAGCACATAACCTCACAAGAACCTTGTAAAGTGTTTATGTGTTAGTAAAAAACAACAAAAAACCAACAAACAAACAAAAACCAACCAAAGGAAAAAACTATGGAAATTTCTTGCAAACTATAGCTTATTACAAGCTGTAACTCAGAGGAGATTTTGGTAAGTATTTCCAACAGGCATGTGGCAATTTAAGATGATGACAAAAAGTTCACAAATGTTACAAGGTCCTTTACAAGGTCAAGACCATTTTTTCCAATTTGATAGGTACAGAAACTAAATATTCTCATTTTGTTAGTGTTATCTAGATAATGAATAATATATACAACATTTGTTTTGAGCAATCTTGTTCCCTTAAATCTCCATTGCATTATGTTGTCACTGCATGTCACTGCCAAAACAGAATGACTTTAGAAAGAAAGAAAAGAAATTTAAAGAAAGATTTTATTCAGAACTATAATGGGCACCATTATGCTGAACATAAAAAACATCTTTATTGTTGCACATATTTTTGGCTTTCTTTTGAGCAGTTTAATTAATTCTATGTTAAATAAAATCACTATATAAAATATAGAAGTGTTATACAGAGAAATATAAGCCACTTGGAAGAATGAAAAGTTTTACACTCCTTTGAATGCCCTAATCATGAAACTTTAGGATGCATTTCCTCTAGAATAGTTTTGGGGACTCATTATATCTTGAGTTATTTCTGGAGCATGGCCAACAGTCAACAGGAGATAGGAAGGTCTCTGTCATAGAATAGTCTGTGATTGGTGATTTGCTTTTCCCATAAAAGTAAAACATGTATGTTTTAATTCTCTTACACTGAAAGAATTTCATCTGATATGAATGCTCTAACAGCTAAGGCACTGTGCAAAATCTGGCCAGTGACAGTGTTTCTCCCATTCAGCTATGAACCTCCCAGGAATTGACACCAATCTACAAGTCACAAAAATCTATAAACTTCAGAGGAAGCCTAGGCAAATGATGCCTAAGTAGGGATTATATTGCTTCTGAACTGGAGTAAAGTAATATTCAAACTGGAACGTGGGCACAGGGATTGCTGGGCACTGTCTGCCTCATATTCATAGACACAACCTTTCCTTTTTCATTGCATCAAGTGCTTATTACTTGTGAATTGCCTGTCCTCTTAAAAAGGTGTGTTTTGTTTGCCTGCATCAGTTGAACATTCATACTTATTGCATGTGATGCATATTCATAGTATATAAATATAAAGAACAGACAGGAAATACTCTAAATAAGTATAGTGTATCTATAAATAGCTAGTGAGTAATAAACAGCAATACAATAGAAATTTGGCCAGATCTGCCATTTAGGTATCAAACAAGTGCCAGTGAAACCATTATCTGACACAATGTTATACTATATATATGACACAATCTGTAGAAATATTTATTTTAGAAATGTTATAAAGGTTCTTTTCTAATATGAAGGTTAATTATTTTATCTTACAGCTACTAGGTATCTAATTTTGCACACAAAATAATACATAAAAATGTATTAAAAATGACCAAAGGAATTGTCACATCTTGAAATAGTAGAAGAGAAGAAAAAAAAGAAGTGGCAACTATTGAAGAAAGGACAGATAAAGATGCTGCAGGCTTTTGTCAATTTTAGTTAATCCAGGACCTTTCAAATGTATCATAGTGCTCCAAAATTTCAATTTCTGTATACTTCTGTGATCCTGTTATCTAGTTTGCATCACACTTTTATTTGAACTAGACATGAGTAGGAAAGCAGTGCTTGAATCTGTAAGAACTGAAGAAAAAAATCACAATGAGCATCTCTTTATATCTCTTGATTTGACATAAACGATGCCTGATGCCTGTTCTGGAGTCACTGACAAGTTTGCCTGAGCTGAACTTCAATCATCGCAAGGAGACCTGCTCTTTCAAATATGTTAGGGAAACAGTCTTTCATGCTAAAAAAGGTATCTTTATTCTTATTTGCAAATAAGCAAGTACAGCACTGCTAGTAAGATCAAATTTTGAGTGCTTTACCGAATCTGAAGGATAACTGTGTGCCACATTGTGTTTTGGTATGAAAGATACAAAAAGCAGAAGCAGCAATTCATATGACACAATAATAGCATGTAAGAAGACTGTGTGAATATGTATGTATGTATATGTGCATGTATTTCTGATGCTTATCTATTGCTATATATACATCCATATGAAACATGATGTCTTAGCATCTTTTCACTTTATTATCTATGCATATCTACTACGGTCCAAAACTGTGGACAAGAAGGAAAATACACTTTTTAGTAACTGCTATCTCCACTAATCTGTGATTAATATACTTTCATGTCCAGACATTCCTATTAAATAAGGAAGGAGTTGATATACACATTCACCAATAATTCATATGTCAAGATTCCTGGGCACAAAGCTAGTAATATTTTACACTAAGTATTAGCATGTTCAGAATATGAGATTGTTAAAGACTGTGAAATTATGGTAGGTGTTCTCAGCAGATATTCCTTGTCTGCTGGAAAATAAAAAAAGAACATTATAGTGTAACATCAGTCAGGTATAAAAAACAATTGTATTTCAACCTGAAGCATATAAGCCTTTAACAAAGAGATATTTGAGTCTGGTAATAGTGAACCAGTGACATTTCGCATGTCTAATGACTAACCATGTTAAATACACACAGTATTTTCACAACTGCAATTGTAATATTTATTTCTTGTTTTCTTCCTGTGTTTACTATCAGTGGAAATACAGGAGTACAGATTCTAGATTTCCTTTGACATCTTAACTGGACCCCTTACAGCACCTGTTGCAGAAGGAAGTATCCATATTCAATTACAATCTTCAAAATAACAAGCTGCAACGTGATAGCAGACTCGACCTCTACCCTTAGCTTTGAATCAGGGGTGTTTGAGCTACAACATGCAAGGAAATTTGCTGCCCTGTGAGATCACCTGGTGTTGGCTCAGCCCCTAATTTGGCCACCTGACTTTGGGATACAATTCCTTTGATAGAAAAGAAAAAATGATGTTAAGTTAGCTCTGTGCCATTAAAAATTCTCTCACACTGTGGGAGGGACACACCTGTTTCACTAAAGGAAAAATATAAAAGCACATTCAGCTGCCTGTAGAAGTAATTTTAAGTGCTCTTGAACTATTTCAGGAGCACAAAGAACACCTATTCTGGTGCATATAGGGCCATACTATATATGAATTTTGAGTATTACAGTTCTGTTGAAGAGACTGCACCAAGCTGGGTTGCTCATTTTGCAGTGCTCACTTGAGGCTTGTGTTAAGAATCTTACATTGCTCTGCAGCTGTGAAAGAAGGATATGGTGTCTGTATATAACTTTACTCTCAGAACTACCTCATGTTTTCTTTACTGTCAATTGCTAGCTGCACAAAAGATTGCTAAGTTATTGTTTAAAATAAATGTACATGTTTTTGAGAAATATGCAAGTGCACGGAAATCCAGTAAAGGGCTTGGATATTTATAAAATCCAAAGCAATCACTGGATGTAGCAACCCTCTGTGCTGTTTTTTAGAGCAGAAATGATATCTTACATCGATGTGACACTAATAATTTTGCACAGAAGCCGACAACTTTTCTAGTAACTGTATTTCTAAAGGACTAATCTAAGCTAGTAATTTCCTTCTAAAACATAGCCAGAAGAAATTATGTCAGTGCCTCCTTGCTACTCTTTTTATAAGTACCAGATTGATGCAGCTTTTCTCAAGGACTCAGAGACTTGGATTCCAAGTTCTTCTCACCCTCATGGTCAACATGTCCTGGTGGGAAAAGAGCATCCTAACAGCATACAATAGAACATGCTGTGTAGCTGCCTTGAAAAAATTGGTGTAGTATTTAAAAAGAAATGTGTGACTTATGGACCGAAAGGAAAGAACATCAGCAGGAATATAATTCTCTAACTTGGGTGTTCAGCTGACAAAGTGGACTCCTGGTTCTTGTCTTTGCTACCACAATTACTTGTTTATCTGGTGCTTAATTACTGTAAAACTCAAGGGAAAACACAGCTACAGTGCATTTCATCAGTGGCCCAATCCTACCAATGTGCTTTTGGAAGAACTACTAAACTAATAATAAATAATATAATAAATAAATAAATAAAACTAAATAATTTTGTCACAGGGAGGAGCAAGTAGCCAGATCCTGCAGGATATAGCCATTTAGTGAATGTTTAGAGGCAGATCAACAAATAGACCTTTCAATGGAGACACACTTGTAAATGGAAAATAATTTGGGTTTCATTTAAAACAGAATATGCATTGGCATTCAAAATAGGACCTATCAATCATTAAATGTGTAAGTATTCATTTTTTGGTTTGTGGCTTTTTTTTTTTTAAACCATTGTTTTATACTTCTTAACAGTGATTCCATTCATTGGTTTCTTTGTCAGGCTGTTTGGTTTTTTTAACAGCCATGACGTCCTGTAAACTAATCAGCCTTACGATGAAGACTTGCCTGCATACTTGGGTTAGCTGTACTTGTGATTCAGGTCCTCAGTTTTCTAATGTGATCTACTTGTGTTATGCAACTATTTCAACATCCATGAATTTCTAATAAAAAGACTTGTTTATGAGGATAATAAACACACAAAACATTATGAAATCATGAAACAGCTAATTAACTTTGTGAATTTAATGTCCTGTCCTTGCATATGAAAACTAATTAGTGATTATATGAATTCCTGAATCAAATTTCCTTCCTTTTTCTCTTCATGTGGTTGTTAACTTAAATTCAAGAGATTTGTAGTATTTTTCCCTTACTTTTCTAAAAGGCATGTTGGAGTTCATAGTTAATAAAAAGCTGTGTTGTCTACACACTCTGACTCTGCTGGTGTTTCATTGTTGCCTATTTGTTTCACACAGTTGCAATCAATTTGTTCACATTTTATCTTAGAGTTACACACTCATCTCAGCTTTATTCAGGAGGCTGAATTCAAGCACAAGTCAAGGAATAGTTCCTTAGAATTTAAAGCTAGTCTGTGCCTAGTCTTGGGACAGCTATGTGGGGAAATACGCTAGGACTCTTCCTTCCCTGTGTGTGTCTGACTTAGAACTAAACACAGCAGTGCCTTATGCTGAACTGAACTTAATTATGGCACTCAGGGGCATAGGAAGTTTGGGCAGTGACGGATGCTCTATGCCTTAAGCAAGTGAGTAAGGAACAGTGAGGCAAACTCCACATGTCCTAGTGACAATAATTGTGGCTACACCCCAAAGTTAGTAGTAGACTTAAAGCATTAGTAACACATTGATCTATTGCAGTTTATTATGAAAACTTCAGGAATGGCTGTGCTCCAAGAATTTTCTGAAGTTTCTTCATTCCTTCTCATGGATTGCTTTGTTGCTGTATCACAGTCTATTTGGTGCTATGCTTATAATCACAACTAAATCAATTGTGGGGCAATCCCTGCCATATACATTGGTATGGAAGTGTGGAAAGTACACAAGGCTAGGAATACAGATTCTAGCCAGGGCCATTAAATGGATCAAAGGTATTTGTGAAGGTTAGAAAGACAATTGGATCGGGATCCTGGTACAGCATATGTCCAGACTGTAGCTCTGCCACAGGATGACGTAGCACAAACATTTAGCAAGGCAGAGAGACAGGGATGCCATTCCAGATAGGAACTACAGAGAGGAAGACTGCAACTCTCCAAGATGGCAAAAGTGCTCATTATAGACAAAGATTTGCTATAGCATTATTTCTGACTGTATGCTTCTTTATTGCCTCAACAGCTGTTGGAAAAATGGTGCGACATTGGGAGCAAAGGTACAGAAGGTAAATTCAGCCTCTGAATGAGGTCAATTACAAAGATGAGTAACAGTGAGAGACAAGGGTCCTTTAGAAAGCTATTTCAAGAGCCATAAAGTCATGGATCAGCAATATCAAAGCAGAGCAAAGATCAATGGTCCTACTCCGTACAAAACGTCAGTTGCTGCTCATTTCCTGAACAAGAAGTTTTATAACGATCTTTTTTTTTTTTCTTTATTTTTTCTTCAGTAAGGTAATCATACACAGACAAGTTCAGTGTCTTCATTTTAAAAATGCAATTAGTTCATGAGGAAGATGGAATTGTTTCAGCTAGTGGAAATTAAAGCAGATTAAGGATTGAGTATGAGTTAGTTGTGTAACTACTGCAGAAAAAGAAACTGCTACAACGGCTAGTCTTAATAGAATTGAATATAAAGTACAGAAAACAATTATCCTGCTCTAATTCAGCCCTGAAATGAAACATTATATTAAATCACCAAACAGCAATGCTGGGGGGGGGAATAGTTAACAGTTTTAGAATATAAAACCTTTGAAGTAGAAAGCATAAGAAACCCAAGAATATTCTGCCAAAGTGATAACCAACAGAGGAGGTGTGATGGGTTGACCCTGGCTGGATGCCAGGTGCCCACCAAAGCCGCTCTATCACTTCCCTTCCTCAGTTGGACAGGGGTGAGAAAATATAACAACAGGCTCGTGGGTCAAGATAAGGGCAGTTTAATAAGTGAAAGCAGAGGTTGCGCGCGAAAAG
>JANZLQ010000005.1:23408907-23425129 GCA_026212715.1 Elanus axillaris
TAGAATAGAATAGAATAGAATAGAATAGAATAGAATAGAATAGAATAGAATAGAATAGAATAGAATAGAATAATCATCTAGTCCAACTGCCTGACCACTTCAGGGCTGACCAAAAGCTAAAGCATGTTATTGAAGGCATTGTCCAAATGCCTCTTGCAACACTGACAGGCTTGGGGCATTGACCACCTCTCTAGGAAGCCTGTTCCACTGTCTGACCACCCTCTTGGTAAAGAAATGCTTCCTAATGTCCAGTCTAAACCTCCCCTGGTGCAGCTTTGAACCGTTCCTGCATGTCCTGTTGCTGGATGCCAGAGAGAAGAGATCAGCACCTCCCTCTCCACTTCCCCTCCTCAGGAAAAGGTTGTCTTTGTTTAGTCTTGTTTGTTCAGTCTGTCTTAGGTCGGTCCTTTGTCTAAAACAAGTTGAATTATTTTAAAATGTGCTGGATACCAGTTGCAGACCCTCCCTCACCATACCAAACTAGGCATGTAATTGGAAGACCAATGAGACCAATTTTAGGAGTGTAGTTACTGTAGTGGTTAAATGGAAAGAGAGAGACATGGCATGGGGCTGGTTCACATCACCTCAGACATACTGACCTCAGAGAAACCTGAAAGCATCTAGGACCCTGACTAAACTGTATCAGTTTAGTGTAGGAAATCCACACCTCTCACTTCCACATTGCCTGTAGCTGATGTAGGCAAAAAAATGGCATCTTTGACTCCTGAATGCCTGCGAGTTCTCATCTCATCAGTTAGATGATTTCAGATATAGAGCATCAGGTGCACTGCTACTGTGCCTTACTCTGGGGTTTCCTTGTAGCAGAAGGCAATTACTTAATGTCTGCACCTTGGGCATTCATCATCCTTGTATGGACTGATCCCCAAAGCACAGGACAGAGCTCCAGAAACAATCAGCAGATCTTTCAGAATATGAACAGGAGCCAGACCTGTAAGACTTGTATTCAGTTCAGCACAACTCATTCAAATGCATGGGAGGAAAATACTGAATGTTACATTCACTCAGCAAGAAGAAACATTCAAAAGGCCGGGCCCCAGCACCAAGATGAGAAGGAATGAGAGAAATAACATGGGTTCCACAGGCACAATTCCATGTTTGCTGTTAGAGAGTGAAGACAGTGGGAGGAGGTGGTAAGAAAAAGACAGTTTGTGCTCTATGGAAATACCTTACAGAATCAAACAGGAACGAAAACGCTGAAGAGAGACTAAATTATCTGTAACTAAATTCTGTGTATAGCATGATTGCAAATGTAGGTACATTTTATATTGTAGTCATGAAGGTATTTTCTGAGGAATGAGCTCAGCAGGAGACTTGTGAGCAAGAAATTTCTAAAAGTGCTTGTGGTGGGTTGACCCTGGCTGGACACCAGGTGCCCACCAAATCCGTTCTATCACTCCTCCCTCCTCAGCTAGACAGGGGAGAGAAAATATAACAAAGGGCTCATGGGTCGAGATAAGGACAGGAGAGATTACTCACCAATTACTGTCACAAACAGACTCAATGTGGTGAAAATTAACCCAATTTATTACCAATCAACCAGAGTAGAGTGACAAATCTCAAAAACCCTTCCCTTCACCCCTCCCTTCTTCCCGGGCATAACTTCACTCCCAGATTCTCTACCTACCCCCCAACGGCACAGGGGGATGGGGAATGGGATTTGCGGTCAGTTCATCACATGTTATCTCTGCTGCTTCATCTTCCTCAGGGGCAGGACTCATCACACTCTTCCCCCACTCCAGCGTGGGGTCCCTCCCATGGGAGACAGTCCTTCACAAACTTCTCCGACGTGGGTCCTTCCACGGGCTGCAGTTCTTCATGAACTGCTCCAGTGTGGGTCCCTTCCACGGGCTGCAGTCCTTCAGGAGCACACTACTCCAGCATAGGTTCCCCACGGGGTCACAAGTCCTGCCAAAAAATCTGCTCCATGGGCTCCTGTCTCCATGGGGCCACAGGTCCTGCCAGGAGCCTGCTCAGGCACAGGCTTCCCGTGGGGGCACAGGCTTCCCATGGGGTCACAGCCTCCTTTGGGGACCCACCTGCTCCGGTGTGGGGTCCTCCCCAGGCTGCAGGTGGGCATCTGCTCCCCCGTGGACGTCCCTGGGCTGCAGGGGGAACAACCTGCCTCACCATGGTCTTCCCCAAGGGCTGCAGGGGAATCTCTGCTCAGGTGCCTGGAGCACCTCCTCCCCCTCCTTCTGCACTGACCTGGGGGTCTGTGGGGTTGCTTCTCATACATGTTGTCACTCTCCGGCTGCCCTTTCTCTCTGTCCTGCAACTTCTTTTTCCTTCTTAAAAATGTTATCACGGAGACATTACCACTGTCGCTGATTGGCTCAGCCTTGGCTGGCGGCGGGTCCATCTTAGAGCCGGCTGGCATTGGCTCTGTCAGACACAGAGGAAGCTTCCAGCAGCTTCTCACAGAAGCCGCCCCTGTAACCCCCTCCGCTACTAAAACCTTGCCACAGAAACCCAATACAGTGCTGTACTTTGATGGAAAGTACAGGAAGGAAGTGGCAAGGAGTATTCAAGTCTGTGATATGAAGAAGGGGCAAAAGGGCACCAATAGAAGCCTTCTAAGAAGAGATTAAACTAAGTGAGCCTTAACTGAAAAAAAATCACTAAATGCTGCATGACAAAGTCCATTATGAACAAGTTGAAGGATCAGTGAGGTGATGGAGGTGTAGACACAGGCTGAAAGAAGACTGAAAGCCTTTTTTTGTGGACCTTCACTACTGCTGTCAGTTGTAGTCTGCTGTTAATATGCCACCATCCTAAGTGTGCAAAAGGTATATAGGCCAGGCAGGTAACAGCAGGAACCCTAGATTGTAGGGGCCGGTGTCTGTGCTGAGACAAACAAGTGATCTGTAAATTGGATGATGGAAAAGGAACTCAGCAGACATGGTCATGGAAAGAAGAAGCTGCAAGTTGAACAGACCATGCATCAGGAAAGACAGCTGAGTAGGTCCTAGTGAGGTAGTGCTAGCCCATCACTAGCCCAGTTGTGCTTCATATTAATTATTTCTTAATAATCTTGCTGTTTACCAATGGCCCTGTAATATGCTGAGTTGCCTACATTACCACACACTTATCTGTCATGCTACACATCATCTGCAGTTCTAAAGGATTCTTAGTCCTGCTCATGGTATTAAGTGAAACTCTTCTATAAAATAAACATTCTCTTGTCAAATCTACATCACAGGGGTATTTTTCAGACTAGATGTAGTAACATTCCTTGGAATTTTCCACCATATGGTCTGGCAGATTTCTTTCCATTATCAGTTGGCTGCAATTCCTAATCAGAAGGAGAAATCACAGCACTGCAGGTTACGAAATGATGGAAAATTCCATCATTTCAGAAGTGTGGTAACTGATGGGAAAGTGAATGCTTTTCCTATTTCATGTTTGGGTCATGAAACAATGACTCTGCACAGTTCAGCTTTAGGCAATTGCATGCTGTATGACTCCTTTGCAAAACACTACTCTCCCATCTTATTTTGTCTATTCCTTTGTTCTCATTCGTTAGGTAAAATTCTGGCCTTGCTGTAGGCAATGTGACTTAAATGAAGCAAGGATTTCAGTCCTTTTTTCTTTTACGGATTGCTGAGAACCATACAAAAAATAATTTTCTATCTCAAGCGTTCTCCTTAATAATTACTTGACTACAGCACATAGTTTAAAATTAACGATTTAGCATATATTCAGTTAATCCCTAAAGTATTTTAAGCATCAAAAATAGGAAGCAAATTAAGTCCAAAGCTGCATTAGAAATATTGTATTGGAAATTTGGTTCCACCACAGTTACTTTTAATCCAGTAAAAAAATGGGATTCTGTCTCACAGAATACAATGAGCCTCATTGTATTCAGTGTCTGAGAGGCTAAGGTTTTCCACAGGTAGGGTAATAAAACTGTCATGAAACACAACTGATGTCCAGTAAATGCTGTGAACTGGAACTATGTAAATGCCACTGAAATTTCTAAATAAGGCCACGTATTTAACACAGTTATCACCAGAGTGAAAGTTGGTTAGCAAGTGTGGGTGGCATTTGCACTGCAAACTGATGGAGTCTTAGTTCTAACAAAGCACAGGCAGAGGTGAACCCCAGTCTTGAATCTCTGCCAAGAATGCCCCATTATTCTATTTCAGAGCTTGGGACAATAGTAAGTTTTCTGCTACACACTCAGAAATGTTCTGCAATGAATAAATACCAGGTCTTTCAGAGATAAGAATTAGAAAGCCAGTCTACAGAGGTAGAGAATGAGTGCTGAGTCTACACACTGGCTAGCATTGAGCAGCTGGACTGTCTGCTACTACATGAGTATGTGTATGATACATGAGAGTCCCAGCCTTTTGTAGCCAACGGTACTAGTACAGGAAGTCTGAGAGAGGACCTGAGTAACACAGAAGGGACCTGTCCTATTTTCTGTAGATATTAATTGTTCTTCTGCTTGCTTGGTTACCTTTGTTTAGTCTGCTGCAGAGGGGCAGAGAGGTGACTGAGTTCTGGGTGTTGCCACAGGCTCCAGGAAAGTCTGACAATTGTGCAGGGACAATCTTTGGCCACTGAAAAGCGATACGTGGTAATTGTTCAAAGTTTCTTCTCTGCTCAGTGGAGGCTGACAGGTCAGGGAGGGCAGAATTGTAGGCAGTTCCTAAGAAACTAGAAACACTTGCAAAGGAGCAGCAGATGAGAGAAGAAAGGTCTGTAGGAAGACAGGCTATAACCCAGTCCACAGACAAGAGAAAGGTATCATAAGTATTTGGGGTCTACCCAGTGTGGAATTACTATCCTTAGTCCAAGCAATATATTATTTTCTTCCTCATATCTGTATTTCCAGAGGTAGATGAAGTGTAAGTAAATAGCCATTTATATTGAATAAGCTGCTCATTAGCAGCGCATGTATCTTCTTATGCTGACTACTTGGGGTAAGACAAGTGGGGGTTCAATAACCAGGAGCAGAGTCTAAAAGGATGCTAAATGGGTGTATTTCATCCTGAAGGAATGGGGCTGCATAGCTTTCCAGACTGCTGTTAAGGACACTGAGAGCATGGTCAGAGGTGTACTGTTTCCTAGAACAAAGCTGGGCAGGATCGAGGATCTGGCTTGAGTCACTGGCTACGGATACTCCTAACAGCTAAATGAAACAGACCAGGGGCTATTTTTGTCAGAAGGCAAGTAGCATTGTATAGTCACATCCATATGGATAAACACTCTTGCCTCCCAAGACCAGGATGGTCTTTTCCATACTGTCTACTGGAAACAGCCCCTCGGCTGTGATATCCCTAGAACATGTCCAGTCATTACCTGGGACAGTTGGCACAGGCCAGGAAGTGTGCTAGCAAACAAACAGCATGGATGACTGAGCCAGCCAAACCTGTGCTGTGGTCCTGTTTTATTTATCAAATAGGCTTAACCATGGAATCGAGTTTTGCTGTCATTATGCTGTTCCCCAAGAGAGTAAGTTTCATTTAAATCCATTGTATCAATTGTTACCACCCCTTGTATTAGAATACTCCATATCTTACTCCTCCGAGGCCTGGAATCCTCATTACAAGGCTGAATGAGAACTCTGAGCTATGGAAGTTGCCAGCAAACAAAATCCTTTAATGCTTCTGTTGAAGACTCAATGCACATACACTAGGAAAGGACTACAGAGAGTGTTCGCTGTAAAAGAGGATGCCTGTCTCAGATATGATAAACAGGAAAGCATAATTCAAATCGCTGATAGACATCACTACTTGGTTCGGTGAGAACCACCATCAAAACCATCCCTTGTGAACTGACGCATTTATGACTGAATATCTGTTCTGAAAAAACAGGCAGGAAGATCAGATATCCAAGTGATGCAGAATAGATTTGCTGCAACACAGAGAAATAAAATGATCCAGCGTTGTCTGTATGTGAGAGCAGAGATAAGAAAGAGGATGACTGTAATGTTTTCATTGCACAGGGGAAGAGAAGTACCTGCACAGAAAAGCAAAGGCAAAAAAAGGCCAAAGCAAGTATCTGAAATGCATTAAGAAGACTTCTTATGAGTAATTAACCAGCTCTTACTTAGCCCAAATATATTTGTCACCTACAGGTTGTTTTTTCATAGCCATGCATTTCCAGAAATCATCAGTAAGGGTTTTCCAAAATCAAATACTGTTACATTAAGTGTTACCCATACCAGATTAAAAAAATATATAATTCTAGATTTGGATTTCTAAACACACAAAGCTGGAAATGTTCAGAACAGGGTTTTAACTTGGCCTTTGTGAACGTAATGTTTTCAAAGATCCCTTCAGGGTTTGGAGATGTTTGACCCTGCTCTGATTTGAAAGCACAGGCACCAACTAGAAAGAGCCCAGAGAATTTGCCACTGCTGTGAAGGGGACAAGGTCTGTGAAGATGAGCTCCCCTCCCACTGTATATATATGGCAGAAATGAGGTGGCCTTTTCTTTCAGAAGTGGTGCAGAAATGATCTTTCTCCTTAATTTCCTCTCTGATCCAGATCTCTTTCAGTGGGTAATTAATCCTTACAGTCAGCTATTATTCTGCCAGATGATCTCTCATCTGCTGAACTGTCAAAAGCTTGTTGACTTCACATTGCTTTCGAACTGGCTGGTGCAGTTAAGTTAGAAATCAAATTTCATTTACAAAAAACAGGTTTCAAAACAGCTGACACTGTCTGAGAAAGGTGCAGAAATTCTGCAAAGAGAATTTATTGTTTTGACTTCAGTACCATATTACAGATTACCTTCTCATACACCCTGAACAAATCACTGCAAGCAAAGGCTTATTATGGTGATGATTTATGGGTTTAATTTCTAAGACACTGTATGCATTGAGATCTAGCTGATGTATCCTGGCACTGTATTCACTTAACATTGCAAATATTTTTCAAAGCTGCCTGAAACAATTTACGAGCTTTAATGACATTTTTAAAAGTAATTAATGTATTTATAAGTCTAGGGAGGCAGACTTACAGCTGTGTCACATGTTCTAGCAAGTTCCTGTTACTCAGCTGAACTGTAGTAGTGACCATATATATATACACATTATTTCTGCTTGTGTCCTCAGTTTCACTGAAATTCAGTGTGACAGTTTTCCAGCTGGTATACATTTGTGCAGGGCAAGTGGGCTCAAGCATGCTCTTGTGCTGCTCACTCTCCCTCTCTGTGTTTTACTTTTTATCTAAAAGCTGCTTATGATGGAAATAATAAGCAGGAATTTATTAGCACATTTTGAAAAATCTGGTATTTCTCTTCTCTTAAACAAGGTATGAAGCTTGTTAGATATGGTCTATAACTGCCAAGAGTTTTGAGCAGCCAGTCTGGCAGCTGTACTTCAGTCCCTGAGTTACGTTACAGTGATACTCTTACTGACTGTCCCTTGCCTCAGTACAATCTTTGATTCCTAACAACCACTCCCTCTGAGGCCTTGGACAGGTACAACTGTGGCTTGTGTGCCTTGATCTGTTCAAGCTTCAGAGTTTCCAAAGATAAAACAGAAACAGATGCTCAGAGCAGATCTGTGACTGTACCTTACGGCACAGCCTTTCTCTCGTGGTTGGCCACATGCTGCCTGCTTAGGTTATGATGCTGTCTTAGATCATAAGTTTTAAATTCTAAAGCTCTTAGAATATGTTGTGTGCCTAAGAGCATGAGAACAGCTTAAACCAAAGCTGGCTCACCTGTGCCAGCTCCCTGTCCACCATATCCAGCATTCAGAGGCAGTGTTGCATGCCAGGGGAAGTGTATCAGCCGATACAGCTGATCAGTGTTTCAGCTGATATTCCTCAGCCTTCTGTCCCTGGCTCCTGGGATTCCCATCTGGGCACTGCTGCAAGTGCATGCCAATGCAACGAGTACAGCGACAAACACGCTGTGGAGCTTGTGTAAGGAGAAACTGTCCAGGCTGTGTGGGTTTTCGGTGATATGCCTGGGATGTACAGTTCACAAAGATCTGGGTGTGTTTATGTCCTGGTTTCTCTGTGACCATCTGTTTATCTTCCCCAAGTGCTTGCTCGTGACCTTTACGTGTTCACATAGCCCTTCTGTCTTCTCCTCATTAGACTGCTCCATTCTTCCCTGTTGACATCTCCTAGAAGAGCCATTAGATTGTTTTGGAGACCAAGTGATCTCCAGGCCTGCCATGCACTCCTGTGCAAACTTGTCTCAAGTGGCCACCGGCTATATTCCCACTCCATTCCAGTGCAGCTAGGGTCAGCTTCCTCCATATGAATGCTCTAGATGCTTTAACAACACAGCTGAGCTTAGGGGAATGCATTGGTGTATGAATGTGCAGAATGCATTGGAGTATCCTTTGGAAAGGAACATCTTCTTACCATGCAAGAAGGTTTATCTTCTGGTTTTCCCCTATGGAATGGTTTAAAGGGGGGGAAAAAAACCCTACGTCTTGTTTACAGACAATCGCATGGAGACAGAAGTCAGTTCAGTTACATAAAGAGCTCATGAGAACTTAAAAATGAAAATATCTTGTGGGAGGGAGAGTGTAGAGCCCAGCCTGAACCTCTCTGCAGCAGGTAGACTCCTAAGAGGCCTTCCAGAGCCTACTGGCTCCTGGCCAGCCCATCAGAACCTGCTCGACATGGATTGCTTTCACACCTTTGACACCATCAGCATGATTCAACATTAGGTACTTCAGAGAAGATCATGTCACATGTAACAGATTTCAAGATTCTCTTTTAATTTCAAGGTGAAAGCAAGGAGGTTTCAGAGTCAACATAGTGACAGAAGACACAGATAAGCGTGATGTACTGCTTGCCTTCTTTGTTTCTGTCTTCACCAACAAATTCTCCCAGGCCTCTGTATTTAGAAACGGGGTTCAAGGAGGAAAGTACATATCAGCAGATTAAGATCAATTACTTGACCCTATGCTGCATTCAAGGAAGCTGAGAGAAATTATTCTTGCAAGGCTGCTTTCTATCATCTTGGAAACGTCATGGAGATCAGGAGAGTTCCTGGATGACTGGAGAAAGCAAATGTTGCACCCGTCTTCAAAAAAAGGCCAGTGACTCCAGGATTTGTGATTGAGGGGAGAGCAGGGAGTGCCATTCACCTTGATTTCAGCAAGGCTTTCAACACTGACTCCCACAATATTCTTGTATGCAAAGTAGAACACCACTGTCTGGATGGGTGAACAACTACATGGGTAAAAGCTGGTTGGATGATCGGTCTCAGGGGATCATCGTTAATTGGTCATAATCTACCTGGAGGCTAGTAACATGTGGAGTAATGCAGGGGTCTGTCCTGGGAACTATCCTGCTTAACAACTTTGTCGAAGGAGGAGGTGACAGAGCGTACTCTAATCAGATCTGCAGATGGCACTAAATTGGAAGAAACGGCTGGTGTGTGAGAGGGTAGTGCTGCCATCCAGAGGGACCTAGACAGACTGGAGGAATGGGCTGACAGGAACCTCATTAAATTCAGGAAGGTCATGTGCAAATCACTGTCCCTGGGGAGGACGAGCCCCTTGCAACAGGTACAGGCTGTGGCTTGACTGGCTGGGGGGGCAGGTCTGTAGAAAAGCCCCTGAGGCTCTGACAGACAGTAAGCTGAACATGAGCTAGTAGTCACCTGGCATCAAAGAGGTGTTAACAGGAGCAGAACCTGTAGATCAAGGAAAGGGATTATCCTCCTCTACTCAGCACACTTTGGACAGTGTCTCAAATATTGCATCCAGTTTTGAGCTCTCAGTATCAGACAAACATCAATTAACTGGTCAGAGTTCAGTGTAGGGCCACCACAATGGCTTGATGTTGGAGCACTTGACCCACGAGGTCAGGCTGAGGGAGCTGGGCTTGTTCAGCCTCGAGAAGATAACTTCAGGGGGACTGAGAAATGGTGCCCTATCACATACTGGGAGGTATATTGCTTTAATATCCATGATGAGTACTTAATTTTACTTTAATTTCCTTTAATTTGATAATTGCAAGCATTTTGTAATCTACATGTCTTAACTTGAGAACACACAGTTAAGAAAGAGAGGGGAAGAAAGTTGTACAACTAATGACACCAAATTCTACTCATTCTATTAGGCAAAACCATGGCTTTGCCATATGTTAATTTATTGGATTAGAATGTGAATATGGTAAGCAATAATGCTGTTTTGACACTGAGTGATAAGGAGATTTTGATAAAATATTTATGAGGTTGTCTTTCGTTGACACCAATGATTGTGACTGAATATTTTTAAGGTCACCATGACACTGAAGAATTTTGACAATATATTTATGGAGGCATTGTGGTCCTAAAGATGGATGTAGATATGGAAGTCATGTAAATTAGATGAATTCATGAAAGTCAAATATATCAAGGCCTATTAAGCACAAAGATATCAATTCTGACTCAAGAAGTCAGACAGCTTAAAGCTGGGAGGTTAAACTATTAGTATCTGCTTATGCTTTTCTTAAACTCTTTTTATAAGCACTATAGAATAATTACAAATGAAGATATTTTGTGTTGTGGTTTAAGCCCAGCCAGCCACTAGGCACCAGGTAGCTGCTCATTCACTTCCTCCCCAAACAATGGGATGGGGGAGAGAATCAGGGAAAAAAGTAAAACTTGTGGGCTGAGATAAAGACAGTTTAACAGGACAGAATGGAAGAAGAATAACAAGAATAAGAACAAGAAGAAGAAAAAGAAGAAGAAAAAAAAAGAAAACAATGATGATGATGATGATGGCGATACTATTACAATAATAATATGACAATTATAATAATTAAAGAATTTGAATATACAAAACAAGTGATGCACAATGCAATTGCTCACCACTCACCAGCTGATGCCCAGTTAGTTCCCAAGCAGCAATCCCCCCAGGCCAACTCCCCCTAGTTTATATAGTGGGCATGACCTCCCGTGATATGGAATATCACTTTGGCCAGTTTGGGTCAGCTGTCTTGGTTGAGTCCCCTCCCATCTTCCTGTGCTCCTCCAACCTTCTTGCTGGCTGGGCATGAGAAGCTGAAAAATCCTTTACTTAGTATAAACGCTGCTTAGCAGCAACTGAAAACATCAGTGTGTTATCAACATTCTTCTCATACTGAACCCAAAACATATCACCGTACCAGCTACTAGGAAGAAAATTAACTCTATCCCAGCTGAAACCAGGACATTGTGTTAACTGGAACTTTGGTCTGACCCAATATGTACAATCCAATGCACAAAGTACAAAGGTACCCTATTCTGAGATAATATAACTACCTCTACACATAAATGAAGATGTAGATTAAGTGAAGAAGGTTACAAAGGGGTATGTAGAAGCAATTCCTCTTTGGAGCTTTCCCAAAAATGTTCCTTTTAAAATCTGTTAAACATTTTCTTTGGCCAAGCCAAAAGAATTGGAACTCTGACACTGATACTAGGTTGATAATAGCACTTTGCTTTGCAATTCTTTTTTTTTTTTAATTTCATATGTAGAAATGCCTGTTTTTCCTCTTAATTTGTATTACTTTCTGTAGCAATTAAAATGTGACTGGCCAGAACCTCAGCCTAAAATATGGAAAATACTAAATTTTTAAAAATCAAAGTAAATTTTTTTATTTCAATAAATAACAAAGACTTTTCACTTCTAATTGATGTAATGCCAACTATTCCATTAAAAAAATTGAATCTTAAGAACTCAGTTTCTAAAAGAAAATAAAACATTCAGATTTTAGGACTGGTCTTATTTTTATGTTTGGTCTTATTTAGGACTGTATATTTTTTTTATAATCAACTGTTTTAAATAATCTTTCACCACCAGTAGTTTTAAGGAAAGAAATGAACACTAGTGATGATACTTATTGCGATGGAAATGACTTGTCTCAAAGAAATATAATAGTGTATATAAAAAAAGCATGAACTTTTGACTGTGTTAAGAAGGCAATGAGGTATATGAGCAGAGATTAATGAACGAGTCCAGAAAGCAATGGGAAAGAATGGCTTTAAAAATCTTCACTTCTAATGTGTGGTAGTGCACTCTGGTGAAGTTATAATTAGCATCTTTAGCCTACTGAAATAAACAACAAAGGCTTTACCAGTTCAAATGCAGAATAGATTTCAGCCTAATTGTGATGTCCTAATGTCTATGCTGTTGGCACAGACAGCTCCTGCCTTGCCAATATGTGAGCTTGTCTCAGCAGTGGAAATTCATTGCAGAATAATGTGTTCATATAAATATCCTGGGACTAAAAACATCCTAGCTGCACTAGCACATCATTGTACCTGAACACTGAAACCATGCTAGGAGGGCTATGCCAAATCATACAGACTTCTCTCTCACTCTGAAGTTAAAAAAAAAAAAAAAGGTTTTATTCATTGCACTCCAATGTTCAGTTTAGTAATGCCTTACATGTGAACTCCTACCTGCTAGACTGATCTTTATGAACTCCTCAAATCTCTTCTAACTGCAGTGAAAACTGAAAATAAATAAATTTTAATAAATCCTGGCCATGCTGATATGCTTTGGCAAGTACCTCACTCAGAAAATAGCCTAAATGAATCACAGAGTACAAAATATTTGAGGCTGGAAAGGACCTCTGGAGATCATCTAGTCCAACCCATCTGTGGGTACAAGACTTTGTTCTGCTTCATGAGGTTCCCATCAGTCCACACTCCTCCAGCCTGTCAGGGTCCCTTCAAATAGCAGCACAACCATCTGGTCTACCAGACTCTTCTCCCAGTTTTGTATCATCTGCAAAGCTTCTGTGGGTGTACTCTGTCACACCATTGAGGGGAAAGGTCATTAATGAAGATGTCAAACATGATGATGCAGTATTGACTTTTGAGGCACACCACTAGTGACTATCCTCCAGCTGGGCTTTGTGCTCCTGATCACAACACTTCAGACTGGCAGTTCAGCTGGTTATCAGTCCACCTCACCGTACACTACCCTAGCCCATACTTCATCAGTTTGTCCATGAGGGTGCTATGGAAAACAGTATCAAAAGTCTTGTTGAAGTCAAGATAAACAATATGTCCTGTTCTTCCCTCTTCCACCAACTAGTCATTTTTTTGTAGGAAGCTACCAGGTTGGTCAATCATGACTTTCTCTTTATAAATCTGTGCTAACTACTCCAGATCACCTTCTACGTACTATAGCTGGAAATTACTTCCAAATGAATTTGCTCTCTTGCTTTCCTAGAGACTAGGATGAAGTTTACTGGCCTATACTTCCTCTGCTCCTCCTCTTTTTCTTGAAGACAGGATTGAAAAAAGGAGTTTAGGATGAAGATTTCAGGATGAGAATGAACCATTACCCCCAAAAGTAAAGCAGATTTCAAGTTAAATAGCATATGACTAAACCTGAAACTTCTGCTTTTGTTTTTCAGTAGTAAAGTATTACTAATTTCAGCTGAATAATCTAACAGTTAACATGAATGGCACCTAATTATATAATTTACTATTTCAAATCTCTTATATTGCATAAATAATCCAACATATGTTAAGTATGTATAAGCAAATATACCTTTTTGCTATTGAAAATCATAAAAGTAATTAAATGTAGTTTCAGTAAGAATAGCTTAGTTTTATGATGTTACTGAATTCTTTCTTTAAGGACATGAAATTTTCTCCTAGAAGAATGTGCCTTGCAGATATTAAAAGATTTATATGTCCTGGAGTACTCTTCCCCTATGGCAACAGTCATTATTTCAAAGTAATACTTTGATAATGAAGACAAATTTAAACATTGTAAGATAATATATATAAATGGAATAAAAATACTGACTCATTTGTACCCTATTGACAGCAAACAGGAGCCAGGGAAGGATGACAAAACAATCCAGGGACTAAGGCACAACCCTTCAAAAAATTAATCTCATCCAGCTTTAGGCATCTAAAAGTTAGGTGTATAGTCTAGCAAACTGTCTAGGCTTTAGATCCAGGAACAAATTCATTCTTTCTGTCACAGGTATATCTATTTTAGAGTGGCATCAATCACTTTCTAGCTAAAGTCAACCTTCTTGTGCAACTTTAGAGAATTCCTTTGTATTTCCTTACATTAGATTTAGAGCTATACAGTCAGAATAATATACATTTTTTCTTAAAAGATTAGGGGAAAATATGTTAAAATGTATGAAATGTTAATATAAATATACTAAGACTTCTAAGTGGAAATCAGAGCTCTTATTAGCACAATCCTGGATAAGTCATTCAGTCTGTGCCAGCAGATCCAAATGCAGGAATAAAATTAATACCAGGGAATTGATGGTACCATCTGTGCTTGCAACATCGTTGTGTTTGCACACAAGCAAAATGAGTGAAATCTACCAATGCAAAAAATAAACCCTTAGACTCATAACAGGTTACCAAGCACTCAGACTGCCTAAGGAAATATGAAGTTCATAGATGATGAAGATTTTTGATGGTAGATGACTTGCCTACCTTTCCATTCTAGATTATGTTTCATGGGTAAATAAGTACTTTCATCGACTTATCCCATCAGTCCTGTCAGTGTGATGGAACTGGTCACAGCAGGAACTAACTTGTTGAAATTTTACTTACACCTGAAGCAAGTTGTGCTCTGAGATACATAACTCCCACTGAGTTCTATGCTAGTTGCTTTTGTGGTTTTGTGGAAAGGACTTTGCCAAAAAGATTTTCTATGAATTGTCTGTGGAATTTTAAGTTAATTTATCCATGCTTTTTGTATACCTTTTCACTGTGTGATATAGTCAGATAACAGGTAACTGGGAAGACTGTTAAAAAGCATAAAAAGGTCTGAGCAAGTGTAGATAGGGTGCATACTAGTGCTTTCTTTGCATCTTCTTTTGATCTCTGTGCTATTTTGGATTTACTTTTAGTAAGCAAGACATAAGCATCAGAAATCTGAAGAGATTCACAGGCACCTTCTAGAGTGACCTTCTCAATACCATTTCTAGGTACACCATATATTCACTCTTTTAGAAGCAGCAAAACAAACAAACAAACCAAGCAAGCAAACAAAAAAAGCCCAAGTAATCAAAGCTAAACTCTACAGTGGAGAAAATCTCCCAATACTTTCATGTGACCAGCTGAAGACCTAAGATGGCATTGCTTAAACACAGATTTTGGAGACAGCTCTAAATGTTATTAGTACAACCAGCTCCAAAAGGCAAAAGAATACACAGGGAAATTCTGAGAGATTGTGAGTCAGCTTTCATAACCTCCTGCATTACACAAACAGATCAAAAAAATTATTCCAAAAGTTGGTCCAAAGTACTTTCTATTTAGAAACTATATTTCTAAGCAACCCATCCTGGCATGTTATTTCAGTATTTAACCAGACTCCTCACTAGGAAGGTACATTATGTTTTAAAGTTAAATATTTCTAGGCTTTTTTACAAGTCTCTGTTATTTTATTTTTAATCCTTTTTCAGTAGTGCTGAAAATTAACAAAGAGCTGCTATCTGCCACAAAACAAACATAAAATTTATGCTTCCCTTCACAACATCTCAGGTCATCCTCTTTCCTCCCTGTGTTACATACCTGCTTCTCTTTGTATTTTTCTGCTGAAAGTCCTTTCCCATTGCTCCCTGTGTAAGCCTCAGCAGGTAAATCAACCGAAAGCACATGTACAAAAGATCAGACAAGCTGGAAAGAGAAGAGGAAACTGTAAGTTGAGTAGATAAATTTTCTTGGAGTTGCAGTACATTACCACAGTTGGTCCTCAAGTGAGTTGCCTGCTAGACAGCCTTATTTCTATTGTCAAAACATTTTCTCCATTTTAAGTACCATATGAGTAATTGCAATGATCAGTTCTGTTATCTTTCTTTTCTTCAGTAAGCTGAATAGGGCAAACTCCCTAATTCTGCATGATGGAGTCTGTCTTTCATGCCATTGTTCATTTTGTGGTCCCTGAACTTGATTTTGTATTCTGTATCTTTTCATATATATGTATTGGGTTTTGTGGCAAGGTTTTGGTAGTGGAGGGGCTGCGGGGGTGGCTTCTGTGACAAGATACCAGAAGCTGCCCCTATTTCTGACAGAGCCAGTTCCAGCTGGCTCCAAGACAGACCCACGGCTGGCCAAAGCTGAGCCCGTCAGTGACATTGGTAGCATCTCTATGACAACATATTTAAGAAAGGGTAAAAAATACTGCACTACAGCAGCTAGGAGAGGAGAGAGAACATGTAAGAGAAACAGCCCCGCAGACCCCCAGGTCAGTGCAGAAGGAGGGGGAGGAGATGCTCCAGGCCCCGGAGCAGAGATTCCCCTGCAGCCCGTGGGGAAGACC
>JANZLQ010000005.1:23425229-23435504 GCA_026212715.1 Elanus axillaris
AAGGAGGGGGAGGAGATGCTCCAGGCGCCGGAGCAGAGATTCCCCTGCAGCCCGTGGGGAAGACCATGGTGAGGCAGATCTCTACCTGCAACCCGTGGAGGACCCCAGTGCTGGAGCAGGTGGATGTGTCTTGAAGGAACTGTGGTCTGTGGAGAGCCCATGTTGGATCACGCTCCTGGCAGGACCTGTGACCCCATGGAGAGGAGCCCACACAGGAGCAGGTTGTCTGGCAGGAACTGGGGCCACCGTGACGATGGAACAGCCTGTTCCTGAGGGACTGCACCGGGTGAAAAGGACCCATGCTGGAGCAGTTCTTGCAGGACCCACATTGGAGAAGTTCATGAAGGACTATTCTACGGGTGGCACCCAATGCAGGAGTAGGGGAAGAGTGTGAGGAGGAAGGAGCAGCAGAGACAGCATTTGATGAACTGACTGCAACCCTCATTCCCTGTCCCCCTGTGCCGCTGGGGGGGAGGTGGAAAAGAAGTGGGGAGTGAAGCTGAGCCTGGGAAGAAGGGGGGGGGGGGAACTGCTTTTAAATTTATTCTTATTTGTCAATATCCTGATCTGTTTAATTGGCAATAAATTAAACTAATTTCCTCATGCCAAGTCTGTTTTGCCCATGACAGTGATTGGTAAGTGATGTCTCTGTCCTTTTCTCAACCCATGAACTTTTTGTCGTATTTTCTCCCCATGTTCTTGTTGAGGAGAGGGAGTGATTGGCTTGGTGGGCACCTGGCATCCAGCCAAGGTCAATTTGCCACAATGTACTAAGATTTTAAAAATGTTTTATGACCACAGAAGTTCCTGAACAGAGAAAAAGATGGTTTTATGTAAGTTGACTTGTATCACTAGATCAGAGAACCAAAGAATGCTTGAAGTTGAAGGGACCTCTGGAGGTCATCTGCTTTAATCCTTCTGCTCAAGCAGGGTATACTACAGTCAGTTGCCTAAGACCATGTCCAGACAGCTTTTCTATATCTTCAAGGGTGAGGACTCCATCCACAACCTCCCTGGGCAACTTACGCCAGTGCTCAGTCACCCTCGCAGCAAAAAACATTTTCCCTGATGTTCATAGAGAACCTGCTGTGTTTCAGTTTTTCCCCATTGCCTCTGGTCCTGTCACTGCGCACCACTTAGAAGAGCCTGTTTCCATCTGCTTTACACCTTCCCTTCAGGTATTTGTACACATTGATGTGATCCCCCCTGAGCCTTTTCTTCTCCAGGCTAAACAGTCCCAGCTCTCACAGCCTTTCCTTATGTAAGAGATGCTCCAATCCCTTAATCACTGCAGTGGCCCTTCATTGGAGCATCTCCTGTAGCTCGGTATCTCTCTTGTACAGTAGCTTTTTAGGCAACCATTAAGAAATCTTGTAGCAATTTCCATCTTTTGCTTACAAAGTGTCCCCAGGCTCTGAAAAAGGGAAAAAAACCCATCTAGAGAAATCACTGACATCATGATGGTTTGAATCAATAAAAGGCAAGAAGACAACTTCTTTAGTCTTTTAGGTAGCACTGTGCCATACACCCACATTATAAAGCTCTCATATATATTAAGGTTAAGCAGTACATGTCATGTAAATCTCTGTTATTATTATTTTCTGTGCAATTTATCTTTGAACTATTGGCTGGTTTCAAGTACATGAGATGCACTTTCATTTTTCTTTTTATTTTCCTTCCTTCTCTTATTTTTTATGTGTTCCTATCAATACTAAGTTCATTCCATCATCTGTTTACTATAAAATGGTCCCTCTCTCATTTTACACATTCATATCAGAATGTCTCCAGTCTCCAACATCACTCTTCCATCTCCATTTGCTGTTTGTAGCTTCCCTCAAATACATTTTGCAAATGAAAGTGAGCATTTCTTTCCCCCCACCCACCCCTTCCATTTTTTTCATGAAGCTCATGCAATCTATGTGTTTCCTTAGTATCTATACTTTGTAACAGTCAGGATGCTGGATAAGGAAAAAAAAACCCAAAGGCTGCATTATGTCATAGAACCCTTATCATGAACACTGATGTAGATGATAATTTTTGTCTGACCCCATAAATACTTGACCCATGAGCCAGCTGATGCTATAAAAATAAACCTAAATAAAAAGCATTTTACATGTCTTCCATTAAAGTAAAGCTCTCTAAATGAAAATCCTAGGTCTTGGGGTGATTAGATGAATACTTGATACTCTTTTGAGGAGTCAGAGTTTATAAATTAATGAATGAGACATAAATACTACACACTGGTCTAATCTGTGGCAATTAATCTTCCTTCAGTATTTTACATGCTTTTAATAGGAAACTGTACTCATATTATTTAGTCTGGATCCTTAAAGTTCAGAAGCATTTCTCAGCATGATTAAACTATGAAATGTTTTTGAAACTAATTGCTTCTGACAACTGCCATTAGATATATATTTGCAAATACATTTTATAAACCCTTAATATCAAGAAGTTCTTGCTATCTTTTGAACTTTGGGGCTCTGTTGTGAGCAACAAGAAAACACTTTTGCTTTAACTGTTTAAGCACCATGTAGGAGAACAAGTCACAATTATAAACTACAGCTATCAAAGGAAGCAGTACAGGTCAAGAAGCGTGTCCTGGCTGATAGTGTACATTCATGCTAATTATACCACATGAAGTGGAAAGAAATGACATCCACATTTTTACAAAAGACTGTTTAAAGTCTTGTTCAATAGACAAGTCTAGAAATCCCATTTTTAATATTGTACATGTAAGATAAACGGGTTTGTTACTGTTTAGAAAATGAGTAATTCATAATAGATTATAGTCTGTCTTGAAATTATTATACACCTTTTTGTCCGGTGATGCAGCAGACCATGGAATGCATTATGGTAAACATGCACTACAAGTAAATCACCATATGCTATTTCTCAAATTAATCAATCAGGCACTGTATTTTCTGAAATGAAATTTTTGTACTTTCCTAATCTCCTGAACTGGTTCTGTAGAAGACTAGGGGGGTGCAGTTACTTTATGTCTTCCTCATATTTATTAGTTATGGTTTGTTGACATAAAGTATAAATCATTAAAAAAAAGCCAACAGAGTTCTCTTCTCCACAAAGTTTAAAAATCTATCTATTGAAAGAAGAGAGGAGGTAGAAAAAAAAGGGAGTATTATCCTTAATTAAATTATTTGACCTAAAGCACAGAAATTTCAACACTTGAGATAGATAGATAGATAGATAGATAGATAGATAGATAGATAGATAGATAGATAAATAGAAATAATGAATCACCCTTTTCAGGTGCTTTTCTCTCTCCATTGACTCTAGACAACTTTGATTAGATGCCTTACTTTTAGATAGTAATCATTAATTGGAATGCATTCCATTGAGTGATTTCCCCTAAATCAGGAAGTTTCTGATTTTACCAAGTCTTGGTTCAAAATCTGATGCAGTCTAGTTCCTTACTCACAGGACTGTGAGTCCTACTTTAACTCTGTACAGTGAGGAAGGAATGGAGATTTCTTTGTCATAAATCCTGTTGAAGCTGTATTACTCTATAGACAGAGTAAGGATCATTATATAAAGAGTAATGGTGCCAAAAGAAAGCAAAGTGAACCCTTTTGTCAATATGCACATTATAAGCCCAGTTAAACTAAAATGAGCATGTTGCTTCCTGATTTTCAGAGGCTTTTAGCCAGGTCATATGAAAATTAATTTTATCTGGAACAAGCAAAGATAACCCCCAATGGAGAGAAATCTATTTCAGTTCCAAGACTCAAGTCCTATCTATAGATGTTCAGGCTAGTCAAATAAAGTGAAGATTTCAACAGGAAAGATTTATCTCCCCTCCTCTGCACAGGCAATACTTAAAGTAAGTAGCAACTGTAATGAACTTGATGAAGAGATATTTCATACCGCCATTATACCCTCATTTTCTATGGCTTTCCAATCCCTATATAGAGGAACAGAAGTTAATGTTAATATAATGCTAACACTAATACCAGAATCTACTTAAAACTACTTTTCACTTTTAGACTTTCATTAAGTAAGTCGTTAACATTTTGGATAAAATGTTAATGTCATCACCACTAAAATGTTTTTGTCCTATATAAATCTGAATTTATTGTGTGTAGATGTGAATTTTCCAAATGGCCTGTGTCTGATTCTAGAATATAATTTTTTTGAGTAGATAAAGTGTTCTATGAGTAGTGGAACTAGTAAAACTCAAATTATTTATTTAACTATGTCTTTATCCATCTCATTGGATCACAATAACCAGATGCTTCTTCCTCTAAGATTTTTTCTAAAACTACGTAAGAATGTGTACAAATACCTGAAGGGAGGTTGTAAAGAAGATGGAGCCAAGGTCTTTTCAGTGGTGCACACTGACAGGACCAGAAGCAGTGGGCAAGAAACTGAAACACAGCAGGTTCCCTATGAACATCAGGAAACACTTTTTATTGTGAGGGTGACAGAGCACTGGCACAGGTTGCCCAGGGAATTTGCAGAGTCTCCATCCTTGGATATATCTAAAAACATTCTGGACGTGGTCCTTGGCAATTGGCTCTAGTGATCCTGATTGAGCAGAGGTATTGGTCAAGATTACTTCTAGAGGTTCCTTCTATCCTCAGGCATTCTGTGATTCTGTGATTTCTGAACAAATTCACAAAGAATGGCTAACTGCTTTCTAGCTAAACTGATGTTTTGTTCACTTCGTACATGTAAGAGTTTCTTTGGCAGAGCTATGACTATGCATGCATTGCAGAAGAGGTGTTCAATAAGAGGAGTTTAGGGGATTATTTTCTTCTAAAAATAAAATTTTCTCTTTGTTACTGTATGCACAGTTCTTAATTGGCACTGAGAGATGGAATAATACAGTCAATGCAAAATGGTCTACAAGTTGAAAAAAAGTGTTTCATTTGACATCTGCAATAGCAAGAGTGGAAATATCACTTGTTGATGACTACCATGTGATAGCACCTCAGAAACAGAAATACATCACATTAGTGTCTGCATCTTGCTGACCAAACAGAATTCTTATTTTACCGTCATTAACAGATGGATTAGGATCCACATAAAAAGAAGAAGGAAATATCTGATGTAATGCAGTCCAAAAAATATGCAATTAAACATCTGGTATTGAAGAGAAAGTATCACTAGAACAAAGATATTATTTTTCTGGACAGATTTCTATACTCGACATTTTCACTAATAGCTTACTGTCCAAGCATGTGAACTTTGTTAACTGCACACAGTACCTGTGTCACAGTTACATATTTGATGAAAGCACAAGATGGTCTGGCCTGTACAATCAGGCATTTGCATTTACCTTATGTGCAGAAGTTTTATCAAGCAGTCTAGCAAAACAACTCTGAAAAAGAGACTAAAAATCTGTAAACCAGAATGAATAGTAAATGTCACTGTGGGCTTTGAACTACCTGTCTAGTAAAAGATCATTAATGTTCCTTTCTATCAGTGACTGTGCTTAAGCATAACTTACAGCAAATTGCTAACCCTGTCTCCCTTCTCAACATGGAGCCTCAAAGGTGATGGCAAGTACCATCTCCTCCATTTTGTGTACCTAAGCAAGATACGGCTCCTCTGGGAACCTCTTGACCTTATATTTCGATCTTAGTTTCCACTGTTTCTAAGACACTGTTTTGTACTGCTCTATTCTTTTCCACTCCGTTATTTTAAATGAAAATCTTCTCTAAACACACTATGCAAAACTTTCATCTTTTTGCTAGCTGTTTCTCTGTGAGCCATACTGGCATCTTCCCTCTCACTTGTTTCTCCTGTTCATGTCCAGTCCTTTTTTCTCCACTCCTCTTCCTTCAGCACCCTTTTTTTCTCTTTAAGTCAGGCTTGTTGTTTCTTTAAAATTGTTTTCCCCGGGTTTTGTCCACCACATTTCTTCCTATGTTATTATGATTCTCTTTATTACTTGCTTCTCTTTAATGATTTGAAGCTGTGGTTTTATTTCCCCTCATCAGTCTTCCTGGAATACTCTTGTTTGACAGTTAACTTCCTTGCTTCTTTCTATCCTTATTATCAAACAGAAGAATTAACATAACAGAGAGCCATGTATATCCATTGCCTTCTTGTCTCTTATTTTTGACATCTTTATTCCAGAAGACAAGTAATTCTGTCAGTGCATTCTTGCCTTTGTTAAGAATATGACTTTTCAAGGAATAGCAAGTCTGACAGCCTGCTCTAAAATAATCAGATTTAACATCCTCCAGATATAAATATTTATTATTCAAATAGAAATAGTGCTCATGGGCCCAGAATCCTCAATCTTGATTGTACTGGGTTGATTTTTAAGCGAGACACTGTAAAAAAACAGTCCTGGTCCCTTCTATGAAAGCCCATGAAGATGAGCATTACAGGTAAGTAAAGGACATGGAAACGTATTACAGGCAAATATACAAGAACGCACCTATACACTCAGGGTCAGTCCCAAGTTAAGGTCAGAGATAACAGACTCTGTTAGCACAGACAGACTTTCTTCTCAGAGACACCTTGTTTTACAGGGAGGAGGCAGAACTCTCAGTAGAGGAAGCAACCAGAAGAAAAGTCATTTACATATTTTATACAATGGAAAGAACTCACAGTTCTTCTGTTCCTAGCTCAGGCTACTTCAAACTGTGACTAGAGTAACAGCAGATAACCATTAGACAACAGGCTATTTACTTCTATGTAAGAAAAAGTGCCAGCGCTTCCACATCTCTACTTTTCTGAGTAAGGACTTCCCATCCAAACAATACTGTAAGAAAGGACATGGCCAGTGATACTAATAGTACAGATAGTGGGGTAGTGCCTAGAACTAGGTCACATCATGATCGAGACTCAACAAAAATGGGGAGGAAAACCTGTTTTCTGATCCCCAAAATATTCATTTAAATATGAAGGGCTGATGGGCAGAAACCAAAAGAAAACCAGAAACAGAGAAATAACAAAGGCCAAATTAATAGGTAGTAGAAGAAAACAGCAACTCTTTTGTTGAGGGAGTGAAGCAAATTAGCTTTCTGGATGTAGAAACTTGTAAAACCGACTGGTCAGAGGTGAAAATCAGTCTCTTGATGATGGATAATAATTTTCAGATTTTTTCTTATTTCTTTTATTTGTGACAAAGAAAAAAGGGCTTATCTCCTTCAAAACACAAAACTGTATTTTACAATCATAATATTCCTAGACCAACTAGATTTTTTTTTTTTGCAGGATAATCTAAAATTGCCCCTTCTCCTTCTGTCACAAGCTTGCTTATGTCACATCTGCATTTACCATAGCAGTTTTGCTGTGTCATGTTGTTTGTGTGACAGACAGACATATCCCACTGTCAAAGATATGTTACTTATATTGCTTCAGAAGGTAGCAAAGGTCCTTCAAACAAATAGTTAGCCAAAAGGAGTTAGCCAAAACTCCTCAGAGATCACCTACCATGTGTGCTTAAAGGTATACCTATGACTCTTAAGGGGGTTATTATCAGGTTTTCATGATTTCTTAAAAATTGGCTTGTGCTTTCTATTATTTTGTTATTTGTGCTGCACTGGTCTGTCTCACACAGACATTAATTAGTAGTCTTCCTTTAATACAAAAATAAAAGAATATTTACTTTAATCCCTCAATAACCTACCAGCAGACATACTGTAAACTGCAACCACCTTATAAATAAATAAATAAATAGATCCAAGAAAATTAGTCTAATTATATTCTTCTATGCAGTACTCCCACCTAATCGAAAATATAGTGCTATACTGTAGAATGTTAGGGCTGTCATACAGACCTTTAAAATAAAAAGGCTCACGTTTAAATGACGAAACAAGGTCATGCAGAAGAAAGATAAACAGTAGATATCTCTTTTCTATGTGCTGTTTAAATGAATTAAAGATTATTTGACTAGAGGTCATATCTGCCTAGACCTGAGTTTAGGTCAGGTTCAGTTCAGAACTGAAATCCAGATACAAGTTATCAAAAGGACCTCCGTCATTAACAGGCTATTTTCAGATTGAATATTTCCATTTTTAATTCAATAACTTTCCTCTTCAGGGCAATCAGAGCCATAGTTCATACATGTATTACAGGTATGCTTAAAGAAGGAGTAGTGCCCCTGGAATATGCTGTTCTTCAGGGAACAAGCATAAGGTCCTCAGGGGGCTGTATGATAGCCTGCACACAAACAGATTCTGTTCTTTCTTAACTATTCTCTGTACAAACAGTACCAGCCTAAAACACCTAAAGGACGCAAGTCTCTGAGTAAAGCAGTGAACAAACTGAACTAAGGCATCTCATAAGCTGCATGCCCTACTGTTGTAACCTTGCATCCCAGTCCTCCTGATTCCCCTCTTCCATCCACTCAGTGTAAGTTACCAAACCCCATCCTCCTTTGTCTACAGGCAGGCCTGAATTCTCTCTATCCCATGAAAAATGCCTGCAGATATAAACCTGACTGCGAGTATGTTATTCAGTTGGAAAAGTGGCAACAGGGGGAAAAGAAAGGAAGAAAACAAGTTTTACTCTTCTGTTTCCAGCAATGGCATCACATTCATCAATGTGCATTCCCAGTACAGCATTGCATTTCTTCTTCTCATCTCCTTTACATTCAGAGAGAGGCTGTAACATTACAGTTTTCAAAGAGGATGCAGCTCTCTGCTGCTACAAGCCCACAGCTGAGCCTTGTCCCCATTGCAAAGGCAATACAAAACAGGACAAAGACCTTTCATTCACAGCTAGACAAGTACACTGCCAGGTTTAAGATCTTATATGAGAAATGTATGACAATAAAATACTGGGGAAAATACTGTTAGGCTACAGTGTTATGTTCTGGAGTGACTGGGAAAAATGACAGGAGAATTAGATGAAGTACAGAAGTAGTACTGTACGCTGTTTAGCAGAAAGCTATCACAAATACAAAACCTATTAAAGAAATGTAAAAGGAAACAAAAATTACTGGGGAAGAAATCCTGTCCTCTGAAGCTCAGTTCTGATTCTGAGTGCCAACATTTTATGTAGATTGTCATTAGGACATTTCTAGACATTTACAAACTGAAATGAGCACATATATAGTACGACCAGAAACTGAAACGAGCACATATATAGTATGACCAGGAGGAGCTTGTCAGATTCAGAGGACATTTCTAGAAAGAGGGAGAGACAGTATGCCTCCACATTTTTTTCAGACTTGATCACTAGAAAAGGGCTATTAGTAAGCCAAATGTAAATCAAGACAGATGACTATTACCAAAATAAATTGTTCTAGTTCACAGGTTCCTGGCTGGAAAAGCACAGTGGCACTTCACACTAGTGAAGAACTCTCTTCAAATATACTCT
This sequence comes from Elanus axillaris, assembly GCA_026212715.1. NCBI lineage: Eukaryota > Metazoa > Chordata > Aves > Accipitriformes > Accipitridae > Elanus > Elanus axillaris. Next base: position 23,434,527 of record JANZLQ010000005.1, read on the forward strand.
TACAAGTCTGGTGACTGCAAAATACATACCTGAACAAAGGAGAATGATTAGAGGGCTGGAATGAAGGGGAATCATTCAGGGGGCTGGAACACTGATCCAATGAGGAAAGGCTGAAAGAGTTGGAGTTGTTCAGACTGGGGAAGAGAAGGCTCCAGGAGAGCTTATTTCAGCTTTTCAGTATATAAAGGGGGCTTATGAGAAAGACAGAGAAAGACTTTTTACCAAGGCCTATAGTGACAGGGCAATGGGCAATGATTTTAAACTGAAAGAAAGTAGGTTTAGATTGGACATAAGGAAGAAATTTTTTATGATGAGTGTGCTGCGACTTTGGAACAGGTTGCCCAAGGAAGATGTGGATGCCCCATCACTGGAAGTGTTCAAAGTTGGATGGGGCTTTGAGCAACCAGAGAGTTGGTAGATGCCCCATCCCTGGAAACATTCAAAATCAGGTTGGATGTGGCTCTGAGCAACTTGATCTGGTTGAAGATGCCCCCTTCCCATGACAGGAGGGTTGGAGTAGATGATCTTCAAAGGTCCCTTCCAACCCAAACCTTTCTATGATGCTATGACAACCATTTATTTTGCTGTTTCTCCTACATAGAACCCATTGTTATATTTCGTGTAAAGTCAAAATAGACTTAAGTATATACCTATGTATGTCTTCAAATCTTTTCATGCTCTAGTCAATTATTAAACCAGGATTTTCCTGCTAACTCTTACCTATTTTAGCTTTATCTGCTTAATATTTTTATGCCTTGGTGTAGCAAGCTACCACTGCCATTTGTTCCATGACCTTCCCCAGCATCTTTAATCATAGAACTGATTTATTCTGTATTTACTATTTATAACTCTTTAGAAAATTTCACATTATATTTAGCAAATGTCATGGAGACTGTATTGAGTCTGGCTGAGATGGAATTAATTCTCCCCATAGCAGCCCTCATAGTGCTGTGTTCTGCATTGGTAGCTGGAAAGGTG
>JANZLQ010000005.1:23445545-23460395 GCA_026212715.1 Elanus axillaris
TGGGGGGGCACAAGGAGTTGGGAGGGGACACAGCTGGGACAGCTGATCCCGACTGACCCAAGGGATATTCCAGACCACATGATGTCACACTCAGCATACAAAAACTGGGGGAAGAAGGAGAAAGAGGGCGAGGTTTGAAGTTATGGCATTTGTCTTCCCAAGTCATGTTAGGCATGATGGAGCCCTGCTGTCCTGGAGATGGCTGAACACCTGACTGCCTGTGGGAAGTGGGGAATGAATTCCTTGTTTTGCTTTGCTTGTGTGCACAGCTTCTACTTTACCTATTAAACTGTCTTTACCTCAGCCCACGAGTTTTCTCACTTTTACTCTTCTGATCCTCTCCCCCATCCTACTGCGGGGAGGAGTGAGTGAGCGGCTGCATGGTGCTCTAGTTGCTGGCTGGGGTTAAATCACAACACCAGACAAAAATCCATGGCCTGTACTCAAGATATTCAATAAATCAAGCAGTGAATAGAAGTCTTCAGGCTCCAACTGCAAAATGCCTGAACTTTAACCCAGCCAATTTACTTACCAATTTTCATCCCACTTAAATGGAAATGTTTTAAAGCATCCTGTTATCTTGCAACATCATGTATGTCTTGTCAAGCAGAATCCTCAGATATTAACTCAGTTATTTCCTTTCCAATAACTTTGCTCAATCAAGTAAAGTTTCTTTAATCTAAACAATTAACAAACTATAAGAAAGATTCATTTTTAAGAAGAAAATCTTTCATCAGATTCCAACACTGAATGCAATAGATTTAAAGCCTGTAGATACACAACATATAACACCTGTAATAATCCACTGTAATCCCTTTTCTCAACAAATACTTCTTACCTTCTTTTGGGGGAATGTATAATGTAAAAACAAGTTTCAAGCCAAGTGGATTAGAAAAATAAACCCATCCTTAAGTCCCACTGATTTTCAAGTTATTATCCTAGAACAAAGGCTCGTATCTTGACTCTACTTTATCATCAATTACAAAAACAGAATGAACCTCTGCCCCAGCAATAACTGACAGTGAAAAACTACAGGGAGGAAGGGAGTAGGGAAAAGGATCATGTGTTTTAGCTTATCTAATAAAGGATATTTCTAACTTCTTTTGCCTGGCCATTCCTATTCCATTCATCACCATTGCCAGCTCCTCTCATTTACCCCTCTTTGCCTCTTCCTTTTTCCTTTTTTAACCCCTGCACTAATGATTCTAACTGAATTTTTTGGGTGTTATGATTTTGTTTTGTTTTGTTTTGTTTTATTCCCTCAAACTTTACAAGCATATTACCCTCCTGACTCCCTTAAGAATATCTGAAATCCATTTGCTCATCCCTTTTCTCTGTCTTGGCTGGGGCAGTGCATAAAACTCAACTGAACACAGTTCAATAGTTAACTGGTGCAAATACCTTTAATTCTGACATTTTTGGACCACATGGTGTTATTAGAATCCAGGTATCTTCTTTCTACTCTCTCTTGTAATTTCTGATTGAAAGAAACTTATATTGTTTTGAACAAGAACTGACCCTCCTGTACAAAAAAATCATTAATTTAGCGAGTTTATTCTTCCTTCTTTTATGAAATTCTTCCTCTTCAAAAAGGAAAAAGAAAAAAAGAATGCCATACATTGTGTCCTAACTTTGGATTTTTTGTCTTCTGTTGACTTAAGTCTCGTTATATTATTTCAACAAGTACCCCACATCCCACTGCACAGTATGAGCATCCTGAGGTAGAGGATTGTTAGGATATTTTCTTTTGAGTTAATGACACATGTCTGCTTAGTTGAGATAATAAAACTCTTCACATTAGCAGCAAAATCAGTTTCTGGCTGACAGTCTAGTATTAGCTACTTTTTTTTTAGCAAGTGGATCCATTTTTTTCAGGGCTGCAGCAATCCTGTTCCTGTATGGGTAGTTAAGCAAACCTGCCTTTGTGCTATTAACAATATACAAATGAAGCTAAAATTCTTAATGCAGTGACACAGTGGCTATAAAATGTGCTGTAGAGGGAAAAAAGTTGGTAATGAAACAAGCAGATTCACAGAAAAGTGAGAGAAGCAGCTAACTTCCCATTTATTTTTGCATACTTCATAACCATTCTACATAAACTTCCAAACAGGCCTTTGAAGTTATGCATTAGCATAATTACACTATAATAAGTTTTATGTTGTTTTTGTTTTTCATTAATTTCTCATTGTCTTACATATAGTTGAGCTACACTGGAAGTAATCATTTTGCTTAGGGCTAGTCCTCATCCTCACTCCCTGCACCCACATCAAAACAATTTTAGTTCAAAGGATGGTCCTTAAAAGTACTATGTACAGAAGAATCCTTCCTTCCTGCTGTGCCTGGCTGCAGGATTCGTGTGCCAGCTGTGCCAGTGCCTGAGTCCCTGCAGATCCTGCTGCAGCCCCCGTGCTGGAGGAGAGCTCTGACACACTTCCAAGGGGTGAATCTGTGTAGAGGTGCCACAAGCCTCACTCAAGTCCCAGTTTCCTGCTAGAAGTAAAGTACAAAGTATTTCTCACAAAAATTTCCTTCATTAGTCCTATTAGTGCCAATTCCCACACTAAGTTAGCTTTTTGAAATAATATAATTTTTATGAAACAATTTTACCTTTATCAGTCTTGGGGCCTCACACTCTCACTACAAAGCAGTGAGTATGGAATACTAAGTCAGACTCAGCATGTGGTGTTATCCATGGTGCTGCACCAGCCATGTAGTGCAGGTTACCGGCTGGCTCTTTCTTGAAACTTTCTAAGATGAAGGCCACTAGGATTTTGCTCTACCTTTGAGCTTCTTCCTGTTTAACAGTATCTTGCCTGCATTGGACTGACCAAAACTGGACGCCATCCCTCTCTGTGCTGGCTCTGTTCCTGTTAATACAGCTCAAGAGGTTTCTGGCTCTCCTTGCTGCTAGAACACTGCTGGCTCATGCTCAGCTTGCTGTCTGCCAGAGCCATAGAAGCTTTTCTGCAGAGCTGCTCCCCAGCCCTCAGTCCTCAGTTTCTGTCATTGCAAGGAGTTCTTGCTTCCCAGGTGCAGCATTTTTATTTTGTTCTTGTATTTTATGAGGTTCCTGGTGGCCCATTCTTCCAGCCTGTCTACATCCCTCTGCCTTACCCTCTGGTGTATTGACTGGGTTATCCCAGTTTGGTGCCATCTGCAAACTTGATGACAGTGCACCCCGTCAATTATGAAGTTATTAAACAAGACACCTGGATTACTCCACTTGCTACTGGTCTCTGGGTAGAGTAGAACTCATTAACCACTGTCGTCTGAGTCCTATCATCCAAACATAGGAGCCAGTATTAAAGGACTTACGATGTTGAGGTAGATGACATCCCCTGCTTTCCCTTCAAACACAGCTCCAGTCTGCTTGTCGTAGAAGGCAATCAGGTTCATCAGGCTCAACCTGCTGCTGGAAAATCCATTCTTTTCCCAGGATCTTAAATAAAACTGAACCACCTCTGGTTTCCCAGATTGGCCAGTTTGCCTTTTTTGAAGCTAGGTGAAACACTTTCCTTTCTCCAGTCAGCAGAGACCTACCCAGCTGCCATACTCACCTCATTCAAAAACTATGGAGTGGCTTTGCAAGGACCTTGTTCAATTCCCCCGGTGTACATGGATGCAGCCTATCAGATCCCATGTGCCTGTAAAGGTCCATGTGAATCTTGCCATGAAAAGCATTTACTATAACATTAAAGTGGAAATATCCTTCTGAATATTTTCTCAGAAATTTTCATTTATATCACTTTTCTAGGTAATAGCGGACATAAATCCTGAGAAGCTTTGTCATTTTTTTCGCATTAGAGCTGGAAGTGAACCCTAGAATGGAACATCGCTCCAGAACAGTCCCTTTTGTACTTCATGTCCTTGATCTTCTGATGATTACTATACTGTTTTCCTTGCTAACAGACAGTATATTAAGAACCTGTGATATGAAAGTCATACTTTCTGTTCTGTACTCACTTTCTGTTATTTTCTACTTCCTGGTTACAGGTATCAAAATATAGATTATTCTTTGTGTCAGGACAACCTACAGCATAACAGGCTGGTTTCACTGAACCATGAACTGATACAGTATTCTGGAAATGATGGTTCTCAGTAAAAATCATCACATGTGGTAGACAGCTTGGCAAAAAAAAAAGACTTTCAAAACCTTAAAGTTTGTTTCTGTTCCACATTGGAATGGCCACAAATGTTCTTTTGAGAATGGAATTTTGTCAAAAATTGATTTTTTTCCAATTTAATACCTGAGGTTTTTAATTCATCTCTTTTTCTTTCTCTTTCTCATTAGAGGTGACCAGAGAGCCCTGGACTGCAGAAAACTTTCCTTTGAAAAATTCACTGAAACCAATATGCCTCTCAAGATAAATTTTGGCTTCTATAAAATTACGTTTAGTTACAGCTGTTCCAGTCAGGTTTAATATTGTAATAATCATAACACAGAAGAACTGCCTAGACCTTCTAGCATAATGATGGAAACATTATTTATAAAAATTTGAATTTCTCAGACTAATGAAAGGGATAGAAGTGAGTATATTAAGAAAAGTAGGTGGACTGAAATAGATAACTCTATATCTGATTTCTAACTTTAGATAAAGAGAAGAAAAAAGTTATTGATTTTTTTTTTATGGATTTTTGGGGGTTAACATGGATGGGTTGGATTGACAAATCAGATCCTGGGATGCATCCACCTGGGCATTACTAGCAGAGATAAAGACATAATCTTCCCACTCTGCATAGTGTTTGCCAGGCCACACCTGGAGTACTGTGTCCTGTTCTGCTCCTCAGAATTCGAGAAAGATGCAGACAGACTGGAGAGGGTCCAAAGGAGGGCCACGAAGATGATCAAAACACTGGAGAACTTGCCATATGAGGAAAGACTGAAGGAGTCGGGTCTTTCCCCCTGGAGAAGAGAAGGCTCAGGGAGAGGTCATCACAGTATTCCAATACTTAGAGGGCTGCTGCAAAGAGGAGACTCACTTTTCACAAGGAGCTGCATAGACAAGGGCAATGGGCACAAGTTGCAATGGGAGAGGTTTCATGTCAATACAATAAAAAATTTTTTTCAGTAAGAAAGTTCATCACTGGAACAACCTCCCCAGGGACGTGGTAGAGTCCCCATCACTAGAGGTTTTCCAGATGCAACTGGACAGGGTGCTAGACAATCTCATCAAGGCACCCTTTCCCACAAAAGGTTGGATGAGATGATCTTTCAAGGACCCTTCCAACCTAGACTACAATTCTATGATTGTATCAGGAGGTTAACATAATCAAACTTGATTTTTTTCTGAAATGTTCCAGCTGTGAAGCTCTTTCAGCACTGAAGATTTTGCTTGATTTTTTAAATGAAATAAAAATGAAAGATGAGGGTCAACCCACCACACAAGATCACTGCAAGTTTCTTCATATAATTGCCAATAAAATTTAACCCATTACTCAACCTGTTCCATATTGAGGTCCATACACAAAAATACCAGTACTCTTTATTGTCATATGTGTAAATGATATAGGAACACTCACTTGAGCATTCTTACACATGGCATAACATTTCATCAAAATATGCTGATTGCATCACTGGGAGTCTTTCCTCTTATGTGTGGATTTGAATACAAGTTCATACATTTGAATGTAATTGAAATTAAATTTTCCTTTTCCTTTTTATAGCCATGAAAGAAATCAAATGCAACCCATCTCCAGGCTGATGTTGTTTCAGGAAGCATAACTTTGATTTAGGTTTTTTGTTTGTTGGGGTTTTTTCCCCCAATTATAATCCCAGCAAAATGTTACAATGATTGGAAACAGTTTGTTTTGAAAATATTCTCCTCAGATAATAAGTTCATGTAGTCACAGCTCTAACAGTGCAAACCAATGCTGGGCTGATTAAGCGTTTCTGTTATAAGCCTTAACTCTTACTTGCTACAGATTTTGGCAAAATTACTTTTTGGCAAGACATTTGTTATACAAGAAATGAGATGTGACTTTCTTCTATGGAATGTTTGATGAAATCCACTTCCACTTATTTGTTAGACGGTAAACTTAGAGAGTGAGATACATGTTAACATAACTTGAAAATGACAGTGAAAAATCTAGGTTATATTATCCATTGGTCTACAATGTATAAGAAAAGTACAAATCACTGCTAAAATAGAATACCACTAATGATTTTTATTCAGTTTTCTCTAAGACTAAGGTAACAGAAATTCTGACCCTTAAAATTGGTGTATGTAACTCCGTGGTCCCTTTACATGATATATTTTTGTCTAGATCAGCTCCCCAGAGAATATAGGTCTTTTTGAACCCTGAATCATAGTCTCCAGATCAAACTATAGCAAATTATGTGTTTAGCTATAACCTTAGTCATATTACTTCCTGTTTGGCCAGAACAGTGATTGTAACACCTGGATATACTGTTGTCTTATGCTTAAAATTACAAGTTTGAATTGGCAGTAACACCAATGAAACCATGTACTCTAGTACAGTGCTTTATACCAAAAAAAGTAAGAGATCTATTTAATGTAATTTCTGCCTATTTGCAGGTCTGCTACTCTCAAATCTGTGCATCATACATGTGACTTTTATGAGAAAGAGGATGTCCTCCTTGTTGCTGTCTGGCAGACTCTACAGTAAGTAGACATAGTGAAATGATGAAATATTTATCTTGCAATATTCCTATGAATGTCACCTTTCATTTAGTAAACAGAAGTAACCTTTCTTGGTTTTTACAATGGTCTACATGAACACTGGAAAAATATTTGTCAGAGAGACCCATTGTGGAGATACTAAGTAACAAATTGTATCATGACTAGAAAATTTCCAGAGTAGACAATAACTGAAGCCTGGAAAATTTGAGGGGTAAATATCATGTATATTCTTATTATTCCCTAGACAATTAATAATGACCACTGTTGAAGGCAGAAGTCTTGACTAGAAGGACCTTGATCTGAACCACAGCAACCATTTTTTGTGTACTTGCATTCTGAATTAAAGAACTCATTTTTTCAATTTCTGTTTTTAAGATATTTGTGAATATCAGTTTTACATCCTGACCAAATACATTTCAGTTTGTGAATTTTTCATGGAGTAGAAAATGTTGAATTTCACTCCATGACTTTTTCATTTCACACAATGTTTAGGCTATTTCTGAGCAGAATGATGAAACAGGTAGATAAATGTTGACAGTGGTGGCAACAAAAATGAAATTGTTGCTTATAACAGAATAGTGTGCAGATAGTGTCACATTACCACATAGGAAGAGGCCAAAAATCTTAAATATAATCTACCATACCTACTGTTTGTCAGAACAGAGCTAGAGAAAACTTGACTTGGCCAAGCTTGAATATTTAAATCCAAGTAAATGAGTGGATGAAAACTACAGTAAATAAATGAAATGGGTGTGAAAGAGGGACCTGCATCCTGTGAGACTGCTGATTGTTGGCTGGGTGAGGTTGATGCAAATCTGCAGGACTGAGATAATTTTTTATCTGCAGATTGGCTTTTTTATTATTTTTTAATTGATTACTTGTAGACCACACCATCCAGCACTGTAGTAACATGCTTGAAAGTGTGGTTTCCTACAACATTTACTCATGTTAAACTCATAACAGATAAAGGCCTGTGTTTTCTCTCTTCCCCTCAGCTATTCCTTTCAGCAAGTCCCTTTGACTTTCAATGAAATTGTGCTGTGTTACACCCTTGCTGTGAACAATCAGACTGGTAAAAATAGCAGGCAGTTTGAAGGAAGGTGAGCTCTGGTGAATTAATGAGAAATTTATTCTGTATAACCAGCATATTTCATCACATCTCACTGAGTAAGGCAAAGAGATCAGAATAGCAAGAGGAAAATTTATGTCCTTAATATCTAACATATGTCCTACACTAGAGACAATCAATGTGACAAGGCTAGAGAAAGATGTAAACTAATACCCTAGTAGAAAGACTATTGAGCTCATTACTAGAAATGTATCAGTTTACTAAAATTACATTCATAGCTATTTCTACTTTTCTTTGGCTCACTGAAGACTTTTCTCATATAGACATCTCAAGTGGCAGAGGGAGGAGAAACTGATGTTTGTCTGAGTCTCTGAGACACCAATAATACCACGCCCAGGGACCAGAAAGGTCAGCTACCAGTATTCCAAGTTATTTTCTCTCCCAAATAGAGTATTTGTTCTTTCTCCAACAGATCAGAAAATAGATACAGGATCTCCTATGATCCATGGAGAGTGGACAACATGAGGTTATCCACCACAGACTCAAGGAAATGACTATATAATATAGCTGTACTATCTTTATTATGCATTGCAGAAATTGTACTGGATATTTTAAACCTTTTCAAGTAAATATTCTCTGGCTTAAATACTCCTGAACCAATGTCACTTCTTCTTGGTAAAAATCCTACAGAAATAGTGTGTCCTACTTGAATATATAACATCGTAAATTACCTGCCTTTGGACTTTTGAATCTTTAGAAAGCATGTCTTCTATTCCTCCTATTTTTCGCCCAGTTGGGGATACATAGTGCAGTAGTAGTAGCATTTCAATGTAAATATAGAATTAAATAATGTTTCAAGAAATGGTTTTGGATGCTTAAAAACTTTCAAAAGGCTAAGTAAAATAAGTAATCAACCTTTCTAACAGCTTTCACTGGTGATAAGATAAGCTATCTTTTTTCTTTCACCATATTTCTGGAACCTCACTTTGAGTTACATATGTTCTTTTATGTGTATAGCACTCCTTTGTAAGATGTAAGAAGCAATAAATTTTTTATGTAGTTTGAAATCCTTGCACTAGACGTTGGCTACAAAAAGTGTGGAGAGAGAGAACTGCATACTATGGCTCTGCTCCTTCCCCAAATACTGTGACAAGAATTTGGTGCAGCTGCATACAAGAAGTGGAGGGTGCTCAACAGTACCTGTGGCATAATCCCTTATAACAGTAAGCCCCAAGTAACGTATTGTGGGTGAGAAGAAAGCAACATTAGATTTCTCAGCTGCCAGAAGTGAATGTTAACCAATGTGCTTCAAAGCATTACTATAGATTATTGTGACAATATATTGGTTTAATAAGGAAGAACAGCTGACATCTTAGTACACTGTTAAATCCCAATAATTACCAACTGGTTAATGCTATTTAAATACAGTCAACTATGTTTATCGTTCATAAGTTTATTTTTAGAATGATACTGCATTTCAGAAATGTTGTGAATTTGCCCCATATTAGTACCAAAAAAACCCCTCAAACAAAACAAAACACCACACCCCCAAAAAGCCCAACAACACTGTTGTCTTACTTTGCACACCTGAAAAAGAAGCAGGGAACAGAATAACTTCTGTGTCACTGAGCTTATAATGTCAGTGAAATAACATGATCAGACTTATTTGAATAAAAGTGCAGGGTTCATGGTGTGAGAAAAACTCTTGCTGTGAGTATTCTGCCTTAACATTTTCCATGAAAGATTTTGTCATAAGAATCATTTCTACTTGTAAAAAGAAATAGCATGGGACATAGAGGTAAAAAAATTTTTCCATACATCTGTGTTACTGATTCAATGATGGGCTGCATATTTGACAAAAGTGTTTGAGTATATGAATTTTTTAATGATTTATTTATGAGGTTATTTTTAATTTCTGGATTATTTAATTGCCAATAGGTCACTTGCACAGAGGAAGAGGGATCTATAATAAGGCAAGAGCAGAAACCCCCCTGTGTTTTAAATGCCTTGGTGCAACTCAGCTTTCAGGAAATTGTTGAAAGTGGTGGTTATATTTCTCACCCAAGGAATACCATCCTTTTCAATTATTAATTAATGTTTCAAATGCTTGGTGTAACTGAGACACACTTTACTCACCAAGGAGCTATAAAAAGCTTTTTGGTAGACATTAAATCAACTGTACTATCTGTCTCTGAGTTTCAAAACAGCCTTTTTTTGCCTTTATTTCTTTTACTCTGTAAGTGTATAATACACAATAATGGCACGCACATTCTGTGCTTTTCTTACAAATAGGCTTAAAATTTTAATGCTCTCCAAAAGCCATTAGAGAACTTTTTTATTAAGCAAAGTTTAAATAATACATTAATTCTTGTTTTGAGAAAGTTTCAAGGGAAAATTTGGTCTCAAATCACTTCCACCTCTCCCAGATATAGTTTATCACAATCTAGGATAAACAGTTTTACCAGTTCTGGATGTCAGACAGAGTAAAGGGTGGGTGAGTGAATCAGATTTCAAGGGCAAAAATAAAAATAAAAATAAAATAATCTTATCATAAAAACAAATGCATAAAAACTTTCCTTCAAGTCCTCCTCCCCTCTAAAAAAAAGAGAAAGAATATTCCATGTTTTGTAATTTTAAAAGAAATTTCTTTATGGCTGAAGTCCTTACTGTGACAAATCCTGTTCAGTGCAGGCTGAGTTGAACGGAGAAAAGTGTTAACAGTGGTTTCCTTAAGGGCTTAAGACCTCTTCCCTGCAAATGTCTAAAAAACATTCATTTAAAAATCTTGCTAAGCTTACATTGTGACTTTCTTTTGGCATGCTTATTGAATTCTTCTCCACAGACATAGACTAGTTAGAAAATCTGTCCCACTTTTCTGGAATCTTTTGTCACTTCACAAAAATACCCTCTCCAGGAATTTAAACTGTTCTACTCTTTATTTAATATCCCTAATCATTAGAGGGTTTTTTAATAAACGCAATTGAAACTCACCTTTCCTGTCACCCTTGTTTGTTCAAGGATGACCTTCTGTAGCCAGCAGTTTCACTGGGAAGGCCAATGAGGGGCACTGCACCCTGCGAGGCCAGTTTTATTCTAGATACACAGTGAAATGTGTCACTGGTATCTGGTCATGCTCAGTCTGTGTGCAGAACTGCAGTAAAACCTCAGCACATATTCTTCATTTATGCCACAGCTGCCAGTTTAAGGGACAGAGCTGCTCACCTGACTTGAGGAAGGGGGAAAAACAGCATTAAACTTAACTCTCCACCTAAGTGATTTGCTAGATGATTCACTCTAATAAAAAATGGTCAGTAAAAAAAAAAAGTCGTTAAACAAACACCTCATTATACGTAGCTCTGTGGAACAACTGTATCTTTTTGTGACTGTGGTGGTACATAGATGAACAAGGTACTTAGTGACAAGAATTCGCAAAATATTGTATATATATAGCTACATTATGTGGAACAGTGCTTCCAAGAAAATTCAGTGTGAAGAAAGCTGATGCTAGATACACTTTTCACTGAATTGACAGAAAAGCACTTATTTGGCTTGGGTTTTGTAGTTCAAATGTCATCTGCTTGTTGGGGGAAACAAACAAGTAACAGACAACCTTTACTTAAGTTTAGAGCTAGCTTGCTATAAAACCATTGTCACTGTCTTACATAGTCATCCACAGTGGTACATGCAGAGAAGTTAAAATCAGGAAACCCTAGATAAAAAAGTAAAGATGGTTCCTGCAAACAATCTTGTTAAATTGTGAATTATAGTACTAGCAGATGTGATCTCAGGAAAAAGTAGCAGAAAATTGCTCCGCATTACTGTTTTGTGGGAAAGAGGAATTTAAATAGAAATTTTGTATATTAATTTTTTGTGAATCATCAGATTATTCATCCTTAACGTGAACCAGCAACAAAATAGGAAACTATATGGGTAAAACAATGGTCAAGTCACTGACATGTTCATTTTATGTCAGAATATACAGGGTATATCCTTCCTTCCATGAGACTACCTTGTTGACCGCAATAGTGTCTACATTATCAACCTCTAAAAAGTCTGAGTATAAAATGTGGCTTTGCATTTGTACCTGACTTTGTATTTCAAATTAGCTATCTAATCTCACAAGCCTCCTAATTTACTATAATTTCCTGATGTGGAGGATATTGAGTCAGCCTGCTACTTTACAAAGACACTTTGAACACATGTGCAGTAGTTCTTGCTTCTGTAAAGAGAAAAAAAAAAAATCAAAAAGGTTTGCTGAAAGGGTGGTGAGACAAACCCACTTCTGGTATCTACAAATGTTCAGTATCTGCAAAAAAACATCCATCTGTCTAAAGAAAATTGAAATAATTCTTCTTAGAACAGTAATTGTCATAGTTTGCTCTCAACTACATCTAGAAAGATAGTTGTTAGAATTATGCTAAATTGCTGAACTGATGAATTTGCAGAAAATGCCTTACAGAGAAAGTAGTGTGATTTCATTCTGAGCATAGTACAATTGGTAGTACAATTTTTCTGCATGTCTGCGTATCCAAGAAAAATGCTCTGAGTATAATCAAGACCTACATATAGTAGGTTTTGATCTCATTAAAGCTTCAGTAAATCAAAATATTTCAAGGGTACTGCTTCCTAAATTGGGCTATAATAACCATGACAACTTCATTGCTTCTCTTCATACAGGAATGAAAGTTCATGTTTTCAATCAGAGATGTTATTCAAGAGCTTCTGCTGCACCAAATGAAGTTAAAGATGGTATGCATCGACCCCCTTCATTTTTCCATAAGTATTCATTAGTATATTTAAAGATATGGATTCTGACATCTGTACTGAAATACAGAGTAGACAGATTTTAATCTTTCAATAGGTAGCAAAAATAACCAAAATACAAAGAAAAGTAACACAGACACCCAGTGCAGGCTATAAGGAATTTGGTCGACCTTGGAAATCTTTGAAAAAATTGGACTGGACGACAAGGCTGGAAGAAAAACTTTGGTCTTCAGGACAGTGAGGATGGGGAAGAATTATATTTCCTTGTCTACCAGCAGAAATATCTTGTATATTAAAAACCTGAGAAATTAAACATTAGTTATCTTGTTCCAGTGTGATACTTTATTTCAGTAAAAGGTTAGCTTTATAAATTGGATGCCTTTGCTGTCTTCTGTTCACACTTGAACACTGCTCGATACTTTTGGGGTGAGTGCAGATTATTTTTGGATATTGTATTTTTCTTGAAATGAATTGATTTCAAATGTAGCAACATGATGAACTGTGTTTATGGTACTGTACATGGAAGGGGTACAGGTTGAGTCTGCAAGCAAGATTGCTATTTACCATAATGTTACTGGCATCACTTAACTTTATACCTAGAAGACTGGAATGGTGTATTGTCAATATAATAAACATCACAATCCATGCAGTCTAGTGGCAAGATATAATATTTAACATTGAAATACTACAGCGTCATAACATCACCATCATGACAATCGAAGCACAGATCAGATCACAAGATTTTGTAGCTGAAAAGCCTTAAACAGAATGCTGATGGTCAGTAGTTAGAAAGAGGTCAAAACAAAGCAGGAAATCATTTAAAGGATAAAAACTTGAACATAATAAAGAATTTGCTTATGATAGATGAAAAATTATTAAGCAATAGAGACTAGAATTATTTTTTTTTAATTCTGAGAAATTATAAATTGAAATATACACCATATAGAATGGGGAGAGATTAAGAAATTTAAAAAAAATAGTTTTTATTCTGGTATCACCTGATTTCATTTTTGGTACATATGTCTGGTATTGTATAACTTGTGCCAGTCTGTGCTCTCATCTTAAAGTGCATCTGCTCTGCTCCACTGAGGTGTAACTATACAAGTATTAGAAAAAGTCATCATGGCTTGGAATGATCATGAGCCTACACGTCCCTGAAACAGTATTTTGTGTCAGGAACTATAAAACTGAAAGACCTTCTGGATCACTGACTTCTGTTCTTTTTCTTACTTCTAACACTGTATTACATAATTTCTCTTATAAATGGCTCCATCTTAAAAGTAAAAGTATAATGTTTTTCTTGCTGAAACGCTGGTATGGATCCTCTCTGCTTTAGTAAGTAAAAACGCTTTTCACTGTTCTTGATTAAATTTATACGTTATTATTTTATATACTTTTACTCTTCTCCTGATACTTATTTAAGTACATTTAAATGCAACATTAAAATTTAAATATAAACATAATCCTCATCTTACTTCTTAACGTGTATGGTGAAATCATGGGTTTTTTTCAGCATTCATATCTCTTCTCAGCATTCACTTTTATAGATGGGAAAGACCAATATCTTCTATGCCACAAGCAGCTCCTCATTGCTTATATCACTCCAAAAGAAGATATGCTTGCTTGAGTGAATGATCATGACCAAGAAAAGAGATAATGCTCCAGATGACATCTTATAATACTTTGTTCAAAGAACAAACACATTGGCACTTCCTTATGTATATTGGAGATGCCTGTAGAACATCCTCGGTTTGTCCATTGCATAATTACCTGTTATGGGTTTGCATGGCGAAGGGTTTTTATTGGTAGCAAGGGAGAGGCTGCAGTGGTTGGCTCCTGTGAGAAGCTGCTAGAAATGTCCCTGGCACCAAGTCGGACCTGGCTCTGGCCCAGACCAAGCCCATCAGCAACAGCGGTATCGCCTCTGGGAGAGCAGATTTAAGACGGGAAACCTGAAGTGAGTAGGGGATTCGAATGTGAGAGGAACCCCTCTGCAGACACCGAGGTCAGTGAGGGAGGAGGGGAGGAGGGTCGCCGGAGGAGGGGATGACCCTGCAGCCTGTGGTGAGGCAGCAGGCTGTCCCCCCCCCAGCCCACAGAGGTGAACGGTGGATGGTGGAGCCAAGGTCCCCCTAAGATGGCCGTGACTCCATGGGAAAGCCCGCGCTGGAGTAGTCTGTGACTGAAGACGTGCCTGTGGAAAGGACCCATGCCAGGGAAGTTTGGGAAGAACTGAAGCCTGCAGGAAGGACCCATGTGAGAGAATTTTGCAGGAAGGACTCACGCTGCAGAAGTTCGTGGAGGACTGTCTCCCGTGGGGAGGAGCGAGGAGTCCTGGCCCTGAGGAGGAAGGAGCGGCAGGGACAAGGTGTGGGG
>JANZLQ010000005.1:23466048-23485030 GCA_026212715.1 Elanus axillaris
TCAGAGTGTTATCAACATTCTTCTCATACTGAACTCAAAACACAGCACTGTACCAGCTACTAGGAAGACAGTTAACTTTATCCCAGCTGAAACCAGGACATGGCTCTTTGCCCTTTCTTAAATATGTTTTCCCAGAGTACCACCACCTTGGTGGAGGGACTCAGCCGTGCCCTGGGGTGGGCGGGTTGGAACCGGCTGGAACTGGCCGTGTCCAGCACAGGGCAGCCCTGGCCTCTCATCACAGAGGCCACCCTACAAGCCCTGCTGCCAGCGCCTGGACAGGGACACACAGTAACACGTCTGGTAATCCAACTGATTTATAAAAGAGCAATCACTGCCATTAATTCAACAGGTCATACTACAAATATACTGTAATACACACCTATCTTAAAATCACACTTATAGTCACATCTAATTCACTGCAGAAAGTCACACAGAGCTCTGCTATCAGTAACACTTCAACCTTGTCATTTGAATCACAGTCTGCTGGGACAAGAGTGACCACTTGCCCTTTTGAAAACTGCTTAGTTGTAATCAGCTTGTTAATATGTGACGGAAGAACAATTGTGCTTTTAAACCTTTTGATATTAACATTGCGGATATGAATTTTTCCAGGAGTAAGAAAGTTTCCATATCTCCAGCAGGGAGATTTGTGATAAATTTTTCATAACTCTTGTCCTTTTCCATTCTCTGTCTAATCTGGTACAAGAATCACAGACAATGCAATCTGTTTATTTTTCAGCAGAATCAGAGAGTTTTTCCAGAAATGCCACCCCATCATGCTTATTGTAAGGGGAGGTTTATGTGGGTTTTTTCCAATAAGGCACATGGTTTTTCATTTAAATTAACTTTTCTGTTATGAAATATTTCCTTCTGGTGGAAAATTTCAGCCTTTCATGAAAGTAGAATGTTTTCAGTCACAAAACAAATTACCTGAAACAAAGACTAAAATACTTATTTTGGAAGTAGTCTCATTGCTGTAATCACTAGAGTGCTGGTTATTTTGGAGTAGCACTGTAACTAGTCTCTCTTTTAGTTCTCACATGGTAAATATTAGCTAAATATTAACTGGTATACACATTTGAATGACGGATTTGAACCTACATTAGTGCCAGGTGCAAAGAATTGTATCTCAAAGCTGTCCAGATAAGCAGCTCAGCATGTATGAGAGCAGGGACATTACTGTTGTTGCCCTGAGATTTTGCTTTCACTTACAAGGAGTTTGATAGCAATGTTTATTAAATTTGTTTACACCTTTGTAGTATCACCTGCTATTTTGCTTGCTGCCTTGTACTAGGAGGATGCAAAAGGGAAACACAACCATACTTCAGGACATTATTGTTTTAGCACTGGTTCAAATATGTTGTAATGTGAAACCATGCCCGGAGGGCTACATAATCTCTACTACACTCCATTCTGCAGTATAAAGATACACACAGAGGGTGATGTAAGACATATGTATTTTTTGTCACATGAAGAAGATGAACTAGTAAACTTTGGGATTTTTTTTTGATGGAGCTGGATATGTTTGCCTTTTTAAGTAAGGTTAATTGTCAACCTAAAGAAGTTGCCAATACAGATTTACCAGTCTTTTATTGAAAGCTGATCAATCAAGGAAAAAAATTATCAAGTTTGATGCTATATTTTTTCTTCATTTCTTAAGTATAACCAAAGCATAGTTCTATACTGGAAATATTCCCAATCCACATTCTTCAGTAAATGTTGACTACTGGAGTAAAAGAATAGAAATAATTTTCAACCTCAGCTACTGAGTATTATTGTGGAATCCATAATAAGAATGTGGAAGACAAAAAGTAAATTTAACAGTCATTACAACTGATTAGAAAAAATAGATATTGTTGCAATCCCATGATCCATTCTTTCTTTTTCATTATTTGCTATTATGCCTGTAATCAGAAGTAATCAGCTTGTTCAGTTCAAATATACCATATACTGTGTAGCCAGGACTGTAATTTGTTTTCAATCAGTGTTTTTAAACTGCAGCTAATAAAGGATTGTTAATAAAAACATTCTGAGAACAGATGAGCACTCAACCAGGTTTTGTAATATTCATGAATAGTGTTGTAATTACAATTATAGAGACATACTCTCCTTTTCTTCTACAGAGAGAGCCATAGCATGGATTGTACCAGTGGTGATTCTCTAACTCTGAAACAGCTTTGTGAGGGACTCACAAAATGTGTTTTCAATAGGTTTATCAATAACCTGAATTATCTGAGTTCCCAGCTGAAACCTCATTGAAATACTACAGGGCCCCCACTTATTACCTGCCAACAGCAACAATTCTGCAGGGGCTTTGTATGATATGGACGTGACATTTGCTTACCAATGGTTTAAGATTACTAAATCATTACAAAATTAGGTAAAAGTAATAATTTTCAGTCACACGGTATTTGAAGTAGGCAGCTTGAGATACCAGCAGTCTCATTCATTTGATAAAATGCACATGTTTACATCTGATTTAGTCATTCAAGTCGCAACAGAAAGAAAAATAGATCCTTCTACAAAGCTATTGTTCTCACCCAGATGAAAGAGGTTAAGTCAATTATGCCCTAAAGTTATTTATTTTTCTCTATTGATTATAGCGGGAGTGTCTTCAATTAATTGAAATTAACCTTACTGTTGCTATCACATATCCTGTTACAGTTCAACACCTTTCTAGCAAGAATGGATTTTTTTTTCCACTACTTACAAATGTCACATATTTTATGAGTACCCCTGAGGTGGAGGAATCACTGGTTTGCACAGGGACAAATGGCTCAATGCAGGATCTCTTGCTGTCTTCAAAGCTTGGAACTGCAGGGAAACTCAGCACATAAAGGCTGGTTACTCCCTTTCCAAAAGTGTGACTACTTGGCCTGCAGAACATCAGCAGGAGCTGGGAGGTGGCTGTCTCAGCCTCTCACTTGATGGGCAATGCCTTTTTCATCTTCATGGAATACGTGCCTGTTTCATGGTGCCTGCAAGACCTCTGTATGTGCTTTGACAGTGTGATAAGCAATGGTTACCAGTGATTCTTGCATCTTTGTCTGAAATATCGTATGCTAGTGTTATACTCCAAATAAAATGTAGCAGTATGAAAAAAACATATTATTCAGATCTAGTTACTGATGGACCCTGTGGAAACTGATAGGATTTATATATTTATTTATTTATTTATTTATTTTAGTTAAGCTTAATGTGCTTTATATCAACTGTAGTCAACAGCCAGTTTGTGCAGGTAGGAAAAGCTAGTAAATAGAGCACATTTTGCTTACATACCCAGGAAGCAACTGTTTAGTCAGCTTCCTGGTTTTGGCAAAAGTAAGGTAAATGCATGTGACTCATCATTGCTTTAATCTAATTTATATCTGTATCATCCTATTGAAACTTATGAATTTACAGAACTGGAGTGTTGCTGTAATGAATCACGATCTTTATTATAGTAACCCATTAAGAATCACCTCTCAGCTATACCCAGCCACTGGACAAATGCAAACTAAAAAGGAAGTTTCCGCATTAAAGGAAGCGTGCTGGTTTTGCCTGGGAAAATGTTAATTTTCTTCATAGTAGCTAGTATGGGGCTATGTCTTCGATTTGTGCTGGAAACAATGTTGATAATGTTTTCATTAAGGGATGTAAGGGATGTTTTTGTTACTGGTGAGCAGTGCTTACACAGAGTCAAGGTCTTTTCTGCTCCTTACCCCACCCCACAAGCGAGGAGGCTGGAGGGACACAAGGAGTTGGGAGGGGACACAGCTGGGACAGCTGACCCCAACTGACCCCAGGGATATCCCCTACCATATGATGTCATGCTCTGCATTTAAAGCTGGGGGAAGAAGAAGGAAGGGGGGATGTTCAGAGTGATGGCATTTGTCTTCCCAAGTCACCATTACTTAGCGTGATGGAGCCCTACTGTCCTGGAGATGGCTGAACACCTGCCTGCCCATGGGAAGAGGTGAATGAATTCCTTGGTTTGCTTTGATTGTGTGTACGGCTTCTGCTTTACCTATTAAACTGCCTTTACCTCAACTCACAAGTATTCTCATTTTTACTCTTCTGATTCTCTCTCTCATCCCACCAAGGGGATTGAGCAAGCGGTTGTGTGGGGCTTAGTCACAGGCTGAGGCTAAACCACCACAGGGAGTAAAAGGCAGTCTCTCTGTTAACTAATCACTGATTTAATCTTCTTTTTAGGATCTAACTAGTACTTTATTTGAAGAAGAAACAGCTTTAAGATTAAAAGTAGTGTACAGCGGACTGAGGTAGATGTCTGTCTCAATATTTTAGAAAAAATTTTTTTTTCTAGTGTCATGTTTATTACATAATTCATAATGGAATATAATAAGATCAAGTACTAGAGATGATCACTTGGACCTCATCATAATAAATACAAAGTTCAGTTCACTCCCAAGTTGGACTTTTATCCTCTGCTCCTCACCTGACTGCAGGAAAAACACCTGAACTTTAAAGTCACTGAAATGGGAAGCCACGAAATCTGGTCAGTCTAGGTACATTCAGATAAAAGATTCCCCTGAGCCACTTAAGAGATTTAAACTGAATTTATAGGTAAAAGTCAAGTTTTTCATGGAATGTTTCTTTTATAAATATCCAAAGGGAAGGACTGGTGGAAGGTGTGATTGTCAGAGGCTGTCTTGGGCTTATAAACCATGAAATGAGAGAATTCTCAGTTCTCGGACAGAAGGTGGTAAGCAGAACCATCACTAGGGACTTCTGGAGGGCAAATTTGGCCTCTTCAAGACACTGGTTGAGAGAGTCCCATGGGAGTCAGTCCTGGAGGGTAAAGGGGTCCAGGAGGGATGGACATTCTTTAAGAAGGAAATCTTAAAGGCTCAGGACCAGGCTATTTCCATGCGCCGCAAGTTGAACTGCTGAGGAAGACGACTGGCCCAGCTGAACAGGGAGCTTTTGCTAGGAGTCAAGAAAAAAAGGAGAGTTTATCATCTCTGGAAGAATGGGCAGTGTTACGGATGCACAAATAGCCAAATCCAACAGAAGTTAAAGCTCAGGTTTATTCTTCAGTGAGAGTTGGTTAGAAGACCAGTAATATTTTATAAACCCACAGGCACGATGGTGTAAGAGGAATTAGTACTGCATGGACAACTTAAGAATCCTTGAGATTTAAAGTGATGGCTCAAAATGCGTATACCACTCCCCTACATGCTGAGGGCTCTCTCCCTCAGGAGTGACCTCGGGAGGTGCCTGGCCCAAGGGGGAGTCCCTGACTGCAGACCCACTGCTCCAAGGAGGACTGATTCCAACATGTCCTCCGGCGGGACCCCATTTTATACCCCTGTCAAATCTGACTGTGGTCATTCATCCCTGTTGGCCAAGACAGTCACCTCCGTGCACCTGGCACGTCTCGATTGGTTCGACCTGTGGCCTCCAGAGTTTCCTTCCCCCTTCTCTCTGCCTGGAGGAGTTTCGTTTCCTGCCAGCAGGATGGGGGTGTGTGTGGGGGAGGATGTACTGCCACAGGCAGGCAACTCAGGAGGAGTCAGGGACCTTGTTAGGTCAGGCATAGAGGAAATTAGAAAGGCAAAAGCTCAGCTAGAGCTTAATCTGGCTACTGTTGTAAGGGACAACAAAAATTGTTTTACAAATATGTTAACAGTAAGAAGAAACACAAGAATATCTATCCTTTAATGGATACAGAAGGGAATGTTGCCACCAGAGATGAGGAAAAGGCTTAGGTACTTAACGCCTTCTCTGCCTCAGTCTTTAACAGGGAGACCAGTTATCCTCAGCTTACTTTGCCCCCTGAGCTGGAAGGCGAGGATGAAAAGCAGCATATACCACCCTTAATCCAGGAGGAAATAGTGATTTACTGTGCCGTCTGGACACTCACAGATCCATGGGACCAGATGGGATCCATACAAGAATACTGAGGCAACTGGCAGAGGTGCTTGCCAAGCCACTCTCCATCATCTAACAGCAATCCTGGTCCACAGGGGAGGTCCCAGATGACTGGAAGCTTGCCAAAGTGACTCCCATTTACAAGAAGGGTCAGAGGGAGGATCAGGGGAACTACAGGCCTGTCAGCCTGACCTCAGTACCGGGGAAGATTATGGAACAGTTCGTCTTGAGAGCATTCACATGGCAAGTCCAGGACAAACAGGGGATCAGGCCCAGTCAGCATGGGTTTACGAAGGGCAGGTCCTGCTTGACCAACCTGATCTCCTTCTATGACCAGGGTGACCCACCTTGTAGATGACGGAAATGCTGTGGATGTTATCTACCATGACTTCAGCAAAGCCTTTGACACTGTCTTTCATGGCATATGCCTGGAGAAGCTGGCGTCACGTGGCTTAGACAAATGTACTCTATGCTGGGTGAAAAACTGTCTGGCTGGATGAGCCCAGAGGTTTGTGAATGGAGTTAAATCCAGTTGGCGGTCAGTCACAAGTGGTGTTCCCCAGGGCTCAGTGTTGGGGCCAGTTTTAACATCTTTATCGATGATCTAGATGAGGGGATTGAGTGCACCCTCAACAAGTTTGCAGATGACACCAAGTTGGGAGGCAGGGTCGATCTGCTTGAGGGTAGGAAGGTTCTGCAGAGAGATCTGGACAGGCTGGATCAATGGGCCTCGGCCAATTGTATGAAGTTCAACAAGGCCAAATGCCACGCCCTGCACTTGGGTCACAACAACCCCATGCACCACTACAGGCTTGGGGAAGAGTGTCTGGAAAGTTGCCCAGCAGAAAAAGACCTGGGGGTGTTGGTCGACAGCCGGCTGAATATGAGCCAGCAGTGTGCCCAGGTGACCAAGAAGGCCAACAGCATCCTGGCTTGTATCAGAAATTCTGTTGCCAGCAGGAGCAGGGAGGTGATCGTCCCCCTGTACTCAGCACTGGTGAGGCTGCACCTTGAGTGCTGTGTTCATTTCTGGGCCTCTCACTACAGGAAAGACACTGAGTTGCTGGATCGTGTCCAGAGAAGGGCAACCGAGTTGGTGAAAGGTCTAGAGCACAAGTCTTATGAGGAGCAGCTGAGGGAACTGGAGCTGTTTAGTATGGAAAAAAGAAGTCTGAGGGGGGATCTTATCACTCTCTGTAACTACCTGAAAGGGGTTGTAGAGAGGTGGGGACCGGTCTCTTCTGCCTGGTGGCTGGTGATAAGATGTGAGGAAATGGCCTCAAGTTGGGGCAAGGGAGGTTTAGATTAGATATTAGGTAAAATTTCTTCACTGAGAGGGTTGTGAGACATTGGAACAGGCTGCCCAGGGAGGTGGTTGAGTCACCATCCCTGGAGGTATTCAAAAAGCATGTAGACAAGGCACTCCAAGACATGGTCTAGTGGGCATGGACAACGGCTGGCCTCGATGATCTTGAAGGTCTTTTACAACCTATATGATTCTATGATTCTATGAAATGCAGTGCATGTTCAGAAAACTATTAAATTAATTTTAGCAGAGCAGATAGTGGTTTATTTTAGCCATGTTGCTTTGTTATCATATAGTCTGTTGTCTGGCTGCCATCACCAGTTAACTTGAAAATATTTTAAGCTATTTTAACATAAATATATAAACATTATTAGTACTGACTTTTTTTGATACAGAAAGTAGTTAAAACAGCAACTAAAATATGTTTTCAAAGGTAGTTTACATAATGTACACATTGAGATGTCTTGCTCTTTTTCCTGCATGTTTAACAAAGAAGAAGCAATGGCATGCCATGTAGAAAATAGCTTTTACTCGGCCACAGAGAGTAACATGTACTATCAACAACAGCAACAAAAAATGCATGCTTGAAACCAACATGCAAAACCTCTTTGAAAGTGATGAACATAATCTACAGAGGTCAAGAAACATTCTCTACATTTAAAGAAGGACAAATAAGCTTTCAGTAAAAAATCTTAAGAATGCATAAGACAATAACTGCATAGTCAAGAATAACTCCTAATAAGAGGTTACAAGGTGAGTAACAGAGATCATTGGAATCTAAAAGCAGCATCAAATTAATGTTTTTTTTATTTTTTACACACATGATATAAGCCATTGCTTTTACAGCAGAAAAGACTGAAAAGAGATGAAAGGTGCTCAATTCCCTCCTTCAAGCACAGAGCTGCATAGAAATTACAGATTTTTATATAGAACTATAAGCAGATACATTACTTTTAAGTTTATTCAAAGCAGTCTGAGAACATACCTATATGAGCAAATGAGAAAGGTGTGATCAAATTCCTGCTAGTTAAATCTAAGAATTTCAAAATATGTGTATATAGGTAACTTGATGATTTATATTCATCCACACTGGTTGTATTTAATTGTCATTCCTATCATTCCAAATCCCATTTTCTGTGAAATCATGAAGGGGATTAAAACTGCTATCCCATTTTAAGGGGATATTTTTTATAATTGTTGGTATTATTTTTATATTTTGATAATTTAAGTAAATTATTGTTCCATGTACAAAAAATAAAGCTTCAGTAATTAAAAAAAAAAGACTGCACTACAAAAAGTCCCACATTATCAAATAGACATTGTTTATTCTTTAGATATCTTTCACGGAAAAAATACTAATTAGAAGCTTGAATTAAGCCTGTTAATCAGCATGGTGAACTCTTACCTCAGTGCATAGTGCTGTGAAAATGAAATAAAGAGAAGTTATTTGTACACCATTCGTAATATTGGAGTGTGTATATATAGACTCACACATCATTGAATCTGGCCTAAAGTTCAATTGTAGCTTAGGTGGCATGAATAGTAGTGCTGGACATAACTTTGAGTGACTGGTTCTGAACTGAAGAATTGGAAAAATTGATTCCAAGAAGTAACTTGCTGAATAGAAATCCTCAGTTCAGTTCACTTAGATATGTTGTTTCATACTATTTCTGAATATTCAAATGCACTGGTAAAAGGAATTACAATGGGAACAGAGTTCTATTTATAATATTTCATGAAAGAAACTGACAACATAAAATTTCAACTTGTAACTAAAATTAATTAGAAAATAATTTTGTGTGTTGCAGGGAATAAAGTTCTAAGACCTTTGCTGAAAAAAATTCTGACCACTCCCCCCCCCAAAAAAAAAGTTGTTATGCATAGTTTAAATTTATTGCAGGAAAAAAAAAACATATTCTACTAGTGGTCAGACTGAGAATAGTCTTAAGTAAAAAATTAACAAATACTATTTTTTTCAAAAATGTTACCAGGAATAATGTTACCAGAGAAAATGAAACACCACACCACCACCCCCCAAAAACCCCAAATATATTCAATTTCCATTGGTCTCTGCTTCAAAGCAAAACTAAAGATCAAAGATAAATTACTTGATACAGGAGCATGGGGTTGAAAATGTTTCTAAAGGATACAAAATGATTTCAGAACCTCAAAAACACTCAGGAAAAGTAATGAGCACCTCAGAAAAAATGTTTACTACTTGTGACATCATAATTAAGCAGTCTCTTACTCAGTTCCTTACAGAACTGAGTTCTGTTGACAATGCACATAATGCATTTTCTGTCCCCTCCTTAAATATATTTTGGATTTACCATTATCTGCTATGCAAGTCCCATATACTATGCAAGTCCCGTATAATTCTGTCTTTTTTATGGAATAGTTCTGTTTAATTATCCCAGTTTATTTTTAGTCTTTCCTTATTGTTCCTTCTTGTTTTGCTTTCATTCATTTTTAATCTTCATTTTTAATACTGATCTTTGGCTTATCTCAGACTATCAATATTTAATTCTGCTGCCAAAGTGTAGCAAGGATCAGTGACTAGGTCACTTGCTATGATGTTCTTATTCAAATGGGCAGATTAAAGGTCAGCTTTTGTTTGCCTTTGGTTATGTGAAAATGCCATTCAGATAAATAAATATTTGGCTAACTGATAGTGCCTCCATCTCAACTTAAAATATTATTGCTTTGATTGTAATTTCTAGTTTTTTCCTTGTTTTATTTTTCCATTATTAAAAATGGAAGAAATATTTAAATGTTATAAATAGAAATAGTGTTTCTAAGTTTTTTCTAATAATATAGTATTTTAATAATATAAATGTACGTATTATAGATGTGAATGTTAGAAAGTGCTTAGAAGCATCATTAAATGTATTCTATATCTTTGCCATATGTAATATTGTACATAGATATACACAAATGTATATACACATAACCACTCATTACCAACATTTGTTGCAAATGACCACTGGTAATGAATGGCTCTGGGTCTAAATTTTTTATTTAAGTTCAGTTACTGTAAAGGGTGCTTTGTGACAAAAAATGTGTTAATAGGACTTATTTTAAATCAAATAAAAATTCTGCCTTCTCATCCTAGTGCTGTCATGTTTAGTTTTCATCATTATGAATAGTTAGCAAATTCAGGCAAGATTTTCCTCTTTCTTTTCTGTATTTGTTTGGAAAAAAAAAGACTTTCTCATAGGAAGCGAAATGAGGACTTGCAGTTGTTTCTGACTTGAGGCTGCCTAGCAGGTGCAGGGAAAGAACAAACACTGGAAAGGATTTTAATCATAGTAGCATGTGTGGGCATTTAGTACTCTGCTGTTCACTCATTGTTTCAAAAGTTTGTCTCAGTTCAGTAAAGGGTTACAAGGTGCACATTACCTAACCAAAACCCTGAGGTAAGCCTACAACTATATTTCCCAAGTTTCAGACCATTTCTCTCTGCTAGAAGCTGCTGAATCCAGCAGCCCAAGAGATGTAGGGTTGTGGCTGGTCCATGTTCCCAGATCCAGCCAGGAGAAAGTCTGGGCATGCATTCCCAGCAGGCACACACTTCCACATAGTACGTAACACATACACTGCCAGCCACACAGATCAACAGGGAAAGCAGAGCATTCATAAGCACCAAATATATACACAAGCTACACCATTCTGGTAACTGGCCTGGGTAGACATTCAGGCTATCTGGTCACTGGCCGCTGGACTCCCAGCTGACTCGTGCACAGACGCAAGTGTACAAATGCCTCTCTCTGTAGCTGGTCTCAACTTCTGGCCTTACCAGCAGCCAATTCCCAGACCCTGTGGTCTCTCCAGGAGCTGGCTTGAACTTCCTGGTCCCTCCAGTAGCCAACTCTCAGACTCCCCCAGTCTCTCCAGAATCCTATTCAGACTTACGACTGCTTCAAAACTTGTGTCCCAAGCCTTGTGTTCTACTTGAAAGCTAGCCTGGCTTGATGTTTGCTAGCTGTAACATGCTGATAGGCACAGCCCCATTACAGGCACATGCTCCAGTCTCTCCAGGTACTGACATCCCCGACCCATGGGCCCCTCTGTCCTACTCAGGTTGCTGGTCCTCAGACCTCTATACACACACATGCACACAGAATAGCAAGTCCCTCACTCAGTAAAACAGAAACAGAGTCTAAATAGGACAGACTGCAGGAATTAGGAATAGGGAATGCTGATGCAAGTACACTGTCTAGCAACCTGTTTACACACGACCTACTACTTTTACCCCCTTTTTCCTCTATTTGCCACGCTTGTTTCTCCTACTTTTTGTCCTTGTGCCCATAGTAAGTCTTGTATAATCCCAAAATGTTCTTCCCATAAAAGTACCCCCTGTCACCTCCTCAGACTGGAAAGTGATTGAGGGAGTGTACCCCTCACTCCAGGGCAATGGTCCAAGGCTCCTGTGGAATCACCTGGGGAGGAGCCAGCTCAGGTGCTCCATTTGATCTGATGAGGTTGTCGGGGTTCCCCTGCCTGTCTTTGTTCCTCCAAGGCTCCTTTGGGTTCATGAAGATGAGCACTAAAGCATGTATCCTGACACTCAGACCTTGG
Organism: Elanus axillaris; assembly: GCA_026212715.1. Lineage (NCBI taxonomy): Eukaryota > Metazoa > Chordata > Aves > Accipitriformes > Accipitridae > Elanus > Elanus axillaris. The sequence continues at coordinate 23,477,810 of JANZLQ010000005.1, forward strand.
ACTTTCTATTTGCAGGGGGACAGTAGAGACAGAACATAATGAAGCACCTTGTCTGCAGGATTTCAGAATTTTCTTTCAGGCTTCTATCTGTGCAGCCACAATCCTCTGTCATTCCTGCTTATAGGAGTAAGGACACATGTCCTTCCTGTCCCTTGACATGAACTGCACATTGCTAGAATGACTCATTCTTTTATTTCTTTATCTTGCAGGGGGCATGGATATATATTGGTATCTACAGATCTATGTGTGCATATACATACATATATTTATACAGCTGGACATATAGACACATATACACAAGCACATGTATATACACTTAAAATGTACTTGTGTGTACATATGATGTGACATATAACTTTAACTGTTCCTGACCAATGTTGTGAGGAAGGTTCAGAAAACGATACTAGCACTTCTTGACACTGTGGAATGGGTGACTAGTGAAATCCACAGTATTTTGCAAATGTGACTCACTATCTACAATGGTAGGAAAGAAGATTAAGGCAGCTGAAGTGGGAGGATTCTGGTGCATCTTAGAAAAAATGCAATGAGATTAGGTCTGGAGCATGACAGCAAGATGATATCCATTCTGTGGCAGTTGGCTGATGGAAAACAGAGAAGGCCATTTAAGTTGAAGTGGCTTTCCATTTTCTTCTTTCCTCTCCTTTTTCTTCTGAGTAGAAAAAATACAGAATAGCATTACAGGATAGAGATATATTTCTGGTGCTGACTCACTTTCCCAAATTAGAAATTTAAAAATCAGGAAGTCTTTTTAAAATTCACTCTCTCCTTGATTCAAATTACAAATTTGAACTCCTCCATCATCTCCTTCTTTTATTTCTAGGGAGCCAGGAAAGAATCATTTATGCCACCAACTTCTAACCAAGTGAATCACCTGACAACCTTCTAAGCGGAGAACATTTTAGTTTAAAAGTTACAGTCTGGCTCATTCTCCTTTGCTGACCCTAGTGTCTTTGCATAAATCACTTGAGAGCAAAGCATGAACTGTAATGAAATGGATAACAGTGAGAGAAAGCAGAATCTGGATGTTCTATGTCCTAACACACAGGATGTGCAGTCACTCTTAAGCTTGCTCTCCAGATCAGACACACACAGAAAAAAGTCTGACATGAACTTGCAGTGTTGCCTTTGTATATTCTCTATTGCTGTTTCCAGTCAATTGCATTCCTCTCATCTTTGCTCATTTGTTGCTTGTCATAGAGTGGGTTATCTGATGTGCTCTCCTAACTTGACCTTTAATTTGGTATGTATCTACACTGATAGTATTTTTTCTTACAGTATTTTGGATTTTTTTACCATGATATCCTCTATTCTTTATGAGTTTTTTTCTAGGGTTTGTCAAGTTCCATTTCACCTACCTTTAATTTTACATCACCCAGTAATAATATCTCATGTCACTCATGTTATACCTCATGAGACATTTTAATTGCTTCATTTCTTCACTCAGACTAAGTACCAAAGGGTTTACCTAGCACCTAGTGCTTAACCTCCTCAGCTAAATGCTTTACTGTTAGGTAGGAGGGAAACTGAATGCCCTTTCAGTTTTCTACACTGCTTTTCGGTTTTAAATAATTCACAATTAAACGTTAAAGATTAAAAGAAAGCCACTTTTTTTTTTAAATAAGAAGGACTAATCATTGTGAACTTGCATGGCAGAAGGGACATGAGGAAGAGATATTATAGGAATTACTAGAACAGTTGGAAGCATCAATGTAACATCTATTCTTGCTAGGTTATGCAAATTAGTTATTACGCACTATTCAATAAAGCCTGAGCCAAATAGGAAGAATTTGCAGGATCAGATCTATAGTCCATGACTAGGGAATTATGTCTGAACTAAGAAATACTGAATTTACTCCTAATCAAAAGGCCAAAGAAGACTCTTTTTTTCATTAAGTGAAGAAGAAACAGATATATGTATAAACTGACATATAAATTCTCCAATTTTTTTTTCTTTCTTTGTCTTTCCCAGTGGACTTAACAAGCAAATAAAATCAAGAACTCTATGTTTCCTAATGATTTGGAAAAGGAGAACATTTTACCAGAAGAACACTTGAATGCTTACCAAATTAGTCAGCAGCTTTTTGTTTTGACATCCTTTATAAAATGTGGTAAGCAATGTCTTTCAAGGATTATATCAAAAAGTATCTGCATGAAATGCATTAGCAACAGCAATAAAATCAAAACACTCAGATGCACAGCACAAAGAATAAGATAGGCATTTCTAGATTTTTTAAATACTCATAAATAAAACTGGTTTTACATTAGTATCCAAGTAGCTGAAAAAAACATAAGTTTTATGTAAAATTTGAATCTGAGCATTAATTAGATTTGAATGTAATCACTTAACATGAAAGATATTACTGTGGTCATCATGAGCTATTCACATGTTGTAATGGCCACACAGAGTAAAACATTATTTTAACTGCAATAGCTGCTATACCTGAAAATTTCACAAAATTTCACAAATTACTGTTTACATTCACAAACCCTAGGTTGATGCATCATACTGTACTTGTTAGGAACTTGGAGGCAGTTTAATTTTTATGGTTACTATGAAGGAAAGCAGTATTCTCAAGCAGTCATCATGTTTGTTTGGTGCATGATTTCTGAAAAGACTTGTGAATTTTATTAGTCATTCAAACTTGCTCTGAGGCCAGACTTCTTAATTTTCTGCAATGTGCTAGCCAATCAATATGCCTTGCTTGTCAAGTAAAGACTGGCAGGGTCTTCATGCTGGCAATTTTTGTAAAAATCTATGATCTTCCTATCATATTGTATATTTCCCTGGTGGTAATATTATCAGCATTAAAATACAACCTGTGGAAATATTTTCCAAACCAAGGAAAATCTACCTAAAGTTCTGTGCCAAATCATACCAATCACATAATTCTCAAAAGATGATATACCTGTAAATACACATGTATAGCCCAGAAGACAAGATTTTGCAGGAGTTCATGTCTACCAGGTGAGATATATTGTCCTGGGTTCAGCTGGGATAGAGTTAATTTTCACAGGAACCTGGGAGGGGGCACAGCCAGGACAGCGGACCTGAACTAGCCACGGAGCTATTCCATACCATGTGCCATCATGCTCAATATAAAAATGGGGAGCAGGCTGGGGGGGGTCTCTCGGCTTTCAGTGGGGGAAGTGGCGGAGCATTGGGTTCTGGGTGGTGAGCGGTTGCACTGTGCATCACTTGCTTTGTGTATTCTTTTATTTGTATCATTATTGTTGTAACTTCTCTTTTTGTGGTGCCTCAGTAAATTGTCCTTATCTCAACCCTCGAGGTTCCGGATTTTTTTTTTCTTTTTTTCTCTTTCTGATTCTCCTCCCCATCCCACCGGAGGGGGGCGGGGGGAGTGAGTGAGCAGCTGTGTGGTCCTTTGTTACCGGCTGGGCTGAAACCATGACATATATCCACTTCCTTCATCCCTGAAATTTTCTAAGGAGACTTGAAAAGAAAAAAAATTAGGATGTAACACTACAACTGAGAACAAAAATCTTTAAAAACTGAAGCTTCCTTTTTAAAAGGAAGCCTTTTCTCCTTTATGATCACATCTCCCCAATTACACATAAAAGACTTGGCCACACAGTAAACAACACTGAAATATATTTTATAGGCTACTCTTCCAGTGTACTGCTTTACCATTTGTTTAATGAGATCATCAAAATACACTTTGTACACTTCAAAATACACCAATGCCTGAATCAAACAGATTATTTAGAGGAGCGGTCATTCAAATATGTTTGTAATGCACCAAAAGTAAATGATAAGAATACTGTTCTTCATATAAGATATAAAGGAATATGACTTAATCCATATCAGGGAGAAGAAAGACTTTTATTTTGTAAATTAAAAAGTTTTATTTTAAAGGGTGAGAAAAGCTAAACTGTTTTAAAACTCTGTGTATGTCAGAGTACTCCTTTCCATCCTTAGTTGCAGAATGGTTGTGTTTCCTATTAAATATTCTGTTAGGGTTTTTTAGGGGAGAGAGAAATTAGTAACTTTGGTTTAGGTCTGTCATGTACTGTGCACTTGGGGAGTTGTTCTGAAGCAAACAGTGTTGTCATCGCCTGTAACACTGCAGTGAAAACACTGCCCAAAACATGAGTTACACCCAAGCAATGATAAGGACAGTGGTAAACACATGTACATCACCAAGGAGTTCCCCTTAAAAGGTGGAGCTACTGGGTAACATAAGACTCTCTGCTGGCTTGTTTGAACCATGGAATTAGCAAGCAGGGCTGGAATTAAACAGCTGGCTCCAATTTCTGATTTCCAGGTCAGCTTTCTTGCAGTTCATCAAATCCTTATTTCAGACTTGAACTCAGATTCCAAACATTAATGTTTCTTCCTTGTCGAAAAGGACAGATGAATGGTGGTGGGTTTTTTGTCTCTCTCTTCTTTTTTAAAAAAACATCTGAGCTGTTCATTGTTATATGAGAGTTATATGAAGCCATTAAAAACCCCGTTGCTGAAAATCAAATTCTGTGCCCAGATAACGCTGTATTTAAGGTGTATAAATGTTAAGCACATTCTTAATTCTGATTTCTCTGGGCAAGTAGAATCTTATTTGTTCTTCTTAATCTCCATTTCCTAGGTATAGTAAAAGAACTAGATGAAGATCAGCATTTAGGTTTATTTCAGCTTCTCTAACACCTCTCTGAAAAGACGTAGAAGAGACATTGTGACTTGCTGTTCAAGCACTTTGCTCATTTTCCATTTATTATGTTAATTATCCAAGCCACCTAGTACAGACTTAGTTTTTGTGTGAAAAATTGGCAGTGTGGAAGTCAGAAATCTTGTATGTATGTATGTGAAGGAGGAAGCAAAACCAGGAGGCAGACATGCGTTTGTTCGGGGTGGGGGATCATAGTTTCTTTTTGAGCTCCATTCAACTGGGGAGCCATAATATCATAACACTGATATAGTAACAGCTGACTAAAATGTGTTTCCTCTTCTTCCCTCTGCCCCTGAATCCTCCTGCAAATGAATTATGCCTGCGAGGGAAGAGATTCAGATTTGAATCAAGTTTTTTGCTCGCTTGCATATATTTGAACCTTCAGTGAAATGGTCTGCTATGTTTTTATTACTGAAAAGTTCATATAAGTTATACAACACATTTATTTTTCCATAAATGCTTTTCCAGGGTGGTTCAGGGAACCCATCCAGGTAGATGGGGAAAGTTGCACTAAGCATTACACCAAAAAAGACAAGAGATTGATGCCTAAGTCTCTCTAGGTTGAAAATATCTATTATTGTGGTAAAGGCTTTCTAGGTCAAGATATGTCAGGTGAAGTAGGAACCATTCAGAACGACTTACTGTCACCTGAAAAGCCAGTTTTTGGATCTCAACCACTCTGCTATGAATTCCTTTGAGTGATGAAGGGAAAAGTGTTTCTAAACATATTTTGCCTACTGAAAGAAAACGAAATCTGTAGCATCATAATCAGCACAGCTCTGTGTTCAGTAATGTTGAGGCCTGCAGTTTATCAGCTCTGTTCACATGAGTAAGTATCACTTCAGTCAATGGGAATTCTTACAAAAGCAATCTGCAGGTTTGGAGATAAATCAAGCAGCTAAAGAGGCATTAAAAATGTGCAAGGATGGCAGAAGGATACAAGCAGTTTAGAATATATTTAGCTAGCATATAAAAGAACAAAGCTTGAAGCTGGCATGGTTGTAATGTAATGAATGCTACAACATCCTTCTTATACCATCACCTCAGTGACATGGACAGGGAGATTAAAAAAATGGTCTTGAAAATAAAAACCTTTAGATTTTTTTTTATTTACTTGGTTTTTGTCTGCTCTTGTCATTTATGAGATGGCAGGTAAAGCACAGGGGGGTATTAAAAATATAAGCAAGCCTCTTGTCCTTTTGAAATGGAGTCAGATTTTGACAGCAGTGTCACTGTTGGAAATTAATAAGAACTATTACAGGTATAAGCAGCGAAAATAAAAACCCCAAAATAAAATCAGTGAGTTCCTGTGTATTCCAGTGAAAATATTTTAAAGGATATTTAATGATTATGTACCACATAAGTACCAAACCTGCACCATTTTTACATGCACAGCAATTGATATATGTCCTCTTACTGTATTTAATGTTATAATTTCTTGTTTGTTTAGGAAAACAAAGAGCTAATCAAAGCAGTTACTACTCCTGTATTCCCAGTATACTCTTAAAGTTTAGCTAGAAAGGAAACATAAATTTTGAAGAGGAGGGGGATTTTATTTTCCACATTAAAGTTCATCTGGCTGGGAACTGTGACCAGAGCCAAAGTGAAGGATAGGAGTAGACCCCAGAGTTTTAGGGGTGAGTCTCTTTCCAAACCTTGATGGTGGAAATGTTCCAACTGACTAAAGGCATTAAAGAATGGTAGTATGAGAAGCAGTTAACAAAAGTTATTGTTTAGTCTTGATTCTTCCATAGTTGATAGCTTCATATACTACTCCAGGTAGAACCATCAAAAAAAAAAAAAAATTCTTGCTGTGATGCACACCTGACAGCATTGTTAAATGTCATAGAGCAATAAAAATAGGTTAGTGAGCCAAATAAATTCCCAGTGCAGCTGTACAGCCTTTAATAACTGAACCAGGATTATATTATCCCAGTTGCCATCTAGAAAGAGATTTATTTTACTTGAAGTAAGTACAAATGAGTCTTAACTTAAGCCAAATATCTAGAGGGATAATTCTAGAGAGTTAGCTATGAACTACACTGCTAGGCCATGCCTAAAGAAATCATAGAAGTGATATCAAAACAAAGATGCGGGAAAACCCACAGCAGTTTAGATAGGTAAGCAGCTCACTGTGTGAGCAGAGAATGTTGTTTATTTTTACCATAGCGAGGCTTTCGACACTCTCTTCCATAACATGGACAAACTGATGTAAAGATTTGGTAAGTGAGAATTGGGGCCTACTGAAAACTGATTGAATGGCCAGAGGGCTGTGATCAGTGGCATGAAGTCCAGTTAGAGGTCAGTCACTAGTTGTGTAAGCAGGGGTTCATACTGGGACCAATACTGTTTAACATCTTCATTAATGACTTGGCTGATGGTACAGGGTGTACCTTCAGCGATTTTGCAAATGATACAAAAGTGTAAGGAGTTATTGACCATGGCTGGACGCCAGGTGCCCACCAAAGCCGTTCTATCACTCCCCCCTCCTTTGCTGGACAGGGGAGAGAAAAAAAAA
>JANZLQ010000005.1:23503015-23527374 GCA_026212715.1 Elanus axillaris
ACAGGAAGAAAAACTGCTCAGACAATTGACTTCATGGCCACCATGCCTAAATCCTAAAATAGCAGGATTAAGTTAAGAATTTAATTATAAATGGGATTTTGTTAAGTAGCAACAGAATTAAGGAGTAAAAAATGCTATAAATATTTCATGGAATCATAGAATCATAAAATGTTTTGGGTCAGAAGGGACCTTAAAGATCATCTAGTTCCAGCCCCCTACTGTGGGCAGAGACACCTTCCACTCATCAGGTTGCTTAAAGCCCTGTCACACTGGACTTTGAACACTTCCAGGCCTGGGGCATCCACAATTTCTCTGGGCAACCTGTTCCAGTGTCTCACCACCCTCATTGTAAAGAATTTCTTCCTTCTGTCCAGCCTAAACCTATCCTCTTTTACTTTAAAACCCTTAGCCCTGTTTGGCTGAATTCTATTTCTGCTGGGTATGTGTGGAAAGAGACAGTGCTATTGAAAGACAAAAGGCCTGTTGGAAATTCCTACTGTGTAAGTATCATGCATCTAACTGTTTTTCAGAGAAATCAACACATTCCCCCTACATCCTTCCTAATATATGTGGATGAGTAGGAAATGAATTCTGAATCTCTTCTCATTGCAAGGTGACGTTCATTTTACTGATTGCGCAGCTTCCCTTGCTCCTGAGCAAATTCTGGGGAGGTTACTGGCTGTGATGACATTTATTTTGTCTGCAAGGAAACTTAGGAAATAGAATAAGACCACATGTTTTATGTATATAATAGTTATGAGAAAGTAAATTGTAGTATGTTCTTCCTGACACTTGCCCTTAATGTATTTAAACTAGCATTCTAGGTGGTGACCCGGCATCTCCATAAGTGAATATGATGGGCTATTCTGCCTAAGCTTGTGGTGAGTGCACAGTTGGAGCAGTTTTGTAATGTCTCACATTTGGTGACAAAGATAGGAAGGATAAGAAAAGGACAGATCCATATGTTTTTTGTATTTTCTTGTGAAGACCTATTATATATTTATCTAGAAATCCAATTACGAATGTCAAGGTTCTATTCAAGAGCAGTGTTATAAGAAGAGTTAAATAGGATATAGTCCTCAGCTACCTTACTAGTACTGTATCTGGTCCTTATTCTTCCTCTCCATTTCATCTATCTAGTACTATCTGCCAGTGACACTGGTAGGAGTAAATGTCTAGCAGCACTTTAGCCACTTTTGATTCACTAGTCCAAATGATCAAATTCTCAAGTTGAATCATCCATTGGCAGTCTGTGACATGACTGACCAACAAGGTTTGAAATCACATTGCTGCAACTTAACAGTTTAAAAGCTCTGTTTCTATGCTTTTAAGAAATGTATCACAGTACCATCATATTCATACTTCAGTGACCTATTCAAGGATCCATACAACTGTGTGAAGTACATGCATCAGTTAAAGTATCAGTACCTCTAATTGTTATATAGTGGCATCTCCTAAAAAGAAAAAAAAAAAAAGAAAAAAGAAAGAGGAAATTAACTCTTTAGGATGGTAGTAGCACCAATGTAGTATAAATATACAATATTATAATACATAACATTATTATCTAAGGGAATTGGTACAGAAAGGTACATTACCTTACCCATCTGTTGGGAACATCTTATGAGGGTATTTTGTCATGAATCTAACTTATCTCTATCTTGGATCTTTCCATTCAATTATTTCTTACTTGATTTCCCATTCATAGACAGACTTACCTTGCAGTTCAAGTTACTGTTAGCTTAATTTTGCTCTTACTTAAATATATTTGCTTGCAAGAAGCTTAGAAAAAAAACATCTGAAAATGATTTTATTTTCCTTTCTGTTAAACTTTTACACAAAGTTTGCAATATTTTGTTACCAAGATTTTGTGTGGTTTCTTTACTTATAACGACAGTGGCCCCTTTTTTTAATCAGATAAAATCTGATAAATTGACCAAAACGTCAAGGTAGTTATTTGTATATAGATGAAGGGAGGTCAGGTAGGGATGAAGCTGAAATATTCTTAAGGTATAGGGCCTGATCTTGAATTTATACATAATTCTTTTGTGGAGAACCTTACAGCTTACTGATCACATGGTGATGTGCTCCAGTATTACAGAATCATCTGCTATGAGATTCCTAAAAGAATGTGCCTTTTGGACTTCTTATATACTACCAATGGCACATCATTCTCATTCCCAGTCAGAAAAGGAGGAATAAAATTGTATAAAACTGTACCTTTCCCATTTGTGCAGCTTTTTGTTTGAGTAAATGTGCTGGTTTTGGGTGGGATAGAATTATTTTTCTTCACAGTAGCTACTATGGGCCTATGTTTTGGATTTTTGCCAAAAGCAGTGTTGATAACACAGGGATGCTTTCGTTACTGCTGAGCAGGGCTTACCCATAGCCAAGGGCTGTTCTGCTCCTCACCCCACCCCACCAGCGAGGAGGCTGGGGGGGCACAAGAAGCTGGGAGGGGACACAGCCGGGACAGCTGATCCCAACTGACCCAAGGGATATTCCAGACCATTGGACGTCATGCTCAGCATATAAAACTGGGGAAGAAGAAGGAAGGGGGGGAGGATGTTCAGAGTGATGGCATTTGTCTTCCCAAGTCACCGTTAGGCATGATGGAGCCCTGCTGTCCTGGAGATGGCTGAACACCTGCCTGCCCGTGGGAAGTGGGGAATGGATTCCTTGGTTTGCTTTGATTGCGTGTGCAGCTTTTGCTTTGCCTATTAAACTGTCTTTACCTCTATTCACAGTTTTCTCACTTTTACTCTTCCGATTGTCTCCTCCATCCTGACACGGGGTGAGTGAGCAAGCAGCTGTGTGGGGCTTAGCTGCTTGCTGGTGTTAAACCACAACAGTAAACCATTTAGGTTGCAAGTGTTAGTAATTTGTTCCTGCTTGATTTAGACTACAGAGGGGTAGCTGGCTGACAAACTGCCAGACAATGAAGAAGCAAACACCTTTCATTTCAATGTATTAAGTTCTTTCCTGCTTTTACCCCTTTGATTCTCCCTACCTAGTGACCTTCAGGCCATTGGTCCCAGACCAATGCAGCAAGTTGTTGTAGAAAATATTTGAAAATTATTTAGAAAAACATTCCCAAATTCTCCCATATGTTTCTACAGCCCAGAGAAATGTATGGGTACATTTGCACAAACACTGAGAACATTCATCCAAAAACTAGGAATTCAGGAGGAAGAAAGTACATCTTAGGGAATTGTTTTGATTTATTCAATGCTGAGAAGTGAACAACAAAATTCACAGAACTGGTACTAATTCAAACAAAAGAGTTCCATTGATATATGAAGTTGACAAATGTTGCTCACTCTGTATATTATGATTTAGAGATAGCTAGCATACATGTATTTTGAATGTTGAGTTTACATTGTTGAAAAATAAAGTATCGTAGCTGTGAATGGAAATCAAGTAAGGTTACAATCTAACAAAATGATTGTGAAACCATACCATCTATGTAATGTAGCAGCCAGAAAGCAAAATCTGCAGTTTTACTCTATATCCTGGCAGATTTTAAGAGCACCTAAACAAACAACAGTTTTGCACGAGAGGGAATCAGTGCTCAGTTTTGACATCAAATACTTATCCTGCCTTTTACACATTGCCATCTTTTATACTTGATTTTTCTCTCAGTTTGCATGACAGCAAGCCTTTGTGCATATGCAATTCCATGGCACATTTAGCCATCAATAAGGCTTATTTTGATCCATTTGCAGAGAAGTGATATTGCTGTAAGAGCACTAAAGGCAGTATGGAAGAGTTTAAATGAAATTGTACTTCAGAAACCACAAAAACAGCTCCCTGGTGTCCAGTAGCTTTTATGAGCCTTTACAAATAGGCAGCAGGACTGTTAACAGACCATGATGACATCAGAAACATGTTGTATAATACAATTATTTTATGTTAAAGCAGTGATATTATTAATTTTAATAATGAAAAAAATACACTGCTAATTGATAGTGCATTAGTTTTTATGGGATATGGAATATGGAAGTGATGGGAACAAATCAAGTATATGCTAACTTCTGCATAGCATGTAGGGAAGAACATAAATAAAAGCTCTCAATTACAGTAAAAGTGTCAATACTGCTTCTGCAAAGGCTGTGAAATGTAAAATATCCCTGCAGCTCACCTGTTTCTATAATATTAAAAAATTAAAATTACTGTGTTCATACTGAAGTTCTCGTAATACTTTTATGGTTGTTATAAATAGCTAGTCCCTCATATACTGTTAACAAGAGCATGCGCTCAAAAGGAGGACTTCACAGTAAATAGGACTGGTATTACATATGACCAAAACCTTTTTAAATTTAAGTTTATGGTATCAAGTGTCTTGAAGCAGTCTAAAGCCCAGTAAAATTACTCATTGGTTTGAAATAACCCCTTCTGAAATACCAACTTGTCTGTCACGTTTAAGTTTTAATAACCAAGTACAATCTTTACATAACAAGTGGGATAACTGAATATGTAGAAATACATACCAAATATTATGGAAATAAAGTTACAGCCGCCGTTATAGTTAAATGAACCAGTCTTGCAGCTCTTTAGAAGTAATCTTTTTAAAATAAAGTCTTTGATCTCATGTATTTCTTTTATTCAGGACTGAAAAGAATGGGAACACTGGGAAATAAAGATTCCCTGGTTCTGCAACAACTTGTCCTTTTCTCAAGTTATCAGAATTTACATGTGCCCTTTCATGTTATAGAATCTCTTCAACTTGACATACTTGTTAATTTTAGGCACTATGACTCCATTAATTTAACCATGTGGCACTTTAAACTGTAGAAACTGAACACATTTTGTGTTTGAATACATTTAGCCTGCTCTCCTGTGCAAAGTAGGGAAATGCCATGATAGCCCTCTAAAACACAATGAACATCAGCTGAGAGAGAAGGAAAGGCTAAAGAAGAACTTTTAATATCGCTTTGCTATGCAGAGGTGACTTGTATGATTCAATCAATGTCTTTGCACTGTACTCCTCCTAGCTCCTTGTTCAGGGATCGTTACGGACAAAAACTGCTGGATTGCCTCTGCATCCGCTATTGGAGATATGTGTGTAAAAATCTAATGTGGGAGAGATGTAGATAGAGTTGTAGGTATTCAACTATACCATATAATGCAGTAAAGACATTATTCATCAAGACCATCTAAACCAGAAAAAGCGTGTGCTGGTTAACCTCTCCCTTCACCTTCTGAGGGACATGGGTTCCTCCTCACTGTTACTCTATCATACATACTCTAGCATCTTCTTTCTCCACAAACTTAGCTCCATTTCTCCTCTGCCCATCTCCTACAGCCACCATTAGAAAAGAGTGCTTGGATTACTGAGTGCAGTGCCACAGTTTTAGATGTCCAGCCCTGTTGCAGAACCCAGAACCCAGTTTGAGGTGGCTGTATTGTATAGTGCTTTTTATTGAATACTGAGGTGATCAGGTTCATGGATACTTAGGTCTGTAAAAAAGCCAGTGGCACATTTCAGCACAGAACAGGCTACTTGCTGAAGTCTAAATGTATTAACTGCATTGTGCTGGCAGTAGTGTGATATTCCTTTTTAGTTGAAAAGCCCTAGATTTCAGCTTTACTGTCTTGAATGCAGTAAAGCATTGATATGGCTAGATTGTAAGGGTAGTTGAGGTATTCAAATTTGCACATTACAGTCATAAGAATTACTTGGGAGGTGCTTTCTTCCCCTGTGTCTGTCTACTGAAAATACAGAAGCAGTTTTACAGGCTTAAGAAGGTAAAAACAAGATGCCTACACTAGGGTGACAGAGCAGTCAAACTGGGATTTTCAGGGTTACAGCTTCTGATTTAAGCACTTCCTATCTATCTAGGTGCCAATTCACTAGCCTGATTTTTTATTTTTTTTTTTAAATCTGGTCCTAGGAGAGATTATAATATAGACCTTGCAAGAAAGTTAGTGTAATTATTGATGGGCATAAGTTGCTAATTTTCCCTGACATAATCCTGCTGCACATCAAAGGCAGCAAATAAATTAAAAACTTGAAAAAAAAAAGATGAATGAGGATGTCACTGCATTAATCTTGTTTGCAGCCAACAGAGCATCACACAGACAGGAAAATTCATTTTAGGATTTGGCTTATGCGACCCATGTATTCATCTGGATCCCAAATAAGAATCTGCAATTTACTGCTTCATCTGATCCTGACTTTTTGGGAAATGATTAGATTTTCCTGACCCTTCCTGCCAGATCTTAACTGTATGGTAGTTAGAGGGATAAATGTTAATTATGAACGTTGTCTGCTGTCCTCATTTCCCTCTTCCCCTCCTCCTGTTCTACTTAATCAAATTTTAACTCTGGTTTAATTATTTTGTTACCCATTTTGGCACTACTTCACTACAAAAAAAAAAAAAAATCCCACACCTCTCTTAAATAAATCATATACTTAGCCTTCCTTAATAAAGTAATACTATCAATTAAAAATGTAGTCACTTTGAAAATTACATAGAGTTTCAGCTATTGTGTCAACATTTGCTAGTTTTTAAAGTGGTACAGCCACAGTTATCCTATCTTATTTTTCTTTCTCCTGCGGCAGAACCTTGAATCTCACCTTCCCACACTCAATACACCAAGTATAGCTTAACACCTGTATGTGCCAGCAGGTGTGGCCAGCTGTAAGACCACCTGGTATGAACGGCCTGCCGTACAAAACAGTCATGCCATTGCTGCAACTGAGTCCTCGCAAGTCAAGATGTTAATAGGCAGTAGTTGCAGGGAATTAATAGAGAAGAATACCAGGATACTGGAAGAGATATATACTTTATTATTATTATTATCATCATCATCATCATTATTGTTGTTGATGTTATTTTCTTAATCAGATACTAGTGCCAAAGCCTCTTGTAAAATGAGGATACAAATGTAGCAAAAAGTATGTAATGCATTTTGAAGTTTACCTCAATCACTAATGATTCAGAAATTGCTTATTCATTTTTTGAGATTGCCAGCCTTCTGACAGTCTTGTAAACCACTTTGCTGCATCGTATAATGAAGTTAAGAACCAGCAGTGCTATTGTACAGTAAGAGTGGTCACAAGCTCTGATTTCAAGTATAAGGCCATACCATTTGCTGTGTAAAGAAAAAAGACTGAATCAAAGCTACAGCTAGGATTGGAAGACTATGATTTTTCACATGACCAGCCAAGTAAGAGCTGACAGGCAGCAAGGCACAGCTTTCTAAGGCACACCTTAGCAGTAACTGATAATGTGAGCATTCCTGAGCAAATGAAGTGGGTGAGATAAAATCAAATTTATTTATTTGAAGTCTGAATTCACATGCTTGGCTGGGTTCTAAAATGAAGCCTCTCACACTGTGTCCTGTTTAGCAAATCCTTCTTTACTGCTTCGTTGCTGCTATCTGTCAAATGCCAGCTAAAACGCAGTGCCCTCCAGTATGAGTACTGTGTCTTCTCCAGAAAGTCACTTGTTTCAGCTGAGGTAGAGCACTACCTGAATTACTATTTATCAGTGTTTCTTAGTTCACTTTTTCTTGCCTGAGACCCGTGTATAAAGAAGACATTTCCCTTCGCTCCACTGCAATGTAGGCTGTTGGCAGAGAGGTGACAAGTGCTTCCCTACGTCTGTAATTAATCTTGACAGTGGGGAGGCAGCACACAGTAGCTATAGTATTTGCTTGTCCCTACTGCCTTGCGTCTCACATTAATGTCTGACTATGGTTTATGCTGGAATAGAACATCCACATGAGGCTAGGATTGCTGAACTGGTGCCTAAAGCACCAAAAATTTTTAGAACGTGCTCTCTACCACCCCTTTGCTGTTAGTGTCTGTGTCACAGCATAGTTACAGGACAGGCTTGCTGTGTGCTAACTTGATGAATGTAGGGGAAAATCTGACATCTCCGGAACTGTTCTAGAACATCAGTGCAGCATCTCAAGCCCAGAACTGTCTGTGTTCCCATCCTGAAGAAGATATCTTGAATGCTCCCATTCTCTCATGGTGATATGAGTTCTTCTACCTTGCAGGTAACAGTTAATAAATAACTTGCAACATTAATCTTGTAACTGACATTGGTGAGTATAGCTTGGTGTATATGCTAAGCATCATTTTATTGGGTAAGGTTTTGTATGAGAAAGAAATGGGAAAGAAAAATCTAATGCATAGATGTATGAGGCCCTGAAATAATAGTCAAACAAATTGATCATTTCCATCCTAATACACAATATGTCCTTCAGTCAGCATTTTAAGCATTAGCAGAAATTTACTCCCAGGAAAATCCCAATAGCCTCACATAATGCACTTCCACTGTGGTGTTAAAATTTGTTTAAACTCCACACAGTTCAGTGGTTTTGCACTGAAGTTAGCCTTAAACATAATCTCACACATCTGCTTGCCAACATGTCAGTGGCACAAGCTAGCTTTCTGTATCCTGTCAAAGAACCCCTGATTAACCTCTCCTCATTGTAGACTGACAAGATGCATGACACATTGTAACCACGGAGAAGATATGATGAGGTGCTTGACTCCTTCACAGTTCATGATAAAAATACTGACTGATGTCAATTAGGCCTACCTAGAGATTGTTGTTTCAATTTAGACTGGTGCCAAGGGACTTATGATCCTGCATAAATAACTGTTCTGATGAGATTATGCTAGCAGCATAGTTTGGACTGTTTCATCACCAAGCACTGTAAACGAGACAAACGTATCGATACATTCAAATCCTGCACGTATGTGTGCTTTGGCCTTTCCGCGTGCTTCCACAGGTGGGATAGCGAGTGACACTGAGGAACTAATTTTGGAAGAAAGAAGCAAACTACGGAGTGTTCAGTCAGAAGAAGTATTTAAAAAGAAATATATGTACATTGAGCAGGATTAATAAATATTTAGTGAGCAATTTATGTAATTTTTACCTAGAAAACTGAGAATATATTCTTCCTTGATGGTAGATAATAGCTAGGTTTGAAATTTGATGATCTATTTTATTTCTAATATTGTCACTATTCTAATGCTGTAATAGTTTTAAATCATTTCAGTGTTTTGCATTTCCATGATGTGAACTCAGATTTAAACACCTGTCTTGTGCATATGCTCTCTTATACTTCTCTACAGTTTTAATTCTTCCTTTTCCTTGGACATCTTTTATTCAGCTTCCCAGTTCAGCTTTTTTCTGTCTCTCTTATTGACAAATGCTGACTTTTCTGTCATTGTCAAATGAAACCAGAACTCTTCCTCCATTTCTTCACTGCCATTTTCCTCTGTTGCTCCTCTTCTTCCATAACAGATCGACAGCTGTATAGTACCTCAGTTAGAGGCTATCAGTACTAAAGTAGGTAAAACACATTTAAGACTGCACAGCAAAGTGTGCTGTCACCTAAATTCTTATATGGTTCTGAAATATTTAAGAAACAAAGCAGTGTTGATGAACTGAAAGCAAATTACTTTTATCAAAAAATTGACAAAACTTCAGCAGAAACTTTTTCCTTAACTTTCTTGCTCCCTGAAATCTTAAAAATAACATTTCCATTAGTAGATACAATTTCATATGTATATGAATCTGTGTTTTAGCAAATACAAACAAAGATGAAACTTCAAATCTCAATATGAAATGATAAATGAAAAAGATTCATTACAATTTATAGTTGTAAGATTGGAAGCAGATGGACAGCCATGTGGTACATTTCACATTGTTCATTGCAACACATTTTCTACCAGCATTTGTTTTGGCAACAGCACAGATGACACACTAATAATGGAATATTTCACAAGATGTGCAAGCAAAGGTGTAACTTGATTGTGAGGACAAAACTGTCCTTCACAGATTGTTATAGAGATCATAATCTTCCTTTCATAAGTATCTCAAGATATCTAAGAGTTGACATCCATATTTTCCTCTCACTTGTCTTGATGTCTACTCTGCACATAATTAATTTATGAAGTTCTTCAGGGATATCTAAACCCTGGCTAGCTTCAAAGCTTGAAGGAAAAAATGAAGAGAAGCTAGTTCTACGCATCTTCCCAGTAGTATTTCCTGCCCTGACCAACTGAAGCAACTGTCTTAGTTATATAAAATGCACCTTTTGTTTTGCTCTAAACTCTCTAAAAATATCGAAATTGGTCCAGATCTGACAGAATAAATGGGTTCTCTATGCTGCTTACCCAGGAGTGGAAAGCAGAAGTGGGAAATCAAAAGTCAGTGAACTGATAAACTGATCTGAACTGGGATCTAAGAGTAAGTATTTGTCACTTGTAGTTGTCATGTTCCTGGTAAAGTGAAACAGAGGGAGAGAAAAAGGTGCTCCTGGGATGTACCACACATTACAATTTGTGTTATCTATAGGTTGATGTATCTAAACTCTTAAATTTGAAATGTTTTATACATTAAAAAGTCAATAGCCTTGTCACAGGATGAAACCTACCCGAAAGCACAGTACAGGCAAAACAAGGTCTGTATCTGCCCAGCTCCAACTGATCCGGTGATTCTGGTATGCGCTGGAAAGACAAAGCAGCACAGATAATTATGAAGAGGGAAGCTTACCTGAAAGCACTGCTAGATGAGATCTGACCTACATCTGCCTGCCTGAAATGGTTTAGATGTGCACTGGAAAGAATCAGAGCTAAGCTGTTAATCACATTGCATCCTGGTAATGCATTTTGGGAAGGAGATCATAAGGCAATGCTACCCAGGCAACCACTGCTAATAGACTTCAGAGACAGGGTGTGAGTAAAACAGGCTGGAGATATGTGACCAACAAGGTTGTTGGTGGGTGTTGCTGACCATTTAACTTAAAATACAACAGTATAAACAGCAGTAGTCCCTTGGTGGGGACACGTCCAAAGAGGTACACCACCCTGCAGCAGGCTGAGGGCAGCAGTCCTGGGGTGGGAGTCACCCATGGTGGTGAGACCCCCGCCACAGCTCAGCCACCCAGGGGGCTGCCTCATTCCCATGCCCCAAAACAGGGGCCTTGACTGGTGTGTGTTCTGTGTGTAGTAGGACAGATCTCCAGACAGAATTCAGTACCCAACTGCTACACATACTTCCCTTAGAAAAATAACTTTAGGGGTTTATGTGACTATGCCGAAGCTCTTACAGTTACCCCCATACCACACCACACACACCACACCACAACAGAAAACACACCACTACCACCCTGCCAATGACAAGCTTAAATAATAGCATCTTTACTGATAAACATGATTTTGTTGAGAGGGAGGGATCTGGGTATTTTTTTACCTCCCCTAATCTTTTACTTGAAGAGGATAAAGAAAAGACTCCAGGTGGAGTTTTTCAGATACTGCCATCCCATCAGTGCTGGAAACAGGGCCACCAGTCTCTTGTAACTTAGCACTCAGTGTCATACCCTACACATTTCCATGCAGTAGAGAGGACACGGGGATTAGTGAAGGTTCTACAATATCCATTTAGTAAAACTCCCTAAAAATCATTCTCACATCTTCAGTGACAGAGGTTGCTTTGAAGTGGAAGAGTGACTCAGTTTTCAGACTTAACTTGTTTTAGTTCCGCAGGGTTCCTGAAAATTCAGAGATGAGCTATGCCATTCAGGAGTTCAGAGAAATGCATGGATACATACATCCTTCTTATTATGAGCCTGTGGATGTTGGTTCTTTTGCTAGCCAGAGCTTGGGGAATAAGTGTGGTTTCAAAAATGCAGGCAGGATACAATAAATTAAGGGGGAGAAAGTTTTGTTGAGTTTTGGGGGTTTATTGGTTGGGGGTTTTTTTCCAAAAAAACCCACAAGAGCAACAGAAACATAAAAAACATCAAAAATATCTAAACTAAACAAATAATTGGACATCAGTCAAAATATAGAGGAACTTCACCTGGCATTTTCCAGGAAGAAGAAGTGCATGACTATCATAATATTATGTCAACCCATATTCCTTTCCTGTATTCATGAAACAAGCATTCTGTCATTATCCAAGCCTCAGCGACTCAAACAAATCTAAACATTCCAGATATGAGAAGAAACCAAGATATGGAAAGATACTGATATCCACAGAAGAAGAAAGAAAATCTGAGGACATTTCAATGCTGCACATGGAGGATAGCACAGACATATCTGAACGAGCTCTATTGCTGAAAGCAAATGATTTGATGCTGGTGTTGAGCTAATATTTGGGTGCTGTATTGTGCTAATACAGCCTTATTGCTTGCAGGACTGAGGAACGGTCTCAGTACAGCATTAGTCCAGTTTAAATAGAGCTTGAACAGTTCTTTATTTCTTTGTATAGACATATGCTTAGGAGCATTATTGAAACAGGAAAGACGATATTTCACAGAATAAATATACAATATAACAGACACAGCCCAGCATAATTGTTATGCACAATCTTTTTCACCAAATTATAAAAGTGTATGAAGGCAAGACATAAAGCAGCATTTAAAGGTTGCAACATGGTACTTATGACAATACTTCACACATTTCTATCTCTACAAATGCTTTGTAATCCACCACCAGTTTAGCTTCAGAACACCCAAAAGACATAATTGTATATTACCTCCAAACACAAAAACTCTGGCAAGTGAGTAATTAAAGGATAGACATTCCTTCCCACCTGCAAATAGACTGCCTTTTGATTATAGCAATAATTCTTTCACTTCTCTGCACCATTTACCTGACACACCAGAAAAGTTAGATTTATTAATTTTTCTCCCACCTTGAGAGAAACTCTGATTCCATGGATCCTACTCTCTGCTCTCTTCCTTGACACTGTCGTCTGACTAAATTTATTTTAATCTATGGTGTCAAAAAGGCAGTCGCAGTCCCGATTGCAGGTCCAGGTTCATCCCCCTCATCTATGTAGGAAATATGGGTGTTACTTGCTCCTGTTATAATTAAAGGAGAGAGGCAGGCAATTCAGCAGGCAATTCATCCTACCTAAAATCAGAATCACACTCAGTAAGGACTAGAACAGGACCTCAGATGCATACATTTCCACTTTAGGGACTGCAATTGCATGTCTGAAATTTGAGATTTGATTAATTTCAGTCTTAAAGTAAAGTTTGTCAAAAGTCTAAGAGAAAAATTCTGTTGGAGCTAAAGGGAAGACCCTTGCTAAAGTGATCTGAAACTCAGAACTTACATTCCAAGGAATAATTTAGTTTCTTAAAACATAAATTTGTTGTATATTGAAACAACACAAAAAGATTCTCCCTTCTAATTTAATTACATGGAAATATTTATGTAAATTTTTTCAGTTCACATTTTTTTCTCCTTCTTCACCTGCTCACTACAAGCAGCTAATGTCTATATTCTGTTTTACATTATTCGTTGCATTGTCAGATTGAGATGATAAACTCCCCGGGATAGAAGCTTTGTCATTTTATGTTTTAGGAAGCAGATGGTGAACCTGTCAGATTGTCACTTCCTCTGACTCACTGATGATGTCTCTTTACAGTGAGGATCATTTTAAGAGAGAACTTGCTACTTACAGGAGGTGTCTTTATTGTGTGACTGTGTGGAATTTTCAACTTCCATATTGTGAAAAAACCAAACCGACAATGGCATAGCAAAAAGTTTTAGGATTTTTTTTTGTGCCCAGAGTGAGAACAATAATATATAATCCAAATTAAAATTGACCAAATAAGAGTTTCCCGTTTATTTGAAGCCCGTTTTCTTGTTGCTGATCACACTGACACCTGATATGCAGTCTATATACCATTATTCCATGTCTAGTCTCATTTAACAGTTGAAGTAACCTTGTGATATTTTTATTTGTAAATTGTTTCACAAGAAATCTCTCAGTGTCATCTGCAAGTCATGGGAACTAGTCGAATGCAATATGATGCTGAAACTTTCAAAGTAATTATCATCATCACTTTGATCTTACCTCATTACACTGTATCCTATTAGCATATTAAATCTAAATCTAAATTAGATGTCAATGTAACTCCAAATTTAATCATCATGAGGGCTTTATCTGATTTCATTGGTAGCTTCTTGTTGTATAAGTAGTAATAGCATTCTACTGCTATTTCTGATTAACATAAATTAAATTCAGCTTTCAGAAAATATTCTTATCATTCAGATTATTCTTATCCTTTATCATTATAGGGAAAAGCCACAAAAATTGTCTAATCATATTGACTTCCAAAATAAAAGTAGATATTTTTTGAAATTTAAATATTAAAAAAATTGTTTATGATGCCTTGCATATGTATAATATGATGTAATTATAATTTGAATACAATGTTGCTATTATACTTGCATTACTTGATTATCGCCTGAGACAAAATTTGCCATATGAATATAGATTTGACTTATGCAAATATTTTTATTTGCTTATGTAAATATTTGTTGGGTTTTTTTCATTGCAGCACAGTTTGTTTTTATGATCAGTTTTCAAATCAACGGCCAATAGGAAGTAATCAAAAATATATCACAAGTTGTAGCCCATTTAAACATTTAACAAATGTGTAAAGAGGGAAGGTTTCAAAATACGTATTTTTAAATTCTTAATATTCTCTTCCACTCTCATTCTGTATTTCTGACAGGTAGTTGCATGCTGTTTGCCGCTTGCTATGTTTATTTTACTTCATCCAATTGTTAAGAACAGTTATTTTTTGCAACTGTTCAAAATATGAGAAAATTGGAATTTTTCTGCCTGTTCTTTCAGAACTTTCACCAGTTTCAAAATGACAATTTACATGAATAAGTCTTGACTATAAGGGCTCACTGTCCTTTTATTAAAAAAAACCCCACCCAACACTACATAGCCAAACAAAAAACAATCCCCAGGCTGTAGGAGCAGGATAGTTAAATGAAGGATCAGTACGTCCCTCTGTATCTCAATCTTGAAAATGTAATAGGATAAATTATCTTTAAAAAGACAAGTAGCAAGGTAGTGGTGATGGGGGGGAAACTTCAAAGAAGCATATGTTTATATGAATTTAAATTCAATTCCTCAGTGGTCAGTTCTATAAATAAGGAGATCCTGAGTAATTTTGTTTGCTAAGATTTCAATTTAGCACACAAATCTGCTTTAATATGCAAGGCACCAAAGCCTAGTGAGGCAGTTCTGTAGTAATGCAAGAAATCCGCTTGTGAAAGTTTCCGCTGGGGATGGAGGAGCTGGAGAAAGAAGCTAAGACAGTTTTTTAGAGTGGGGTCATTCACGCTACAAACGGCATTTTGGCAGAGGAAACTTTAAACACACCTCAACAGTTATGTGAAGGTATCACCCCAGAAGTGAAGCAAAATAAAAGATAAACCCCTTGAAGGAATTTTTAAACATGAAGTCCTATTAATTGAATTAAAGTAATTCAACTGTGGATAAGACCTATCATTCTATCCGACCTTAAAGATATTCAAACTCTTTTTTGAATGTTTGGCCTTCTAAACATCCTGTGGTCCTAAACATCATGTGGGAATTAGTGTTCAATGCACAGATATGCATCTGAACTAGCTATCCAGACTCTTGCCATAGCCATATAATTTAGGAAGCAATTCACCTCAGTCTGAACCAGATTTCTAAAACAAATTCCTATTTCACTCCACTGGTAATGGAGGATGGTAAAGGAAGCCTAGGAGATATCTATAAATCCAGGGTTATTTTTGTGAGCTCCTGAGGTAACTCAGTTGGCATAAAGCACTTTTGACGCTCATGTCATCATATGATAGAGGAGGGCCGCAGTGCGGAGAAGTCCATCTTCAAGATGGGCATAAATGAACTCATAACCCATCCTGCATGAAGATGTGTCATCCCTTTCTGATCTTTTGGTTTCCACAGCAGCCTGCAACACTGTATTCCACAAATTAATTAGGAAAAAAAAATCCAGACAATAAACCAAACCAAATCAAAAGCCTCTTACTTAAAAATTCTTCCCCTTTTTTGTGAGAGCTTGTGCCCTAATTATTTCAGTTGGTGGCCTGTAGATGGAGTTAGAACATATATATGTTCTAATTGGTTTTATAGTGACCAGAACTGCACACCATTATGTTAGCTGTAGGTGCTTCAGGGGTTTATGCAGTAAAATAAACCAACCTGTTTTGTCTCCACTTCTTTTCCAGTAATTTGAAATATCTCTGCCATTTTCAACTGCTTATGTTTAGAGAACAGATGTTTTCAGGGAAGCATTCACAGTGGCTGAAAGACCTTGCTCCCAAGAGACAACAGTTAATTTTGAGACTGCCGATGTGCAAACGTATTTAAGGTTGGTTTTCCCCCTGCACATTACTTTGAGTTGTTGATAGTGTTACATCCATCATTTTATTTCCAGTTGTTCTGTATTGGAAGTTTTAGATCTGACTGTCCTGAACATTTTGTATCATCTACAGACTCTTTACAGTTCACTGCCATTTTCAAAGTGATTAAGGAGAATAGGAAGAAAATTAATAAAAACACTGGCTCTTCCCACAGTAGATAGTGGTTTGCTGGCAATAACCACTTTGAAAAAAAACAATGATTCTACCTCTTCATTGTTGTTTTACAAAGTGGAGGTTATTTCTCTGGAGGTCAAAGAGTGTCCACACAAGAATTGATTCACCATGTAACACAGATATAGCCTTATTTCAATCCCTTATTTCCATATCTCTAGAATTCTTAGAGCAATTTAACTGTTCTTGAACTCTTGTAAGGAATTATCTACAGACCAGTGAGGTAATATAACATTACTCCCTGTACACATTTTTTTATCTGCTGCTTCTTCTTAGCATGCACAGTTCCATTAAACATATTCTAGGGTTCCCAAATCAATGTTGCTTTAGTATTGACTTGACATGGTTTTGCATATGTTTATATATACAGGTGGAGAGGATAAATCATAGGTAAATTTCAAGAGCGTATTAGAGGTATTTCATTTTTATTTCTAAATTATAATATTAATGTTCATGGAAAATGACATATTGACACTTATTAACATATACTTCTTCCTATTAGTACTAGTGAGGTAGCTAAATCCAAAATTAAGTGCATGCTTTTTCCTCAAAAATGACAGAACACATAAAAGCTTCGTATTCTGTGCCTGAAATAAGACATGCTATAAAGTACCAGTTGCAATATATTTTGAGTTAATATTAGAAATTGAAGCACATAAGCACCACTAAACATAAAAGTTTAAAACACAGCAGCAAAAATAATTTTAAAAGATAAACCTGTGGCCTCTGAGCTTAGATATGGGGAGTCTGCAAAATTAAAATGAATTACACCAACATTGGGATACATACTGTTACTACCTAGACTCAGCTATAAAAATTGTTGTGCACTCACAGAATGGTCTTAAGAAAAAGCCAGTCAAATTCTATGTTGTCAGAGGTACAGTTTGAGCAATCAAGAGACAAGATGGATATGGAGAGTTAGTTTGTTCACAGCTTTGGTGAGAATCCAATAGCAAAATGTCCTCTCCTGCTAACAACTTTGCAATACAATGTTTTCTGGGAGTCAGTAAAATCCTACTAAGAAAGGGAGCTTTCTCATTATCAGATACCTTTAGCTTCCCAGAGGATCAAGGATTTTAGACAATTTTCATTCAGAGATTTAGGAGATTCTGAAATGTCTTTGAAATCTAAATTAAGAGAATGCATGAGTCACCATGGGATGTTATGCTTGTTTTAACTCATGGGAATCATCAAATTGCTAATAATGAGGCATGCAGAAGGAAAAAATCTTTAAAAAATAATGTACATTTTGTATTTGAAAAAGTCATTATGTACTCTCACCATGTGAAAATCATGAAATACCTGTCCTAAGAAGGATATTGGACAGCATTTACTAAGCAAAACTATTTTAAAATCAGTAGGCTCAGTGAACTTATACCTACATCTGCAAAATACGTAATTTTAAAAGCTGGGGGTTTTTTAGAAGTTGATATATACAATTTAAAAATCACTCTCACTTGTCCCCTTTCTGGACATTTTAGACCATTCTGGGACCCTTCAGAGCTTAAGGCCTTCCCTCACAGACACCTCACTCCATCATCTCAAAATATCTTGACATGTTCCTTCAGGGACCCAGTGATGTAAAGTATATCCCTCTCTTTCTGAGGTTGGTTCTTGAAATCCTAAATATTATTCCCCTTCCTAGACATATCACATGAGTTGCAATCAAGCAAGTTCTGTTTCATCCCAGATATGAGTCAATCCCTGTGCAGTCTCTGTTTCTTTATCCACTAAGGAAAAATACAAGAAACAATTCCACTGCTGGAGTTTAACATTAAATTTTTCTTTCCTATTGTCTTAAAACAGTCTTGCTGTAGGATTCTGACTCATGGGATTTTCTCACAATCACTCACAGGAGCTAATCCTCCCTTAAGCTGCTTCCACATCTTCTTACACCTACTACCTGTCACACCTTGCCCTTCCTAAGCCTCCCATCCTCTCTTTCACTCTTATCCCCAGGTTTCCTGCTTCCTTCAGCTACTTCTTTTGTCATGATATCTTTGGTGACCCTAATATCTTCATGACTTCCTGTAACATATTTTTTCAATTCCCTTTTGAAATCTGATAGTTTTTGCTAGCCGCACTCCACAGTCTGCATTTTGTCTGGGAGTTCTATGCCTTTAAAGAATCACGGAGGAAATATCCCATCATTCCAAATGTGAATGTAACACCCTACCTCCACATGAAGAAACTTGTTTATGTGTGTTTATGTGCCTTTATATTCAGATATTCTGAAATTAGAGAAGAACAAATATGAAAATAGTGATATTAAGTAAAATCAAATTTATGTCTCTGTATTTGAATTACAAACACAAACACCATTTAGCTAATTTAGGCCCCTGCTCATGATCATACCATTTTTTAAGGTGTTACCTAAAGAGATGCCCATCCTTACTATTTATTTTAACCTTCTCTATAACCTGCAAATGCACCTTCTGACATGCTGATTACAGTTGATACTGATGCTGATGTAACTCCCTGTTCATTGCCTCTAAAATCAATGGTCATGGAGAGATGTAAATTTTTGCCAAATAGTACAATTAATACTGTACTATTATCTATATGGTGTCCATAATCAAGAGCCAGAGTATGCCTGAACTGGAAAATAGGTTGCTTTCTGTTCCTTTCCCTTCTCTGAATGCTTTTAATGGATTGAAAATTCTCTTCAAATAAAGGAAAAAAGCTTCAGGGATGCTTTAATCTGTTTCCACAGATAATAGCTGACTTGAAACTGCTGTGCCAGACGGTATCACTGGTATAAATTTACAAGCAGTCAGGAAATATCCCAAGGAATTCAAGACAGCACATTATTAGAATATAAACTACACAAATGAAGTAAACATACTATTCCTGGGTCTCCAAAACCCTTCTGTTCTTAGTACTGTCACATTTAAAATTTGGTAGTCAAACAAGATCATCTTTACTACAAGATTATTATTGTTGTTGCTACTGTAATGCAAAACACATGGGAATTTTAACCACTGAAAAATGAAGTATTTTCAAGTGCTTTAATATAGAAATGGACTGGGCTTTCTGGGCACATGCAATATGCAATGTTCTTAAATTATTTGCATATGTCAAACTGTAGCATTAAGCTATTTACTTAGGAAAAAAACCCAGACTTAATTTCAAAAGGTGGATCAAACATTTACAAATGGGTTCAGTTCAGAAGTTCAGCAAGAAAAAGGCACCTCTTCAATACACCCTTCACAGGATGATCGTTGGAATATCCATTCCTCTGCAAATCTTTCTTCAGAGATGATAAAGAGAATGTTTCATCAATCCAGAAAGAGCAAGACCAAAAGGATCCTGGGAAGGCCAAGCCTAGCTCCTTTGCACTCCTAAAGGATAATTCAAAAGGGAACTGAATCTTAAATTAGATGAAAAATAGCAAGTACTTGATTCGAGTTACTTGGTTTCAGGTCAATTGTTTCAACTGTCATTGAGTACAACTGAGTATGTGATATTTTGTAGAGGGGTTAGGGAATGGGTTAGGTATTATATATTGTTCTTTTCTTCTGTCTATATTCTACAGATATACTCTCATGTGTCTAGACCTAACTGCTTCCCTTGGTAGTTCTGACAGAAAAGAATCTGATTTTACAAACAACATTAGTAAGATAAACTCTACTCAGCTGCCTCCAGAGTTTTTTTAGAATTGCATAGCAACATATTTTCCAGTGTCACAAAATACTTTCTGCATTCTGAGCCCTGGAGTGAGCACATCAAATCAATAATTGCTTAAGCATATGCTAAATTAGGCTAAAAAGCATATGCATTTTGAAAGTGCTGCATGAATTCTTTAAAAAAAAGTTTAGTGTTTTTTTAGAGCATTGCTTTACCATGTCTTTCCCATACACTGTTTTCTGAAGTACAGAAAATGTTCATCTTAAAATTAACCCATGCGCCTGAGTCTAAACATATTCATTATTGGGATCACAGCATATTTTTCTCTGTGGTATGGATAAGGGGTTTCTTTGTTCTATGCTTCTATAGCACCTGATATAACAGTAGATGAAAAGTTCTGTGTTCTGGCCTTCAAATCCATTACAGTAAGTTGTGAAAGGAATGAAAGGAGTGTATAGGGATTACCTACTTGCCACCTCTTCCAATACAAGAAAAGGCCACCAAATGAAGCCACCAAATTGTGAACACCAAAAGAAAGTGGATCCTCACACAGTTTTCATGGAATGGTTCTGAACTGACTTCAGAATGCTTCAGGTGTTTCCAGACACTAAGAAAAAAAAATATAAGTTATTCATCTCTACCAACACATACCAGAATTTAACTAAAAGAAATCACTATAGAAGCACTATTCCTAAAACATGATCTGAATTACAGAGGTGGATTGTTTTTTTTTCCTTTTGTCCCAGGGTCTGAAAACCATAGAAACTAATCTGAGTTTCTCTTTAATTCTGTGTTGTCTTGTAATGTAGGGGAGATTTCAGCTTCCTATGACCTGCTTTGTCATGTCACTTCAGATTTTCTCTAGGATATACGTCTTATTATTGGGAGTTCTAAGAGTAAGAATCAGATTTTTTTTTTTTCTTCCAGCTCTTGTTGGTTTAAGGTTGTAACTATAATTTACTCGCTCTTGACCTGTGGCCTTAAGCTTATGGCTATCACAGCTTTATTGCCCAGGTTCTCAGTGTGAGCAATGAGGAAGGTGCTAGGGGATACTGAGTGGAATAGTCTGCATGCTACTTATCAGCTTGAATCAATCTTCAGGTCGTTGTTGAAAAGACTGCAGTATCCAGGGGTTCATACGTGTTTTTAGCAAAATTAACAGTTTCTAACATTGTGCTATGTTGAATGAAATATCTTTCTGAAACGACTAAAGAAATCGATGATCTTGCTTTTGCTCCCTCAGTCTGGCTTGTGGTCTGCCCTAGATTTGCTGCACCACCTCAGTGTCTTTGCAGAAACCATTTTTTACCGCCAGATCATTTCTCATTTAGTTGTATCACATCTTGTAAGAAAATACACTTATATTGGTAAAGCAAACTGCTGATTCTTCCAATTGCTCTGAAATCCATTATTAATTAACTTTCCATTAGAAACAATTTAATAAAAGGCAATCATCTTGTATCTGGAAATTATACTCTGAGAGCAATGAGGAATAATCTGATTATATGTATTATATATTTATGTCTTCATGCTTATACTTGAACTTCAAAATACATGTGTTGATAAGAATGAAGTTTTATTCTAAGCCAGTCTCAGATGGAGATCCTAGAAATAAGGACTCTCATTATTGACTTTCATATCCTTCTGTTGGATCTGCTTTGCAGTTGGCCCTGATTTGAATAGGGATTTGGGCCAGATGGCCTCCAGAGCTCTTTTCCAGCTTAAATTATTCTGTGATTCTGTGTTGTCTTTATAGAGCTTCTAGAGAACAGTATTATGAATCACCGTTGTAAATAAAGTGTCATAGAAGACATAAGCTGTCTTCCACTGTTCATGGTAGAGACGTGAAAGTGGAAATAAATATCTCCAGCAAAAAACTCTTGATAACAGTAAGTATCAACACTGTCAACAGCCTGAATCTTGTCATTTTTCAGGGCATTACACAGACTTTTATTACAACATTTTCTAACATCTGAGGAAAAAGTCTAGCCACATATTTTGTGCCTCAGAGGAACCAAATTGTAACAGCTCTCAAGAAAGGATAGAGTGTCTTTGAAGAAGATGTAACAATAATTTATAATCATAATTGACATTCCATTCTCCACTGACTAGAAGTAGCGTAACACAAGGAATTTCACAGGGTGTGCTGCATCTCAAACCAGGAAATCTGATTAATGCAGCAGCACACTAATTAGAACAGGACAAAATATTTTTCATCTGAAAATGCCAATTCATCAAGGGTGAAGTACTTTTAGAAACTTATCAATTTCTGAAGAAACTTTTTTTGAGAAAGGGAAATCCCTTTTTCTGAAACCCTAACACTAAACCAAAATATAATAAATATCACCTTCTTTTTCTCATATTCTCCTCATATAAACTTAAATTTTTCCTAAAATCTTCTATTAAACACTATATATCAGTTTGAACATGACTTTAATTATCACTATAGAATGAATTAAAATGAAAACCTTTTCTGTTAACCGAAGAAAACAAATTGAATGCAGTAATTCACTTTACTTAATCCCCACTCATAAAGACTACATATAAAAACATCAGATGTGACTGTCATACAATCAACTTAACGATTCATTCAAAAACATTAAGTCCAAAATTTAATTCCTTTTTTGCCTCGATAAGAAGCAAAATCTATATTTGATCTTCCACAAACCCAGATGTCTCTAGTCCTGAGAGGTATCAGTCTTGGCTTGCATATCCACACAAACACCACACAGGCTGCAGAAACAATGGCAATATGCTCATGCTGCAATTAGGAATTTTCATAATATCATTATAGCATTTGAGCAAAACACTGGAACATTTATTGATCAGATATTTTGAATTAACCAAAATGAGGGAAAGATAGAAACTACATTAAAAACTTCTCAAATGTCTAACAATATGTTTTTCCTTAATTTCAGCTATCTGGTTTTTTTTTCTCTTATCTGAGACATTAATTACCGTACTGCTGATTAATCATGGCATCTCCTTTGCTGTCAGCCTTTCTATATACAATAAACTAGAAACATATCTTGATGGCAGACCTGAAAGAAATCTCTTATTCTTTCCTGTTTGATGAAAAGACCTTTTCATTGCCCTTCATGTCTTTGAAATTTACCATACCTGTCCTGCAGCCAGTGGGGAGCTTTGCCATTTATTTTAGATGGCACCAGACTAGAATTTATTCTCAGGAGTGGCAAATCTTAGGATGTTGGAAATAGATACATTAGTCATCTTCTAGAGGTTGTTTTTTCAAATTTGTACTCAAGTGAGCAATAATTTCATATTTAATACTCATTTTCCTTTGAGCCAATCCTGAAATCCTTTTCAGATGAGGACTGAGTCCAAACAAACTGATTATAATTTGGACCTCAGTTCTTTGAGCAGGAATATTTTCATAAATTAAGTTCACTTTTTCACAGAAATGTCCATATGTAGACTGCAGCCACTTGGCAGAATGTGTCCCTGGGATCTTTGAAACTTTATGCAATTCAACAGACTGCTCTTTATATAGATTTATTGTCATTTATAACACTGAAAAGAAATGGTGCTGTTTCTAAGCTTTTCACTGGTCATCAGAGAAGCCAGGATTGAGTCATCTGTATATTATATTAGCTTATGTAGTACTACTTTAGCTAAAAATTAAAAGAAAGGCTAAGTGAATTGCCTGAAGTATAAAACTACTGACAGGCCAACAGTTTTGAAGACAGTGTTGCTGTCTCCAGTGTTCCTGTCTCCAGTGTTCCATACCTGAAACTCTCCAGAAAACTCTCATGTTCCATACATGAAATAACAGAATACATGTGAAGATAAGTTTTGGTTTTCATTAATTGATTTTTCTCTATTAATACTGTGGATCAGAAAGAACATCACCAAAATAATTAAAATAGAAAGAAACTAATGGGAAACATTTAATTGTCATTATGTTTGAAAAGCATTGTATGTGGCTGCAGAAGAACTTTGATAATTTAGAAGATCTGTTATCTGTAAATTTTGTAAAGCTCTCACATTAATATTTCCTTTGCAAAAGAATGGAGTGCTTTTTCCCTGATGATTATGAAAAAATATATTTCCTCCCCCAAGGTAAACCACTATTTGACCTCTTTACCTCAAGAATTGAAGGAAATAATATATTTATACAATATTTCAGAGTTATACTATAAATGTGTTAGTAGCGACATGTTTGACTATTTTCTACATGTCTCCCTTTGCATACTAATTTCTCTTCATAGTTAGTTTTTACAGTGTCATAATCCAGTTTCAGCTGTTTCTCTCATTCTCTCATCTCTTGCAGCATTACCTCTTTTCCAGAAGAGATTTCTTCTTTTCTTTCTTTTTCCCTTCTTCGACT
>JANZLQ010000005.1:23527474-23551953 GCA_026212715.1 Elanus axillaris
TCTCTTTTTGGGGAAAAAGGAGGGGAGCAAGAACAAGAAAGGGGGAAGAGAAATTACGGTATTACTAAAGAATAAATCTTATTTATTAATTAATATCTTTCCTATATTTTTCCTTTACTTTATGTTGTATAAAAACATACTGGGAGATGGTTTTGAACAGTTTGTTAGCTATTTATGGTTTTGAACTTTGGTACAGTGCAAGGGCATTCAAAATACCTGCAGAAGTCTTTATGGAAGACCTGTGAGCAATTTAAGAAGGAGAGAGAATCTGGCACAATACAGGGGTTTAGAGCAAGCTCTATGGAACTGAAACACCTATAAAACCACAGGAGATAGGTCTGGATGGGGACTCACCTAATTTTAAAACTCTAAACATTAATCATAAGATACTATCCATTAAGCAATCCATAGAAGCAAGGGAGAAAAATAGGCAGTTCCAGGCAGCAGCTCATCTGCTTAAGCACCTATTCTAAAATAAAATAAGTTATTTCCTGCTTGTACCTTCTGTTAATTTTCTCAATCAGTGACAATGGACCCTAGCTAAGGAACAAAAATGTAAAGTTTTAGACATCTAAATTACAGTAGGTGAATCCTTCTCTAAGCCTCAACCACTCTAGACCAGCAAAATGAACTTATCTAAACTGTTTGCTAAAGATATTTTTCCAGAAATTCCACATTTTTTCTCAGTATTTTTCCAAGCGTTTGATTATCCTGGCCATTAGAAAGATTTTGCCACTTTCTAGTCCACACTTAATTTGGAAGTCCTCAGTTACAGTACTCCTGCCTCACTAAATTATATTTAATCAGTTCCTTCTGGTATCTATAAACTATTAATATGGAACAGAGTGAAACATAGGTAAGACAAGCACTCATATTGTGTACACAGTATTATGCACACATATAAAACATAGGTCAAACATGAGGTCACCTTGACTGATAATGTGATACCATTCTTCCAGAATGAATTAATAACTATATTTTAAAACACTTTTTTTTTTTCAAACAGTGGTGTTTCCTCATCTGTGAGCACCATCTAGACTGTATTTCCACAAATAGTTCATAAGAATGCCATGTGAAGCAGTGTTAAAAGCCTGGTCACCATTCTTCATATGGCTGTGACCAGCCATCAAAATCAATTCAGATTACCTTGACATGAGTTACTCTTAATAAACCTATGGTGACCATAACAAATCTTACTGTTATCTTCTATGTGCATTGAGATTCCTTCTTCAATTATTTGCTCCATTCTTTAGTTGTTATTGTTGTTCTTAAAATTGAAGTAGGCACTCAAATCCACAATTGCTTGAGCTTGTCTTTACATCTGCCTTCTCAACCAGCAGGGTTAACACAACATTTATCCTACTGCAACGTCAATGAGAGCTAAATAATACTGACTCCTTATATGGTTACAAGACTGGAGAACAAGTATTCTACCCTGAAAAAAAGATAATGTATCCAGTTTTATTTCCATCCTGGAGCACAGCCTTATCAAAACTTAAAAAAAATGTAACAGAAAAGGGAAATCCAGCTCTCAGAATAGTCAATAGCCCCATGTCTGGAGCATTCACCCGAAATTTTTAGGAAGGTTTCATGTAACTCAGATGTTTGTCCTAATCAACAAGGTTATGGGGTATATGTCTCCTGCTTACCTGTTGAATGTAGGTGGAAGAGCTCTAAAGGCAAGATTGACTTCAGGTCTGCTACACTTTCCATATTAGTGAACAAGCTATCAACCCACTGACAATACTGATTCTGCAAATGCTTCTTTCACATGCTGTCTTAACAATGAGTGCTCTGCACAGAAGCATTCAGTGAAATTATGTATTGATTACTAGTGGTCTTCAGAGCTCTCCATATCATGACCTCTTTTTTAAACTTTAGTATAGCTGATCTTCTCTGTCATTTAGTAACATAAAAGGTATAGGTTAATCAGTGTACCTTGATGTTTACTCACAGCCTGAAGGTTAAACCTAGGTGTTGTAAATGTTTGTAGTTCTGAGAAGAGTCAGTCCTTAGATCACTTCAAAGATCTTTTGGTCTTAGCAGAAAGGCCACAAGGTAACTTTAATAAAAGTAGCCATTCACTTGACGTAAAGCTTAAGCTGATTGAAATCTCTGGCTACTTCTTCTTTTTAATTATGCTTTTAAACATAGTGATTGAAAAAAAGAGGTATTTTTACATTTATAAATATTGCCATGTGTGACTAACTCTGTATTCAAGCAGAAAAATCTCCATTTTGTTTAAGAGAGTACATAATCTTAAAGAAAAATAAATTAAAGCTGACTCATTTTGGAAATGTTTTTTTCCCCTGGCCTTGGAAGACCTATTATCCCTGCTAAATATTATTTATATACTTTAACTGATTTGCTAGAAATGCCAAATAAGTGTAAACTTTTCATCTGATGTTCTTTTTCCTGGTCAGTTCCCAAACTTAGGGTCTACTACATCAATTCACGTATTTCTGTAGAAGTGTAAATTGGGAAAAGAACCTGAACCATGCAAGCAGCAGGACATTGCATGGGAAATATGATGCCTCACAGGTGAAAAAAAATACCATTTTCTTCCCCTTCTACACTTTGATATAATTGAAATTGATATTGCGGACTGCAATTTCCCTTACAGAATGCAGGTGATTATGTCAGTATTTTAGTATCAAACATTGTATTTCATTGTCTTGGTGATACAGCAGTGATCACCACTGAAACTAGAACAGTCCAAAAAGTCATAAATTGCTCAGAAAAACAATTTCCAACTTGGTTTGGCATCTGACCTTAATGTAAAAATAAAGCCTTTGTGTCTTTGGAGTAATGTTCAATACAAGTGTGGTGGGTTGACCTCGGCTGGATGCCAGGTGGCCACTGCGCTGCTCTACCACTGCCTCTCCTCAGAAGGACAAGGGGAGAAAATATGACAGAAAAGCTCATGAGTTGGGATAAGGACAGGGAGATCACTCACCAGTTGAGTTGATTTGGGGAAATTAATTTAATTTTTTGCCAATTAATAACAGACTGCTAGAGTCACAGACAAAAGGGACAAGCACTTTTCCATCTCCTTCATCAAAAAGCCTGTCCCCAAACTTTAAGAAATCTTTGTGGAAGTATTTTTATTTCTTTATTCATTTCTCCATAGGTAATGATGTAGTTATGTTCTCTTTTTGTCACCAAGTTCCCTTGATCCTACTAATATTTCAGAAAATAATTTATCCCAAATAAAACTTGTTGTGTGAATTGAAAAAAAACACATGGCTTGTGATTTTGTTTCTTCTTTTTTTGTTGTAACGCTCAGACATGCAGCAGATCAGTACACATACTCCTCCCTTACCACGCAAAAAAGTCATGTTTCACGAGTTTTTGCTTTAGAATTCATACATCTGAAATATTAAGTTGATTTGATTCTCCACTTGCTCTATTGAGTTTGGTTTATGAGATGATTATTAGAATCCATCCACACCCTCCAGGCCACTTCAAAATTGCTACGACTTATACACCTCTGTGGGCTGCATGATGGCCACTGCCTCGCCTACTGTAAGTTTCTCCTGAAGAATCTTACTGAGGTTGTCTGTGTCCAGGACCATTCCTTCCTTGCTCCTGTTCCTGGCTTCCAACTCTGCACAACAATCTTCTTTCTGTTTCCCCCAAAACCATTCTGGAGAAAAGCATTCAATTTTTTCTGTGTGTGTTTCTATTTTCATCTTTGAAATAGTATTTTATTTGGTTTGTGTGGATGAAGTGTTTTCTAAGAAACTGATATTCTTTCTCTGAAATTTGAATGAGAACATTAACATCTACATATCAGGGTTTTAAACATAACAGGTTTGCAATTTAATGTTCTCTAATCCAGTCTGAAAAAAAACAGATTCTTGACTTGTGTTTCAGCACAGAATTCAGTTAAAATGTAAGAAGTCTCAAAAGCTTGTCTTTTGACATTTCCTATGTTTAAAACACAAAAGGAATTTTTGTTTCCCACACAGCACTTGCCTGTCTTTCAGTCTATCATTCAAGTACAATCATGACTATATGTAGAAGTCTTCCGATGTGAATACATCAATTATTTTATACCCCTGAAAAAAAGAGCAAGTAAGCAACAGATTTCGAGTAATATATAAAATAAGAGAAACTTAAGTGAATGCAAATACCAGAAAATAGCAGGTTTTAAACTTAAAAGAATACAGAGCACAGAAATAAATACTGTCATCAAGTATACTGGAAATGCTTTCTATATATCAACTAATATATTCACGTCTCAGCTCCTAACTTGTTTTAAGAAATTAATATGAGGACACAGAGAATCCTGGACAGCAGACTGTGATCAACAAATCGTGGTAATTCAGATTGTATTATAGAATCATAGAACCATTTATGTTGGAAAAGACCCTTAAGATCATCAAGACCAACTGTTAACCTAGCACTGCCAAGTCTGCCACTAAACCTCGTCCCTAAGCACCACAGCTACACATCTTAAATACCTCCAGGGATGGTGGCTCAACCACGTCCCTGGGCAGCCTGTTCCAGTGCTTGGCAACCCTTTCAGAAATTTTACCTAATATCCAATCTAAACCTCCCCTGGCACAACTTGAGGCTGTTTCCTCTTGTCTTATTGCTTGTAACCCTGGAGACCGACACCCACCTCCTTTCAGGTAGCTGTAGAGAGAGATAAGGTCTCCCCCTCAGCTTCCTTTTATCCAGGGTGAACAACCTCAGCTCCCTCAGCCGCTCCTCATAAGGCTTCCTGAGTTCAGAACAGAAGCTGTATCTATGCTCGCATGTCATTATATAATAGCTCCAAAATCCTCAGTCAAAACTCTGAATTAGTGAACTGAGGAAATAAATGTGAGTTAAAATGATTTTTGTACTTTCTTCTCAAGTAAACTACCTACATACCTAAAAGCATTATTCTTTTTGGCTGGTGTCTGGTGAGTGAAAGGCAGTTGTTTTAAAAAGTTAGCTTAAACTTGAATATAAAATAATAATTTAAAATTAGTCCTTTGATGTTTTAATATGAATCTGTTGGAAAGAAAAATAGTATTGCAAATCAAAAGGATGATGATAGGAAATATTTGACCATTTGTTCTGAAAACTGACACAATTACTGACAGGTATTGAAAAGTAGCAAGCTCTTCAAAAATAGAGAGAAACTTTTCTGAAATAGTCTGCAGTATCTCTTAGGGAATTATAACATTTTGTCTCATGTTTTTAACAAATCTATGGAATTGAGTTTCTGAGGACATCCTCTATAAAGTTCTGTAAGGCATCTCTATGAAAGAATTAGCTTTAAAAAAAACCCTATATGTGTTAGGGTAATTCCTACAAAATTATAATTTATTGCACTATTATTGCATGTTATATTTTTAAAATAAAATACTTGTTTTATTGCAGTCTTTGTGTGAGTATAGAAACGATGAAACATTTACTGAAACAACTGTTCTGGAATACATTTTCTGAATTACTTGATACCTGAATTTTTCCTTCCTCCTAGAGTTTTTAATCCATAATTCTGTTGCTTCCCTGAAAGATGTAAAAAGCCAAGGAAGATACTTTTTTCTCACTTCTTAATATATAATTTATTTCTTCATTTTAGGTTTCTTTTGCCTCCTTTTGAAGGAGAGTTCTGAAAGAATACTATCAAATCAATAAAGACTGGCCACAAGCAGAGAATATTTGGCTACTGGGCAAAGGCCAAAGAAGAAAATGCACCTTGTTTGTGGATAATGATTTCCACAGATGAGATATCTTATAAGGGCATGAATCTTAGGCATCTGGGTACCTTGATTTTTCTACAGTGCTTCGAAAATATCCTGAATGTCTTGTTTCTACTAAATCTAATTTTTAAACATCTGGAGTTAAATGACATAAGCCAGACTATATGGGGTATTTACAGCGATACATATAAAAGACAAAAAACAATGTGGAGACCCCCAAGGATCTTTTCTGGAACATTCTAGTGTTATTTCAAATAATATTAATGATGGATGCCTAAAAAGGGAGCCTACTTTTTTATTTGCAGAACACAAAAAACTGTGGAAAGCTGCAAATCTAAAAGGGAACAGGTTTGTAATATTATAAACCAACTAAATATTCAGGGAAAAAGTGTTCAGTTCAGTAAAAGCAAATGCAAATTTCTCCTAATCTTGTAGGAATAATCAACAGATAGAAGATAAAGAATGACAAGCAAGCGTATGTTATGCAGAAAAACACCTAAAGGGCATAGACTGTGAACTGAGCAAGTCAACACCGCACAACCTTGAGAAAGGCAGACAGTATTCCAGGACATACAAATGGAGTACTTTCTGTAAGATATGTGCAGCCTTTCTTCTTTGCTGCTTGAACCGATAAGGCCTCCGACATCCAGTTTTTGAGCATGGTAGCCCACCGCACTTGGAGTAACCGAAGGAAGTCCATGGAAAGCAGGAATAGTGATAGCATGCATTATGAGGAAATGTTGAGATAATTCATTTTGCTTAAGCTGGAGAAGAAAAATCTCAGGGATGATCTTACAATAAACTACCACTTTGCAAAATGTAGTTTTGTAGTATAAACAGAAAAAAAAGAAATTTCTCTCTATATCAATAGTAGCAATAAAAAAGAGTAACTGACAAGGAAGACTATTGAAGCAATAGAGATTTACACTAAACTTCTCAAAGCAAAGCCTGTGTAGTGTAGCACTAGTACACATTCCTCTGGGAGAAAAAGAAATTTCCATCATCATAGATTTTCAAGAACAGATTGGGCAAATGAGACTGGTCCTATTATTCCTGGTTTTGTACATTGTGAGTGGACCGCAGGGACTCCTGATGCTCCTTCCAGGTCTGCATCGTTTGACTGCTTCCCTGTGCTTTGTTGGTGTCATCAAAAGTTATGGCAGGAGATTTGTTCACTCTGGTGTGACGACATCACACCAAGCCCTGGTTAAAAACCATGGGACAGATTCATAGCTGGAATAAATTAAAACACTTCCCCAGGAGCAATCAAAACTGAAGTATTCTCTGCTGAAATAGTATCTTACACAAACAGGACTGATGTAAAGGTATATGTGCTGAGAACTGTAGCAGTTTGGGTCTAATGAAAACCCAGTTAAGTCCCTGTTCTAACTGTAAATTGTTCCCATACTGTTTCTTGCCTAAGGTGAAAGAAAAGTTTATCATTAACAAAGAATATTTTAATTATTATATTTAGACTATCTATAAATAATTATACTTCCTAAGAAGGCAATCCTTTTTCTTCCCACCCTTTCTATCAAAAATAAAAAGCCATAGTACATTTTCACTGCTTTCTTTTCTGCATGTTTCTATTTGCATTTACACATTGAGTTTAAGATTTAATCACTACCCAAAAGAGTATGAACTTAAGAACCTACAAATTCAGAGGATCAGCAATGTTTTTCACTTTATATTTCACATCCAGGGAGTTTTGCAGGTAAGAGAAGATTGTTATTAACCAGCAAGTTGCCATTATAAGTTAATCATCGAATAGATGTCATATATATAACATTAGCTTTGATTCTTAGGCTACAAGGAATCTTGCAGTACAGTAGAAAACATTAGGTGCTGAATTGCATTAGTGAGCAAATTCTAAGGAAAACAAAATGTGAGATGATGTTTTATTTTTACTCAGGAACTCTGCAATGTACAACATGCCTAACTTTAGGTTAACTGCAAAACTCCTTTTATGGCCATTGAAGAGAGATGGATGTTTTCACAGTCTGACTTTGGGTAGATGAGATGAATCACTCTTGAAGAATATGTTTCCCTCCATTGACTTCAAAGGGAATACAGGGTAGCTGGAGAGATTTTGATGTTCAATTTTTAGCAATGTAAAGTAAGGTGAGATGAATCTCTATGTTGTGTCTATATCATGAAAGTAGTACTCTCCTGGAAAATAATTGTACCTACAGATGTGGTATTACAATGAATTAAAAAGAAAAATCTGAACTTGGAAAATAGAACTATTTTATGGTAGGACAGTCCCTCTGTATAAGGCTGAAGCAAACTAATAGCACAAATGCTGCATTTTTTTCTGCTGTAATTATGACACACATATATAGAAGAAAAAATAATTCTTTACGTCTGTTGATTCACACATACTTTCTTGATAATTTTGTGTGTACCACTTACAGCCATTTGGATAAAGGTCTTCATTTTCATCTAACCTGAAGAACTTTTTTGATTTAATACTTAGTCTACTTACTGATACAATAGCAATGCAGTTTCTGTACTGACTCAAAGTTACTCGAGTTTAAAAGCTGGAATCCTTAAAGTCATTCAGTTTAGATCATATCTATGGAAGAGAAAAAAAAATCAGGGTGTCTAGTTCTCATTAAGGAAAGTAAATAACAGAGGTATGGAAGGACAGAGAATAAGACTGAAAATGTATTTCAGAGAGAGCCTCATCTGTCCTTCTGCCTGAGTTCACCAACCTTTTTAGCATGATGCTCTCTACATAGTTCCTCCTATTGTTCCTATTTTGGAATTCTTTTAAAGGTTTGGCTATTTGCTTAAGTGATTAAATAGAAGCTTAAGTAGTTTTGAAATCAAGCTCTAAAGTTTTAAATAATTATTAAAACTTTCTTATTAGTAAGAAGGACAAAGAAAAAAGAAAAAAAGAAAAAAGAGGAAACATTAATTGCTTAAGTAAGTGTCTGGTTTTAAATTAGTAATAAAAATATATAGCAATAGTAAAAATATTAACAACAGTCAGGTCCCATTAACAAAGGTATATCTCACCAGTCTAAAGTTTTCTGTGCTCTTTCATTCATGCTCTGTCCAAGAATCTACTATGCAAAACATATTTACTGCATACATGGTATATAACAAAAATCTTTATCATGTAAGGAAAGAAAAGTATACTGTAATTTTTCCTATACCTATCACCATGTGTATGGCATTAAACTATGTGGTAACAGTATGCAGCTTCAAGCTAACTTCAATTCACAAAGTAAATCAAGAACTATGCTGAAGTTAGTAGAAAGATTCTGGACTTGTATTACTGGAGATGAAATCAGAATCTTTTTCATCATGTGTGTTTTCCCAAATATGAAAATATGATTTTGACCATAAACTGAACTTGGAGACAAAGCTTGAGGAAAGTGGAAGAAGCGTTCCTTTTATTTTAAATCTTAACAGTGCCAAGAAGTCACAACACTAAAGAATGTTCAAATATCTTGCTGCTTTTATAGCAAAGAAATTAACCTTAATTAGGAGAGCCTCCTCTCTCCTCACCCTGATCATTTAGGTACAAACAAAATCTGAAAGCACAGCACTGCCTACTTTGTTGTAAATATTTCACAGTTGCTGGTGGTTTCCTGTTTGAAAACCTAGAACACAAATGAACACAAGGAATATCACAGAATGACAGATTCTCCTTCCTAAGCAGAACTGTTTAAAATATGTTCATTTTTTTCAGAGTGAATCACATTCAGAAGGGCCTCGCCT
This sequence comes from Elanus axillaris, assembly GCA_026212715.1. NCBI lineage: Eukaryota > Metazoa > Chordata > Aves > Accipitriformes > Accipitridae > Elanus > Elanus axillaris. The sequence continues at coordinate 23,536,903 of JANZLQ010000005.1, forward strand.
TCTGCTGTCTTTTCTGATTTCTCAGGGGGTCTTCATGCTTAGGGGTGACAAAGAAGGGACAAGGTTTCAGCTTCAGAAAATCAGAAAGTATTTTGTCTTCTGGAATAGAACAAGGGAAAAAGTTAAGCTAGCTACAGTACATGACTTACTTTCCATTCCAGGTTTGCAATGAAAATTGAGAATAAATGCTGTATTTCTTACAAGTAATGGGTGGGAATATCTTTGTATACTTAAGTACAATTTTTTTTATCATAAAAATCTCCTGAAGATCATTTTAATGTTTTCCATTTAATAAAATGCAATAGGGCTATATTTTAGCTGTTTCTTTTTTCTCCTTTATATATGTCATTTCAAGAATGAATATCAGATTACTGAATACAAAGATACAAAATATCAGTTACTTTCTGTTAAAAGCTACTACTAGCTGAAAGGAGACTTTTGTATCAACCAAATAATGTAGTCCTTTTCTCCCCATTTTCTCAAAGAGTAATTTTCCTCTGTGAAGATAGTAGCCTTCTGTGTCATGCAGGATGTCCTGAGACTTATTTATTATGCCATCTTTATTATGTTATTATGCTTTCCTACTCTTGTTTTTTTATACTTTTAAGTCTCACCTGCTTTGCCCTTTCACCATCTTTGTAACTATCCTTGAGATGATTAATAAGATGTGATTACTTCTTGATTCTCTGTCATCAAAAAAAACAGTTTAATTGTTCTTTCATTTATCAGCTTCTCTCTCCTTGGTATTTTTAGCATCTATATGGGAAATTTCACAACCATGGATAGTAATAAGCAAAATTCATGTTTGTACCTGCCTTTTGTGATAACTAAAACATCTCTCTCCCCAAATGGTGTTCAGTATCATAATATAAAATACAGCCTAGGTTTTTTTTTTTTTCCTGAATTTATCTCCATTGTGGTTTTGACGGTCTCCAGGCCAGTCAACAATGACTTATAGTTATTCCCAAATATCCACTACATTACTGGTCTGAGGTTTTTAAATCATGATCAGATTCCATGAAACTACTCTGGTTTCAGTCACTTGTTTCAATAGCTCTGAAACTGATGTCTCGGGGTTTCTATTAAACTTTAATCATCACTGTAACATGTTTTGGGATCTCTTTCCATTTAATATGATCTGCACTATTGAAAATAGTCCCCAGTATTGATCCCTTTGTCTTTTCAATGTAACAAACAGTATCTTTGCTTAGATATCTTCTCGTTGTTTTGTTTTACTGATAATATTAATTTTTACCATGTTCCTTGATGACAAGCTTATTTCTGCAGTTCTCATTCATGTAATATACCCAAACACTCCCTAGGGAATTACGGCTATAGAAAATAAAGTAAGTAAACAATGCTAGTAATACATCCAATTCTAAAATTTTAATGAAGAAAAAAGCAAGGTCCTTCAGAAAATATAGACTCCTACTCAAATGATTGCAGCAAATGAATGTTTTGGACCTATTTTTATCAGTGTGTTAGAAGCAAGTCCTTTGTGAACCCTGTCAGATGAGTAATCAATAAGGCCAATGACTTTCAGAGTGAAGACTGGAATGGTAAGATTCTTTGTAGTTCATAGTTTTTGCTATAGATACATTTTGAAAGTAACAAGGCATCTGATACTGTTACCCATTAACACAGTAAATGAATATAAATCAGGAAAATATCAATGAGAAATAAAAACTGCTTTGTACTACAATAGTAATTCCTGTGTGATTTCTAAGACTGGAAAAGATGTGTTATTCTCTGGAGTTAGTGTCTTGAAACACAGATTATTTTATATTCTCAGTATTGATCTAGACAGGGGTAAAAAGTCAACTTTGATTACATTTGTTAATGACAACTGAATCATAGCATGTGAAACATATCAGCACACACAAATCCACAAATGCAAAATTTGACAGAACCACACTGCAAGTGATCGGTAGATATCAAAATAACGATTAATTGCATTTAAATAAATATAATGTACTATCACTCGTTAAATCCTATTCCTGAAGGTGGGAGAAAAGATCTAACAAAAGGAGAGGGAAACTTTGGAAAATAGCAAGTTACAATAAAAAGTAGTCTGTAAATTATGACAAACTAAAGATAGAGTTTTCAACATGGCATCATGATAAAGGGCAATGGTATTGAAAACACATTTATAATCTGAATGTGGATCTAATATTAATCCATGAGGTATTATTGCATTTTATACAGCCTTGCTGGAAGATTATCTGAAAAATTATATGAAATTGTCTTTACCTTAGCATAAAGTCTAAAATGAAACCAGATCAAACGAAAACAAAAACTGCATCAAAGATTAGACAAAGTTATGTAAGGAAGGGAACATCAGACACAACAGTAAAGGCTACCTGAACTTATTCATAACCCAGGAAAGAAAAAAAAATATTAGAGGTTTAATTATCCATCTGTCTAATCCTTCTGTCTTAAATACTTCTGAGGATCCAATCATTTTGGTATCCAAGGACCACATAAGCCTTTATTGTAGTGTGTAAATACTTTCAAAGAAATTATAAGTGAAATAAAAGGATGCTGGGTAGACTTTCCTGGCACTGTTTTGTAAATCTAGGAAAGCCTGTTTCAGATAGTGTCAGCAAAGCTGATATGTCTCCCAGTATAAGCCCTGTCTGAGTTCCTTTGGAGTCCCACCACAAACTCAGCATATATTTGCTGTGGTTCCTTGGTTGCTTGTATTATATATATGGAATTTTTGCCCTTAGAAACCGACCATTGTTTAGGGCCCAACCACATTTTAATACAGTCCATGATTTACCACATGCTTTACAGGATGCTGTATCAAATACTTAGCAAGCAAACTATCAGCAGATCGTTTCTGGAGTTATTACACTGTATTAATAATTCAGTGACTAATTTTCTGTCCATCATTTCTGGTAGCTGGTAGTTGTTATTCACTACATGTGATTTGTCATGGAATTTCATATTATTCATAGCAGAATTCACAGATTCCCATCAGGTCAGAATCCATTTGCACTGTATACTTTGAAACACAGAAGAAAGACAACCTCTGTCCTGATCAACCTATTAAAGGCAAAAAAGTGAAACACACAAAGATGACTGAAAATTTAGTGTAAGTTTTGGTGAATTTAACATCAACAACTAAAAACTTACAAGAAGTTCTATTAGCATTATTTTTTTCTCAATATCTTCTTTTAATGATGAGGTTGATTACATCTAGCCTAAGTATAAACCCTCCATATTAACTATTACAGTCCACAGCTACATATTCCTGTGTTACAACTAGCTGACATAAAGGTGCCTACAACTTGTTCAGGCTGCCAAACCCACTTCAGAGGTCTGCTCAGCCTTTAGCAAGAAAAAGAAAACTTTTTTCATCCTTGCTGTATATTGTGCTCTACCAGTTATTATGCACATGTCCAACAATTTCTTCTTCCTGTCTTTTGCTTTTACTATCTTCCTTTGTTCTTTTTGCACTTTTTTACAAGCTGTAAAATTTTATCTGAAATCCATTGTTTTTATTTCTATTCATATTCTCCTTGGAATGTAAGTCCTTATAACAGCAGTGATTCACACTCCATCTGTTCCCACAGCCCATTTGCTAGCTTTTGTTTCTGACATTTGTCTATGTCATCTCTTTCATCTGCTTGCTCATTTTGGCACCTCTTGTGTGTCTTGATAACATACTTGACACTATTGCAGTCTCACACGGTTGGATAATGGGATTCAGTTATGTATTTGAACAATGATCAATCTACTTGTGATCTATATTGTATCAGCATCTAGCCATGTTCTTAGTTTGTTAAAACTGGGTTTCCATCCTGGTTTTATGCAATGATGTCAGCAATGTGATTCAAGTGAGGCTGATGTAGAAAGCTCCAAATCTACTTTCTCATGCTGTGGTATTAAAACACACTGATTTCAAGGACAAACAGAACTGAATTGAATGAGTTCATTGATCTTTCTCAAATTATGTCTCTCTATTCCATTCTAGTCAATAACCTTTCTTCCCACTTTAGCACTGGAATGCCCTGTAATCTGTAAAACAGACATTTTTAACACAGCTTTACTTAGTTCCTTCTGTTGCAGTTAGCACTCTTCAATGTCAGCATTCATGACTGTAGTATGTTTTTACAACTGGGTGATCCTGAGGTGGATTGAAACAAACAGCAGTGGCTGGAATTTTTTTTTGTCAGAAAGAGTTCAGATCACAAGCTTCCTGATCAAATGCTTATCTTTTTGTAGATACAGGAAGTTGTTTACTAGAGATCAGGCAGTCAGACCTTGAAAAGGGATGTAGAAGTTGGTGCTTTTGTGGTCTATCTCCAGAACAATGGGGTACAGTTATTGCACAGGTCATTGTACGCTAATTTAGTTTACATCAGGCTTCCTAGGCTGTTAGTGTAATTTTCACTCACATCCACTGCTAGAGACCAGGGAGATCTGACTATATAAATTTGGCTACTTAAAATGACACCAGTGAATACACTACTCCGATTGGTGTTTGGACACTACCAATTGTAATTATTATTGTTTCTGACATTCCTTAGTACTCTCCATATTCAGATAAGCTCATTGACTAAAAATTTTACTAATTACACATACTGTTCACACTTAAGTAGCCCAGCAAGTTTTAAACCCATCTGGATCAAGACATTACTTATAGAAAAGCCAACATTTGCTGAAGAAGGGATTTTCAATCCTTTGCAGGGCTGAACAGTCCAGCTCAAGCTGTTTCTGGAGGTCAGACATCTTTTAACTATTGTGCTTAAATTCCCAAATATTTGCAGACGGCCAAGAAATTATGCAGCCATTATCATTTCCAGGCACTTACTATTCATTGATAACGAAATATCCATAAATACTTGAGCTTTCAGCAGACAGTATTCAGCATTAGTCTACAGCATGGTTTGGATCTATAGCTGTGAATCATAGCAAAGAACTAGGAATCTGCTGCCACAGCATCCTCACTTTCCCTTTGTTTAGAATGAAGAAAAGCATTCTTGACCATTTATCTTTTTTTAAAAAAAATCCCACAAATAATTTTTTTCTGTATTTACTCTGAGCATAAATGAAACAATTCATCTTTTACTCATTCACAATATAACATCCTGCTCTTAGACAACAGATGATAATTTCTTTCCCATGCTAACTTGTTTGCTTGTCATTACCCAACATGAACATAAATTACAAAGTAAGTGTTACACAATAAGGATACCCAACTAGTTGCATCTAACCTATTTTAACTATTGAAGGAAGGATGATTGTAAATATGTTTATTCAGATCTGAGAATGACTACTAAAATTGGAGTAGTTTATTGAAGGACTGATTATTTAGTGATGGAATGGTACATGTAGAAATAAAGGCTTATCCTATTCAACAATCAGTGAGTACAGCATTGAATGATCTGGAGGTAACAATCCACAACAGGTATGCTAGTGAAGAACAGACCCATCTAATTTATCTCCTATCTTATGAAGTGGAGAGAATGTTACCCGAGACACTTAAATGTCTTTGTCTGTCTGAGAGTTATTACAACCAGTTGCTTTTTTAGAATGAGAGGGAAGATACACATCTTAATTTCAGCATTCAGCATATTGCATCAACCAACAAACTCAGATTGAATGGTGCACTTAATATTCTTTTCTCTCAGACTTAATTTTAAATCCTTCACAAGACAACTAATCTTTTATTATTCTGCATTTTAAAAAATGTACTACATTTCTATGTACTTTTCCAACATCTTGAACCATAAACATGTATAGTTGCATGTATATAGAAAGTACTTATTTATTTTTAATTTTAATTGATTTATGTGGATTATATAGTGTAAATATATATTACCTATGTCTATATAGAGATTCGTTTGCTATCAGTTCTGATCTCTACATCTTTTTTCTAGTTATGCATGTCTTCAAATAAATATATTAAAGATAATAAGGAAATACAATTACTAAAGCTAAAGTACTCATTTATGTGAAATCCAAAATGTATATATACAATAGTAAGCCACTGGAAAAATTATCAGATATGTGAAGTACTTTAAAAAGAAGAAAATTAGGTACAACGGATGTACTTCCAGCAAACCAGAAGCAAAACAAATTTTGCAATAACAGAATTCACCAAATTGTCTGTAATTCCCTCATCTGACATTTTAGGAAGACAGGACTAGTATGTTTCTGTCTGATCACTAAAATCCAAACACCTCCTACAATACTTAGCTGTGCAAATCTGTTTATGAACTTATTAAGTTAGGAAGATTGCTAGATCTTAGAAATACATCAAGTTTTGTGGTAAGTATTTACCAGTGAAACCTAAAAATCCAGCTATTTCTTATGTGACATTTTATGATAAAATTGTACTTCTTAGACTACTGCTTACTTCTTAAACTACTGACTATTCCAGGCCAGGAAGTATTGGGGAGCAGGAGGGTATCTAAGCTTGGTCGTAACAGTGAAATTCACAATCTCAGGTGGGGTGCTCACAGTAGCACACAGCCTGGAATCACACTAGCTTCAGAATTGGATCTGTAAGTGTAGATGTGAGAAAGAAAATGTGTGTCCTGAATCCCCCATACACAATTAGGTACCCATTTTGTAGCCCTAACGCAGATGAAGGAGAGGAGAAGAAAGGTAATGTCTACATCTGCATGCAAGACTGCAAATAGATGTTTTTTCCGATAGCACTATAGCACAAAATAAACTCCTCTCTTTTATGCTCAGAGACACATTATTATTTAATGTCTCTCTCAGTCTTACACTCTGAGTTGCATAGCAGCCCATATTGAATAAGAGTGAAGAAAAGGTCCCTTATAACCCTTGCCTAGTTTACTTCTTGGGCTTTAGAGCATTTTGCTGGGAGGTAAGGATGTGTGCTGGACCATTCTGCTGTTGAAGGTGTCTGTCCAGGCTTCCACTTTTTTAAATGTAGTGAATCCAGTAAACTTAACTGGTGATAAAATAAGAGGACATGGCAACCGCCACTTTCCTTCTCTGATTTAATTAATTTGCACATATGCATGTAAACATTTGGAGGGTATCTGTGCCTGAATCCATATGGGTTTTCTAAGCCAAATCAGTTTAAACTTGGTATAATTTGGTTTATTTCATCTAATTTATCAGAATAAATTAAGTTAACCAATAGATCACATTCTGATTCCTGAATTTGGATGATAGGGAACATTTTGAGATCTGTTTTGAATAAATACTTCTTCATGTGTTTGATCTCCAACTGGAAAAAGGTTTGTCCACTGACAAGAATATTTCATGCATCTTGAGGCACTATTTAGCCCATTATCTCTAAGTACTCATGCTGAATTTATGCATGTACATTGTTTTAAGTAATTTTTGTCTGTCTGAATACAAATTTTTTTCAAAGGACAAAATCTGGCAATGTAATAACAAAAAATCAATCTTTTCTTCCCCAGACACTGAAAAAAAGCATGTTAAAGAAATATTAACAGTACTCTTGATCTTGAGAGTTTAAATTGATTTTTCCACTGTGAATTAATATCCAAAGTGCTGGAGAATGGAATATATGGTTATGGTTCTTACTTTTTAATATTTAACATACACTCCATTTTACCAGCTCTCTGCATGCATAATAACAAGGTTATTTTCTTCTAAAGGCACAATATATTATAGATGTTCTCTTTCTCTCCCCCCCCCTTTAATGTAAATCATTATTCTAAATAAGCATACAGACTTGCTTGCCAAAAGTCCTATGGACCTACCTAGAAGACCAGTTTGAACTTCAGTGGTATTGACTGATGCCAATAGTTTGATTTCAAGGTCTAGTGAGTGACATGGCATTACAATAGAAACACTGCACAAGTATTTATCAATTTTTGAAAGTATCACAATGAGTAGGAAGACCCTAAATGTACTACCTAAATTTCTCTACCCTTATTTATTGTAAAGAGACAGCTTGGTATATCTGCAATCACTTTTAGAGTGTTGCAGAATCTTGAGGTAGGTAAGAGCTGAATTTCCATTGCTCACAAGACTGGAATCATTTAGCCTGAAAGCAAAGATAGCAGCCATGTGCTCCTTGCACAGGTGAAAACAGACTGGAGAAGATGAAAGTTAGTTATTGTCACCCAGTCAGTGCTCTACCTCCAGGATCTGTCACAAGTTCCTTTTTCACTGAAATAATTCAGCCTGCATTAGCTACCCTCTCTGCTTTCAGTCCATGGGGTTGTTACCCCAGATTGGAATCACTGGGTAATTCAGGAGAGACCTGAAGATGTCTCTAGGCTAACTGCTTGCTCAAAGCAGGGTCAGCTATGAGGTCAGAAGGTTCCTCAGGGCTATGCTGCTGGGGCTTGAGAACCCTGAAGGATGGAAAGAGACTGCACAAATTCTCTGGACAACCTGTTCCACTGCCTGGCTGTTCTCATAGGAAAAAGTTTCTCCTTATATCAGACTGAGCTTCCCTTGTTTCATGCCCATTGTCTCTTACCCTCCCACTGCGCACCACCAGGAAGAGCCTGCTCCTGTCTCCTTGATGACCCCCCCCAACAGGTAGGGGAGCTTGTTGGGCTCTTTAAGCTGAACAAGCCAAGTTCCTTCAACCTCTCTTCATAGGCAAAAGTACTCTGGCCCCTGACTGTCCTGTCCTGGTGACCCTCCACTGAACTCGCTCTAGTTTGTCAATGTCTTTCTTGTACTAGGGCCCGGAAGGGAGTGCACAACTCTAGATGTAGTCTAACAGATGTTGCTTAGAGGGGATAATCACTTCCCTTGACCTTCTGGCTCTGCTCCTACTCATACAGCCCAGGACTGACATTCCTTGCTGCCAGATAAAGGATGCATGCAGGCATGCTGCCTGCTGGCTCATTCCCAGCTTGCTGTCAGCCAGGACCTCTGGGGCCTTTTCTGCAAAGCTGCTCCCCAGCCAGTCAGTTCCCAGACTGTGTTTTTTGCAAGGGATTGCCCAAAGCTGGGGTACAGACTGAAGAGCTTTAAAGGCCTGTAGGTATTTAGACAGTATTTCTGTACTGGGTACATGAATTAATCACAAAAGAGATGAGATTGTTACTCAGCTGGCTGTTGACAATGGAATAAATAGTCCAATACAAGGCATCTGGTAACAAAGCTGACTGGGAAAGTAAGATTTTTATAGTGGAAAAAGTATGAGACTTCTAGAAGCAGCCAGTAGCTGGATAAGCAAAGTAGACCATGTAGCTGTCTTTTTTTAAGACCCAACACAAGCTCACCATGAAAGGAGCATTCTCTCGGAGTTCTTCAAACACAAAAAATACAAAGCTCTGTGAGAATGTAAAGCGACTTACTCATTTGTTTGGCATTTGTTTATTGCTCTGCAGTATGCAGCTGCTCATTCTTACAAAGTTTGCAGAAGTTCAATGTCATCTGTCGTTCACACAAACCAATATTGCACAGTTAACTGATATCACTCATGTAGAAACATATTCTCTATTCAGACTGTTACTGAATAGGCACACTATCCCTCACATGATAAATTGTGAAGTTACAGTCATTATATTTAAAATTTCAGATAAAAAAGGCAATAATTACACCTGATGAAAAAGAGAGCTATGGATAAAAACAAAACCCACAAGGTCATTCACATCTACAAAAAGTACGATGGATCCTGAAAGCTGAATAAAAAGAAGTTAATGGGCTTTGATGAAAAATCTTAATAGTCTGACATAATTATTTCTTCCACCAGGACAGTAGAAAGCAAGTCTTTCAGGTTATTTCTTTTACAATGCTAAAAAGAGAATAAAAACAGGAATGAATTTGTGTTAGAGCTAGATGGAAAGTAATTACAGCAATCCACAGCTTACATTTTCACATTGAAAGTGCAGCAATGTTTCACACACATAGCATAGTTAATCGCTCAATCTTGTCTAACTAATTACTGTGATGATAATAGATACTACATATGTAACTATCTGGTTAAAAAAGAAAAAAAAGGAGTGAAATTTTGCTGCCTTTCAAAAGACAAAATGCAAGTGAGATATATTTAGAAAGACAGAACAATATTACAGTAAATGCAATAGACTGAAATCTGAGAAAGTTAGGAAAACTACTGACTACCACAGACAGTCCTTGTTTCAGTTTGTTTTGCCATTCTAGTAAACCATATAATCTTACAGTATTTCTTTTCCTCTTCTGTAAAAATGGAAATAATAGGTCCATCCTGTCTATTCGGATTTGATGCTCAGAGTGGTACAGGGTTTGTCCTATAGCATATTTTAATAATGTGTCTAACAATATATGGTTAATGATATTGTTACTACAATATGCACAATGACATATTAATTATTAATAATCATCACCCTCAGCATCTCCTAGAAAGGAAAACAGTTCTGTACAGCCTCACAGAAGTAGTTAAGGCATACATCTTGATAAACTCCTTATAACTCCTTCTGAGAGGGGAGAAAATGAGTTAAAGGAGCACAGTTTCCACGGATTCTGATCTAAGCTCTCCTTGCCATAAAGCATGCACTGCCATGTGGTAAAGGTACTCATGTAGCAATTACAACAGCAATCCAGATGACCTCTGGGTGGATGAGAGTAATCCCATGTAACTCTGTATTGCACTGAATAACACACATCTATGGTATTAAAATGCTAGTTTAAGTTTGCTGGTCTGGAATTGCCCTTCTGCATAAAATTTGCTTTCAGCTCTTATGTACCTTATATAATGATGTCAGGTCTGATTTCCTGCCTCATACTCATGATTTCAGGTTTCATTACAGGGCATCGGTTTCTGCTCTATTGAATAATCAAAGCTCAGAAAAACTGAGATAAAAGATTTTGTACAAGATTAAAAAAGATGTGAATGTGAAGCTAACAAGCTTTGAAGTGTTGATATTGGGACAACTGCTGAAAAAATCCCTAAATTCTTTAAGCCACAATAAAACTTGTGCTGTCTATGTCATAGGATTTTAAGTCTTTTTCAGGTTTAAAATATCTTGTCCTATTACAAACACAGCAAGAAAGAAAGTGATAGTGCCCAGGTTACAATTGCATCATTACTCCATTCACCCTAAATCCCTTTTATAAATACTCTAGACTTGATCAGACCAAACTGACATCATGAGAGAACTTGACTTCCTCAGTCAGCGCGGGGATAGAATGACAACGCAGACAGATTGTGATAAAACAAAGCAACTACTTTGACTATTTTACAGTCTTCCATCATCGCAACACTGGAGTTCCTCAGCATTTTAATACATGCATTTAAACAATACTGGTTGGTTGTTGAGCAAATTTTATTATATACAGATTTTTAGCTAGAAAACGGAGGCCAAAACATATAAAGTGATTTGCTGCTCCCACACAAAAGTCTACAACAAAACCTACATGTAATCAGACTTTACCAGATTGCATTTTTTGAAAATGCTTGGAAAAGAATATCACCCATGAGAGGAAAACATCAGAATATGAAAAGGTTAACTGCTTTGTTGCAGGGATACCTCCTACCTGCTGAACACACACTTATTATGTAGCATTAACTTGCTCCATCCTACATCTAGCCAGCAATATCAAGAAGCAACATTCCTGTTGGCACGCTGCTAGCTAGTTAGGCATGATTCCTGGGAAAATGCTAGCACTCCCACAGCATTATTTGACAGCCCCCTGTGTTTCAGCACACTGGTGTGATCCTCCTTGGCACTACAGGGGTTCATGCTGGGCAGCTAAAGAGAGAAAGCAAGCATTTCAGTTTGTCTCAACTCATCAAGGGCTGGATATCCCAGCACTTCTAGGGACAGAGGAGAAAGCAAGAAGGTAGAAAACTACATATAACAGTAAAGACAGTAGAGATTGATATATTTGAGTGTCAACATGCCTGATACTCTTTTCTACAGCACTGATCATGGTAGCCGTAGAGTCCTGGAATTGCATGGGTATAATATAAACCTGTAGGACAAAGAGCAGGTTGAGGAGAGTTGGCACTGTGATCCTTTTACTCATCTCCAGAAGGTTCTGTTACTACCAAACCTGAAACATTAGATTTAACAGGATCTCTGAGGTTATGGAGTCTTTGTGAGCAGCTACCTCTACTGAATGTATTTTTACCAAATTGAACAGGTAATGAAGAGAATTCCTGTCTAATACTTTACTTCAGTAAATTTTCCTGTCTAATAATTTACTTCAGTAAATTTTTTCATAATGGTGTTTCTTATATAGAGAGGTAATCCATCAGTTTTAGTCTGAAGGAGTTAGTAAAGATTCCTATCGTAATAGCTACACTTGATTCTTCTGTGTGTTCTACAATCATAATGATATGATTGCAAATGCTAAGATCGGAATAATTTTATAATGAAGAAGAAATCCCATTAGGTATACTTTCCCATCTGTAATTCTTTTAGAAATGTCCATTTTGCAAGGAAACCACTTATAAGGCATGCTTTATGTTGTTAATGACTGACTATATTTCTATAAAACAGTAAGTTGAGAAAGCAAAGTGAGGAAGTAAAATCAAACTGTGCACTGAAAAAACTTATACCGTTCTCCAGCTGCCTTTAGCATACAGAAAGAAATGAGACTGGATTTCAGGGACTCAAACTGTCTAATTATTTAACTATATCTACACCTGCTCTTCCATCTGCTTATCGATACCAGAATTTGCTGTGTTTATTTTCCCACTCAGCTATTGCCTTCAAGTGACGATCCTATTTTAGTGTTCTTAATTTAAATGTATATTCTTCCTTTGAATTTATAATCCCAGGAAGCTTTCTAAACAAATAAACCCTTATGATTTAGATATAATGGAATTTAACTTGCTAGCTTGTATTTTTTTACAGCTTTGTGAACCTAAGGAACTTTTCTTCAGAGCTGATGCTAAACAGTTTCTTTTCAAATTAATTTAACTAAAATATGATTGAGTCCTATCAAATGACCTAACTAGGAATTACAGTCTGGAATTTTTTAATGAGCCACAGTCAAGTCAGAATAGATTCTGTGCCCCTCAAAATGCAAAATTTCAGTTAAAGTTAGTATAAAACCAGAGTGATTTTTAACTTGTATTTATTTTAAAGTATTGAAGAAAAGCAAAAGGCAAAAGGCCTGGAGCAACATTACACGTATTGAACAACTACAAAAGGTGTTATGAAATAACTCCCTTTCTGAAAAATTCAGGTTTCTTTAAAAACTCAAAAAGTAACAACTATTTAATATTGGCTGTTATTACTAACACTGAAAAAAACATAGTATATTTGGTTGTCTAATTAAATATAAAACTTAAATTATAATTCACAAATTCAGTCAACTTGGTTAAAGTAAAATTACACATCTTACTTTCCGGTCCCTTAGTGTCAGGCAGTAATATTTATGTGCCCCTTGAGATGTGATGCATAGCCATATCTCTTTGAAGAACATTATATGCCACATTATACTTTTTCTAATGCTCAGAGTCTTTCTTGATAATGTAGAATATTTGTACTGGATGATAAATGTGGGGCCCGTTTTCAATTCAGAATATCTGACTTTGCCTTTTCCAATATTCATTTCTCACAGGTATTTTTGTCTCTGTGGACCATGAAAATGCATCTACAGACAAGTGAAACTGATGGTTCTACAAGAACTAACAGGAACAGTATGGGAAGGGGTCAAACCAGACAGATAGTCTTTGCAGGTTATGAACAGGATCATGTGATATGGTTGTCTAAAATAGGACGGGTCTAGACCTTATGGTCTCAGGATCAATGTCCATCCTTTGTTGCTATGACGTCTAGCAGGTTTATATTCATGCTCATATATCAGGACGAGGCTTAATGGAAGCGCTAGGCTCAGTTTCCAAAAGATTATTCTACTCCATGCACATATCTATTGATGACACCTACATCTGGACAGCTGAATACTCTTTTGACTCTATTGGCTGCATCATCAGTGGTGTATTGACTCTAATGGCTCACTTGGCTGCCATACAGACACCTATCTGTGAACACCTAGACATCAGTGTTTTAAGATGTAACTTGAATTTCAGCTCTATCGTCACAGAGTGATCTTGCCATGAGGGAGCCATGGGATAGGCTGTGCAAATCTCAAGTGCAACTTGTTTAACAACTTGGCTACTCTGTTCAGGATTAGGGTACAATGCCAGTGCAAAGCATAATTGCAGCTTATGCAGAAGTATTCTGAACTAGCTAGACCTGATTGCAGGACCTGTGTTACTAAAGCAGTGAAAAACCAGACAACTCTCCTGGCTTGGCCTGAGCAGCCTCCCTGAAGTTTACAGTTTCACAGCTACCTTACTTTACATGAGAGAAGGGGAAAAAAGGACAGGTGAGGAGACACAGAAAGGGCATTTCTCAAATTACTCTGTTACCAGCTGACTCAGATGTTTCCAGTGTTTCACTAGAAATACAGTAGATACATCTTTGCCAAATCTGACAAGACACTTCATTTCTTCTCAGAATTGATTTGCTTTAGCTACTTTTGACCAGAAGTTGTTTAGGATCATTCCAAACAGTATATTGGAGCTGTTCTGAGCAATCTTTTTGATTTTGTAGTACTAATCCTCTCCTATTGTCAGCTAAATTAGAATATTTTTTCTTTTTCATCCCACATACATAAATACACTCGACCACAAAAAAATGTATGCTTGACCAAGCTCTATGGCTTTTAAAAAACTGATTTATTTAAATTAACATCAGAACCTCCATTAAAACTTGCCCTCAGATAATCTGACCCAGTTCTATAGTCCAGTGATTCTAATGATGATAACAACAGCCTTTGTTTAATTTTGACTATTCTCACAGCAATGACAAAATAACCCAGCTATATAACACCTTTATAGGAATGTTCAGTCACGTGAATGCCAGCACTGAATGGGTTCTTCTAAAGCTTCTATTTTGTTGTGGTTTTATGTATTCCGGAACCTTCATATTTGTTTTTATCTCTTTGTTTTGTTTTGTTGTTTCTATTTATGATAATTTTTATCTACCTGATTGTCTTGGTTTCAGCCCAGCCGGTAACAAAGGACCACACAGCTGCTCACTCACTCCCCCCCGCACCCCTCCGGTGGGATGGGGAGGAGAACCAGAAAGGGAAAAGGAAAGAAACCCGGAACCTCAAGGGTTGAGATAAGGA
>JANZLQ010000005.1:23559477-23572963 GCA_026212715.1 Elanus axillaris
GGCTGTGGATGTTGTCTACCTAGATGTTAGTAAAATTTTGGACACCATTTCCCATAGCATTCTCCTGGAGAAACTGGCTGCTCATGGCTTGGATGAGTGTTCACTTTGCTGGGTAAAAAACAGTCTGGATGGCCAGGCTCAAGGAGTGGTGGTAAATGGAGTTAAATCCCATTGGCAGCCAGTCACATGTGGTGTTCCCCAGGGCTTGGTATTGGGGCCAGTTTTGTTTAAACTCTTTATTAATGATCTGGACAAGGGGATCAAGTGCATCCACAGTAAGTTTGCAGATGACACCAAGCTGGGTGGGAATGTTGATCTGTTTGAGGGAAGGAAGGCTCTACAGAGGGATCTGGACAGGCTGGATCAATGGGCCAAGGCCAATTGTGTGAGGTTCAACAAGGCTGAGTGCCAGGTCCTGCATTTGGGTCACAACAATGCCATGCAGCGCTACAGGCTTGGAGAAGAGCAGCTGGAAAGCTGCCCAGCAGAAAAAGACCTGGGGGTTGTTGGTCAACAGCCGGCTGAATATGAGCCAGCAGTGTGCGCAGGTGACCAAGAAGGCCAACGGCATCCTGGCCTGCGTCAGAAATAGTGTGGCCAGCAGGAGTAGGGCAGAGATAGTCCCCCTGTACTTGGCACTGGTAAGGCCCCATCTCAAATACTGTGTTCATTTTTGGACCCTTCACTACAAGATAGACATCGAGGTGCTGGAGTGTGTCCAGAAAAGGGCAACAAAGCTGGTGAAGGGTCTAGAGGAGAAGTCTTATGAGGATGGCTGAGGGAACTGGGGTTGTTTAGCTTGGAGAAAAAGAAGCTGAGGGGAGACCTTATCACTCTCTACAACTACTTGAAAGGAGGTAGTAGGAAGGCGGGAGTCGGTCTCTTCTCCCAATTTACAAGCAATAGGAAAAGAGGAAACAGCCTTAAGTTGTGCCAGGGGAGGTTTAGGTTGGATATTAGGAAAAATTTCTTCACCAAAAGGGCTGTCAGGCTTTAATGCATTTCTTATTCTGAAAAGAGGCAAATGCAACAGAATTCTAAAGGCCTCTAAGCAAACCATTGAAAAAAATTCTAAAGGCCTCTAAGCAAACCATTGAAAAAAATTCTTGGGGAGTCCATATTGATGGTTGTATGAGCCTTTGGGAAAATACAGAATGCTTCTCCATCTCTTCTGACCACAGCAACATTGTTTTCAGGTTTGCCCTATGAGCAAGACTATTATGCTCATAAGAGTGTTTATTTGGAATATAATACTAAAATAACCCTCGTGTTTTTTATATGAACTAAAAATAAATGTCAACATTGGAAAATTAACTGGAAATTATTTGGGCACTGGGACATTCATTTTCCTGTGCAGAGCAATAGGAAATAAATACTACATAGGATATTTCTCATGTCCTAGTCCCTCTTGCTCTTGTTCTTCAAACCCACAATAGCAACCCTCCCCAGTATGCTATGCAGAAAAAACAGTGAAATCCTAAGATAGATAAGCACAAGTACAAGGATTTCCGTGCATCTGCCAATAGGGATGTTAATTAAAATGACAACAGAAATCCTGGCAAGCATTATGTGGCTGTTTTTTCTGTTAGCAGCTTCTCCTTATGGTAGAAATGCTTTAATTCTAATAAAATTTCCTCTGAATAAAGTCTGTTTTAATTGATTCTTGACTTTAAAAAGAAAAAAATTGAAAAACATTCTTTTTTGATATCTCTTATGCAAATCTATATGTATACTAGGGGATTTTTTGTCATTGGAAAAAAAAATTCATGAATGTGAGGTGAGTTCAGGCTGTTTAAACACTGTAGAGAAACAGTTTCATTTTTTTCATTTGAGTTACATTTATGGAAAGTCAAAATTGTAGTCATTATTTCTTATTCAGAGAACAAAACATTCTGAAGTCTTGAAAATTTCCTACAATTGGAAAAGAAACTTTTCCTGTTTTACAAAGTACAAACACATTCAGTGTGATATAATGAAACATTATTCGTGTTTCCAAAAAATCCTCTTCTCATTGCCCAGTAATTTTGCCATTTTTGCCTTGAATTCTATGGGAAATTTGGCATTTATTCTCAACAAAGACACTCTGTATTTTATTATTATACTGTAAGATACTCTTCATGGCTATAATTAATGACTGTTAAAATAATATTTACTATATGCATGAAGATTCTTCTCCACTTATGTTCTGAGAGGTTTCCAACTCAACATAATGCACAGTATTTGTATTTGGATGCGGAAAATAATTCTGTAAGAAAAGTGTAGCTCCAAAAACCTGGCTTTTGAACAATGCATATAATTTTCTGCCAGCAGTAAATCTGTGAAATCTTCTGTTAAGATCAGAAAATATGTACTTTTAACCAATTTTTGTTAAACAGTACAATTTTTTCTCCATTGAAAACTTTGTTCATTTATTATTGCTGTATTTTCTTTCTTATAACATTTTGTTATAAGGAGGCCAGCAGTAAATGCTAACCAATGATTGGATTTCCAAATGGATCTCAGTCCACTTTACCAATATTATAGTAGAACACAGAACACCTGGACATGGAGAGGTTAGATGACAGAGAAGTCTCTGAACAAAATAAAAGGTAACTATATTCTTTAAAATGTGATAAAACCTTACTACACTGACTATTGAAATTTAGTTAATCTATTTCAGCTGTGAATGAAAAAGTTGTGCAGACACTATGGAATATGGAAATGAAATGACACACAAACTCCACCACTAGTTTCTTAGTTAGCAAAGAAGTAAGAAAGTTGCTCTGAGTCAGAATTTGTTCTCTTTCCCCCAGCAACTTCATTGCAGAAACTCAAGTTGAACAAAGCCTGAACTGAAAACAAGCATGCTCCAAAACCTTAGAGAAAAACAGCTGAAAACAAAATCAATGGGACTTACATTTGTGAACAGAGACAGCTCAAGGCTACTCAGATGTGTAGACAAAGATGATTTTCTCTTTCCACCAAATGAGAAGCTAGGCGTAGACTGTAAGGGGAGTGACAAAGAGCAAAGATGGGGTGGGAAGACAAGTAAATGGAGGAAGGGGCAGCAGCAGATAATTCCAATTGATACCACTTTGTCCCTACTCTAGTACCCACTGGTCCATCACTCTCCAGAATAACAGCTTCTTCTCCAGTATGCAAGCATAGGTAATCTGCAGGGGTGTGGTGTTTTGCCTCTCAGCAGTATGATTTCCTAGACAAGGGCTTATTTTACCTGTGCCTAGAGCTGCCTTCACCTTGAAGACAGTGATACGTAAATAAAGAACAGTTTAGAATGTATCTCTAATAGCTGCATGTGAAAAAGTGAAAGAATCGTTAACAAGGCCTCATCTGTGAATGGCCCATAGGGTGAAAGGTGGTCAGCAAAATCACTGTATGTAAGGATGGGAAAATTACCTTCCTTCATTAGCTTTAACTGGTCCAAAAAACATTTATAGCTCTATCGTCCAAAATGTTATATCTTCATGTTCTGGGATGTAGCTCATCACATTTATCAAACGGTGGATAAAATCAGTGAGTGAATTTAAAAAAAAAAAAAAAAGAAAAAAAGAAATGCTAGAACTTAAACAAATTTTCACAGTATTGAGACCGTCCAGGGACTGTGTAAGGACAGGTTAGTCAAAGGGGAATCACATGTTCAGTAAAGCCTTGAATCTGATGGCAGCTGTTACAGGTGAACTAGCAGACCTCAGACATTAGATCACTGTTACC
Source organism: Elanus axillaris (assembly GCA_026212715.1). Lineage (NCBI taxonomy): Eukaryota > Metazoa > Chordata > Aves > Accipitriformes > Accipitridae > Elanus > Elanus axillaris. The sequence goes on from JANZLQ010000005.1 coordinate 23,563,189, forward strand.
CTTTTTTCCTGCTTTGCATATTCTTCAATATTAAAGCAATCAGCCTAGATGAACTGAATTTTTAATACAATTCCTTCTCTTTCTATTCAGTTTTTGACAGGAAATCTTTGCAAACTATATTGGAAAGACTGAGAAGGAAACTCAAATGATAAAGGGAACAGCCCCCACACAGTGCATTTCTGCCAAGTGCCCTGGAAGAGAAACCATCATCACTGATATGGGATTTTTTCCCCTCTGCAGACCAAAAAGAAGACAGTAGTGCAAACCCATACTCATTTAGGAAGAAAAACGAATGAAGGTACCAGAGAAAGAGCATATAGGGAAACAGTCTCTTTGATGGCATTTGAGAAAATAGTAATGAATTATCTAGTGTAACTGCAGGGATTCAGCCTTCTCCAGAGGATGCCTTTGGAAAAGATGGTAAGGATCACAGAAGAGACAAAAGTCGATTCCATGTAGAAACCCTGCCATAGTCTTACTCTGAAAATGTTCTTAAATGTTCAGCAAAAAAGTAATGTCCAAATACATGCAGGATATGAGCCTACTGAAATTGGCCTAGTGGTTTTATTCCACCAGAGTCTTAACAGTAATCAAAGCTGTTCAGCAGTATTCTCCAGGTCCAGAGGACTGTGAAATGAAAGATGTATTTGAATTTGGAACTGGTATTTAAAAAAAAAAAAAAAAAAAAAAAAAAAAAAAAAAAAAAAAAAAAAAAAAGATATTATGTGTCCATAACATATGCTTGTTTGGAGTTCAGATTCAGATTTTAGTACCAACTACATTTGTCACCCACTAGAAAATGCCTTTCATCAAAAATATTTGGCTTTGAACAAAGCTAGACTGCCCTGGCAATGTCATAAGAAAACACAAGTAAAGAGCTAAGATTTTTTCCCTTTGCTGTGTTTCTCTTTTATGTTTATTCAGGAAATAACCACATTAGATAAGAAAGCAAGTGATCCTACTGATCACTGCTACAGTATTAGTTTGCCCCTTCTCAAGTACCTCTTAAGCTTGCTCTTTTTCTGAGTGCACTATTCACTTTCCTCTCATATCCCCAAAACTATCACAGACCTGTGAAGCATTTCAATATGCCCTAAGTTTTGGTTTTCTGGACTGAAATGACATTTGTGTAAGTTTTAGAAGTTGGTTTTGGCCTCCACAACACAGAAATCCATTCGCTAATCCTTCCTAAAATATTACTTCAAATGCATATTCAAAATTAAAACAGGTAGGTGACAGAAATACCATGTTGCTTTTTCCTGAAGAACCATGATTCCTTCTTTGTAACCTCTAGCCTACGTCACTCTTACTTCCATCTTTAATACCTTACTTTTTCAAACTGAGTAAGGTTCACTGAACATAGCTGAAGGTTTCTACACCAAAGATTTGTATATACGAGACACACGATAGGTTTACTTCACAGATGCAGAAAAGTAGAAAGAGATAAAATATTCAGGGCACAATTCATTTATTTCAGGTTGAAATTACCCATACTTTAAAAGTGTCTATTTTTCTCTCTACTATTATGGCTACCCAGACACCTATATAACTTGTACAATAAAGGCACCAATTAGATTGTAAGATCTGTGAAGTCTATGTTATGATATCATGAAATAACAGTAAATATTGATAAAAACTCTTGATGTGTTTCTCCTCTCAGTTATTCTGGATCAGATAGCCATACACACATTTTTTCCCTTAGAATCAGATCCAAACTCTGAATAACCTCTACCATATCTAGGTGACAGTCAGGCCTTAATGAAGTCCATGGAAAAACTTGCCTAATTATCTATATAATTAGGGGATGGTTACATATGGCCTAATCTTTCAAAACATCTTTTTCAGTCACAGGACAGAAACAGGCATATCAAAGGTACAATTAGTCTGCCGTATATAGCAAAGCACGGCTGGGTGATTTTTATTTATTTATTTATTTTTCTTGCTTTTTTTTTCTTTTGAGTCTGATTCTAGCATAAACTGCTTCTAATTCAAATAAATAAACTCTCATTAGTTTCAGCTTTAGACTGCAACTTCTTACAAGGATTCATTTTGCTCTTAAATGCAGTTTTCTATTTATTGTCTAATAAGTTTTTTGTGTTTTGACACGCATTTTTCTCTCCTCTTTCTTCTCCCATCCCTTACTTTATAGCTGAATGACAGCTGATGTCTGATGCACATTTTTAAAAACTGAGGTTTTACATTCCAATGTTTTTACCTGCCTCCTTTAATGTAGTCATCTTTTATTCACTGTAGTTTGTTCTTGAGAGAAATCAAAACAGGAGGTACCATGCAGGTGCTATTGGGCCCTTCGCATTCTCAAATGTCTTTGTGAACAGCACAAAGCCATTACTGATTTTGCAATTCTTTAGAAATATAATGGGTCAGTCAGGTGGTATGTAGCATCTGCTCATTAGAATGTTATAAAAACTTGTGATCCATCCTGAGACAATTTTTGGTGGCTATGCAAGGAGCTAGATAAGCTAGAGCTGTTCTCAAGTAGTTTATCCCCACTAGTACCAAAATAAACCACCCCCAAAATAATCTGCATAAATCTACCTCTCCAGTTTGGTCACTATGATCTAAGATGGGTTTTTTCAACCTGCTGCACAAAATTCAAGTTTTAAAAAAACTTTCTACAAGTCACATTGTTAACTGACCTTCTTACATTTGCACTGCTTGGAGATACAACATGACAGGGAAAGAACGAACTTCACCTCTCCTCTCACCTGCTGCTTGAGGTAGGTATATTCTCAATATTGTAAAGAACTAACATTGGCTGGATTCTGACAGGAAATCAGATTTTAAAGAAAAAAATTAAAATTAGATTTTAAGAATGTTTCAAGTGAAATTTGAACCATGCATACAGTTTTGGAAATAGCCAGTTTTCAGACAACAAACAGTTGGTTTGCATCTTCTAGAAAGCTTGAGTCTCTCCTAATTCATATTGGTATTCTTTTGCGATTATGTTATTAAGTTGTACAAAGCAAAGGAAAGCAGACATGGGACCAGCTGATTAATCAGTCACATGCTGCTCATGTGGCCATGAAGTCTCAGTGAAGACTGTAGTTACTTTCTTGCATAAAGAGTAACTTTGAATGGTGATGATACTGAAGTTGGTCTCTATACCTCTCTTCAGTAGTTCCATTCCTGACCCGAGAAATCCTTCTAGTTAATCACAAATGGTTTTGACTTAAAAAGAAGCTATCACATGAAACAGTTGTTGATTTTGTTCTTTTTACCAGCTCCTCCATTGAAAGATTTCTGTGTGGTTTTGCATTTAAATGTTAAAGCAAGTAGGAAAAGTTTCCCACTGGTTATGTTTCTGCTTTCATCAAGATGGTTCATTTGAAAGATATTCATATGAAGAAAAGGATGGGTTGTTGCTAAAATATTTTAACTGAAAAGAGGCAACTGAAGAACAATTCTTTTAAAATTCTCTGTGCTATGAAACCAGTAAGAGCTGAATGAATGAATCATTATAGAATTGTGGTTTTCAAAGGACCATACTTCAGAAGTTCTCCTTCTCAAATCCCTATTCATACAGCATTTTCATGGAAAGGACTGTAACATAAATAATGTTTTTTTATTATGTATTACAGACCATATTTGCCAAGATCTACTGGATAATTTCTTGTTACTGGTCTGGTTGCAATACTCCAATTTTCAGAGGAAGTATCTTTAAAAATGTCTGATCAAGTTAAAATCATTTAGACCAACATTCTGCTTAAGATACAGTATATTAACATACCCTCAAAGGAACTTTCTTATTGACATCTGTCATTTCAGTGAGGTGAAGTCATACAAGTCATTTACTAGAGCAAAAAGTTGTGTCTCTGCCTGAATCCCTAAGGATTCATTCCTCTGCTGAATTTCAGCTTCCTAATAAGGGTTCTAATAAGGAAAACAAACGCAGTGTGTTTATGTCCTTTTTCAACACACCGACACACATTAATAGTATATTCTACTTACATAGAAAGAGTGCTTCCTTTTAAAAATCATTTATAGTGCATTTATACTATTTGTTATATCATTATATTATTTTGCTCATGTAAAACAAGGAAATAAAACAAGGGATAAAACTGCCAGCTCTTGCAGGATGCTACAGTGATGCCACAAGCTGGCTTGGGACTCTTCTTCAGGTAGGAATTGTTATTTTGGAACCCAATCTCTTTCTGCAATTGCAGAACAGGGAAAAAAATAACCTTTATTGCTGAATCACTGCGTTGTATCTACTATAATGTTTTCATCTGTCCAGTACTAATTGACTCAAGAAATAAGTGAGATCTTGTCTTAAAATTTTGCTGATCATTATTTGTTTTGCCTGTGAACTCAGTCTTGCCTTATTCATTTAAGACATTACTGTAAAGTCAAAAGAATTTCTCCATAAATAAGGCAAACTACATTCTGATCACTCTTTCCTGGCCTACTTCCCTTTTTTCCCCTGCATATCAGCACAACCACATTATTTCTTCTGAATTTCAGTCTGAAATTAACCAAACAAACCAGCAAGTAGTACTGCAATAAGATATGGAGGGTCAGCAATGACTATTTCTTTTATTTCAGTACAAATAGACTAAATTTTTGTTGGTTTGCTATGGAAGTAGTTAGGAACAATTATAGACAAGTACTGGCTTAAACTTTCTAACAAACAATCCAACAAAACTGTTTCTGTGGCCTTCAAACAATTAAAATCCGTAAAATGGATTAAGTTATCAGACATGCTGCATGTGAATTCATAAATTATACTTGTGATAAAGACTCAAATCACAGATTCCAAGATAGTTAAAGAAAGACAGACACTACTGCACAATGCAGTCTTAACTACACCTTTTGTTGTTGCTGTTGTATGACATCTATATAATTGCTTTTTTTCAGTGACTTCACTGATGTTTCAGTGTATATCTTACAGAAACAGTTCAGGTCTTATATTGAAATCAAGCTATCTATCTGAACCAAGATTCCCTGTGCTACTTAAATTCAGCTTATTTGTTATAAATTTTTGTCATTCAGTTTTAATTAAATATGTATTATGTTATAAATATTATAGTGTATTATATTATGGTTTTTATTATATATTATAATATATATACTTTTTCTCACAAAACTTCTGCCTTAATACAAAATGGTCAGTGCTTACAGAATAAGCACAGAATAAGCCACTGCTTAATATTTTGTTTCATTATTTTAGACCCACACTATTTGTAACTTGCTCTTAGAAGAGAATTATCCACTTTTTGTAAGCTTTTGATATTTATCACTACATCATATGAATGATCATTATTGATTTTATCCATCACCTGTGGTGTGAAGTGATGGTATTATAACCACTGAAACATAGAGTCATTACTGTAACTAGCATTAGTTATTCAATTTAAGATGCCTATGTCCTGATTGTTAAGAGGACTAATTTTTTTACAATATTTATTCTTAATATACTCAAAATTTACAATATTTATTCTTAATATACTCAAAATTTTACAACGCAATGAAAGATTGCACTTTTAATGAACATCCGGGGGAAAATATACTACACTTGCCCAGATTACAAAGAAATTTCATAAAACAGGCAGGGACAGAATTGATTTTACCAGGAGCACTGAAGTGTTCAAGTCAGATCATTCTTCCCCATCAGATCAGTTTTCTTATTTTCCTGATTTTTCTTCACTCTACTTCCTGCCATCTTATGTTAAGAAAGAGGCTGGGCCCCTGTCCTGTACATCCTTATTTCATTCTCTGACTGTACTTTATGCTATGTAATGAATGAAGCATGGATTCCATAGGAAAAAGGAACTAATTTAAATCATTAGAGAATGCTACACAGGACCTACGTATGTAGGATGTTTTATGTGCTTGATTAACAATGTCAAAATTATTTATTTTGAACATAGCTTCCAGATTATTTAAAAAAAAGAAATGTGACTTCTTCTATCTGCAAAAATGTCATTGTACAACACTGTGTTGATTTCCCTGTCATTCATCATTTGAGTTCCTTAAATATGGTGCAGAGATAATTCAGTAGTTAGTAGATGTAACAGCTGAATATCTTTCTCTCTTTAGGGCTAGACAGTAAAGGAAGAAAGGGATGGCTGGAGAATTTCCCATTTGCATCTTTAAAAAGACATTCTGTGTACTCTGAACTCTAATCGATCAGTCTTTAGGTCATACCTTCACAACTGCTTCTTGATATATAAAATATTTTCTAATATTTAACTATTTCTTTCCCTGCTCAGTTTCTTATGTCCTCTTGGCTTATCAGTTTCAGGATGCACTTCAATGTATCATTCACTTACCTTTTCTCTAAGGCAGTATGTCTGGAGACATCCGGGCCAGTTTGTGTTTTTCACTATAAGTCAAAACCCACTTATTTTTGCTTTGCTTTCAGACTTATAAAATTTGACACTGAAGACTATGTCACCAAATGATTTTCTAAAATGTTCTTTAGATATCTTACCACAAGAAAAAATGACATAAGTCAAGATAATGGGATAGGAATTGAATAAACACAGAAATTTTATGTGTGATCTCAAATTAAAATTCAAACACTACCAAAAGCTATGCTGATTAAAACTATTAAAAACTTTTGTGAATGCCAGGAATAAAACCTGCTTTTATTTTCCTTTATTTTTTAAAGTATAGTTGACATTTTTGTTGCCAATGACATCAGACTTTTGAGCAGCAGGAAAATGCTGCATACCCCAAAAATTAAATCGAATTTTCAGACATATTTTCCACAGAAACTTTTTTTACTAAACCTCTATTTCTGCTCTATGGCTGGCAGTAGCAGACACGCTCTGTCACATATTTTCTCTCTGTGTTTTTTGAGGCAATTTAGTTTTCAAACAAGGTAGTTTTAAACAAAATATGTTAGTGAAAGGGTGCTCTTCTCTGTTGTGGCGTGCAATTCTCACCCCCTGGGTTGCTCGGTGCCAAGTGTAATTCCACCCACCTTCCCCAAGCTGTATGTCAACCAGAGAGGTAAGGACTGCTAATGTGTAGCTATATACTTCATTCTACTGGATCAGAATACTTTTGTCTCGTGTGTGTGTGTTTGCATGTTTTGTGTTTGTGTATGTGCATGTATATGTTTTGATTTAAGATACCACATAGTAAGTTAGAGTGAATCTTGTCATCTTAGAATCTGTAGATAAGTCGCTCTTTTTAATTATAACATTTTCCTGACTTATTTTGTATGTATTCAAACCGGTTAACGATCAAGTGCTCTATCAGTTATTCATAAATTCATAAATTTTGATTTGTTGTTAAATCATCACCTTGCTAATACTTTCATCCGTGACATCTGTTCCCTATGTTCTGTCCTTGACTTCTGAGGTCCACTTCTGTCTCAGAACTGGAACATCTTCTCAGCCTCCATGAAGAATCAGAGTCCTGTTGCATTGGTCATGGTCTCCAGCTGCTTGAATTAACTCTTAAATAACTCCCACAGTTGTAAGGAACCTCAGATGTACACTATGAATCTCAGAAGACATGCAAAATACACATCTATTTGCAACTGTAGAATGCAGGACAATGTTTTAATGAATGATCATTTAAATTTAAACAAGTACCTACATGTTTTTCTTGTAATTATCTTTTTTGCTTTTGACTGAACAAACCATTAGAAGTTGTTCCATATAATGAGTTAATCTTTTAACATGGAGATTGCAGGATGACATTTTCATCCTACAGCAAAAAACAACACATCCGTTAAACATGTTTTAAAACCATTTGTCTGTTCTGTATTTGGCCTGCTGTTTACTGCTGTTTAGAGAATAACACCTAAGTAGGTCTCCATGTGCACAGATTTGCAGTTTTTGTTCTCTAGGTCATTATGAGTCATAAAATATGAATGTTGACTGGAAGCACTCTGCTAGTATGTCTTCAAGTGCAGGAGCTCAACATGTTTTTACACAGAACTGTCTTGGCATATGTTCTTTGAAGTATGGCAAATGGTGAAGTTGTGTTACCATAGTGGACCACTTGTCTCTAAGATCATCTAATGAAGACCACTGCAATTTATAGTTCTCCAAGTAAAGCACACTTGTTGCAAACTTTTATAGCAAACACAAAGGATGGAGTACAACAGCACAGAATTAATTCAGTACTTTTAACATTTAGAAAGAAACTACTTTTTGCAGTTATGCCTACAAAAGAAAATTAGCAGAAGTAATCATCTTGCACTGACAAGTTCAAATGCTGTGAAATAATAATGACTTAGTGTGTGAGGAAAGTAAGATATAATTAGTATGTACCATGCACAAGGTATTGATTGGCAAAAAAATAGAAATAAAAACATCTAGTAGAATATTCAGAAGACTGGTTGACCATGAGTTTTTTTAGAAATGTGCAAGCTTTTTTGTGATTGATAGCACATTTCATTTTAAGTAAACAGCATCATAAAATTGAAGTACAGTTTCATTTGACACAGCCTATCAATTCCTAAATCAAAACAGTTAGACGTATTTTACTGTAAATGGAAGGAAGTTCTTCTGATTTTTGCACTAGCTAACAAGAGGATACAACAATATCCTTCTGGCGTTCCTTCTTTTATTAGAAATTTCATTAGTATGTCCACAATGATTCTGAGTGGCTTAGGTAGACATTTGATAAGACCTATTCTTTAAAAAATATAAGTTAGTTATAGTAAAGCAGCAGTACACTTACTTTGTAAATGAGATCCTCCATTCAACAACTGAAAAACTGCAACTGTTTGATAGGTTCTCTTCTTTTAAAGAAATTGCTTCAAAATGTCAAAATGTGTTCAGCTTTTATCCAAATCCACCTTTCACAGGATTTCAAAAACTAGGTAAAAGACAGAAAGAAACATCACATAGGAGCAAAAAGAAAAGTTTATGACCTTAAGTTTCTGCCTGAGGTCTTCCAAGATCTTCATTTCATCTCTCATTCCTTCTTTCATAAGGTAATGTTGAGTTCTCTTTTCAAGATCTTTTTTCTCTTTTTTTCTATTAATCTTTTTTTTCTTTTTAACAAAGAGAAAATTGTGTAATGGTAGAGTATGTCTAACTACATTATGACTAAGCAAGAGCAGTATGCTCTAAATTTATGGTATTTTCCTCTGGAAAAATCTTATTAAAATATATGGGTTTGGGATTCACAGACAAAAAAAAATACCATTTTGTTGATCTTTCATGGTATAGATAATTACATATCTTAAATATGTCATTGTTATGCATCTGATACTCATGTAATCTGAAATAATTTCATTAATTATAACTGTGAAGTATATATAACAATTTGTGTGATCTGTGAGGGCATTCTATCTTTTACAAAGAAGCTTTTATGATTTTTTTTTTCCTGAGTATGGTATTCTCAATTTATCGGAGCATAACTGAGAAAGAAACCTATTGCATTCTATTGTGATTTAAACCCAGACAAAACAGAAAAATATGCAATCTCTGAACAACATCAAGACTATATATATATGTACACATATATATATATATATATATATATGCTCCTTGCATATCATTTGGATCTGGGATATTGGTGTGAAGATAAAAAAACTTTTTTTTTCTTTTCTGCCGGAAATTAGTTCATTACTTCTGACTAGCTTGATGAGTAAGGAAAAAATGCACATATTTTAGAATCCAGAACTTCTAAACTGTTTTTTTTTTTTTTTTTTGTTAATTAGTAACATGACAGTGTCCTGGTTTCAGCTGGGATAGAAAGTGTCTTCCTAGTAGCTGGTACAGTGCTGTGTTTTGAGTTCAGTATGAGAAGAATGTTGATAACACTCTCATGTTTTCGGTTGCTGCTG
>JANZLQ010000005.1:23575554-23591974 GCA_026212715.1 Elanus axillaris
TGCCACAGAAACCCCAATACAGGATTCATCCTGAACTCCTGATTCACTCAGTAAACAATATGTGCATAATATGAAGAAATTATTTTTCTTTCATTGTAACTACTTTCAACTTTGTTGATAATTCCTTTTGATTTTTTTTAACTTTGTTTTAGATTTATTTCTTCAAACAAGTATTCATATTGAACATTTAAAGTAACAAATTATATGGTAGAATAACATATAAAGACAGCAGATTGTACAAATTTAGTTGATGGCTCTTAAAATTTGCATCCAAGAAAATACAAACTGCCATGTACCTGTAAACATTGCTACACAATATGCTACAGTAGACTGAAGATTCAGAAGCTTTGGCCCATGTAATTTTACTCTAATTCTCTCCACGGGAGCATTGGTAAAGTTTATGTTTCAAAGCACTGTAAAGAAAAACAACGATGTAATTCAAACCACTAGATATCAAACAGCTCAAATAATTAGCTCTTTTTCCCAACACTGAGGTACATGCTTTTCTCTCTGCCTTTTTCATCATTTATGGAAGAATAGTTTTCACGGGAATTCAAGCAGATTATACATTACAAGTAGGACTGCTATTGACATAAATTTTGCTAAATTCTCACTCAGAAAATAAAAATAAAAAAATTGAGCACAACATATAGGTCAGATACATGAAGGAAAACTTACAAAAACTTATTTATACTTCCACTGAAAAGTTGAAGAGAGAAAGCTCTGTCAAAACCATGTTCTACTTTGCGAAAAAGAGTTCTGCTGAAAGCTCTGTGGAAATCTTCCTTATGAACCACTCCCGAGAGCTTGCACAGAGCACTGCCCTTGCTGCCACCTGTGCTTGTAAAGCACTATGGATGCACAAAATAAAACATGTGGTACCCACTCGTAAAGGCAAGACCATTTACCTTTGAAGCGTCATGAGCTCACATCAAATTCCAGTACCATTCTTATAATCTCTCCATGACAGTGCAAACCCATGAAGGCTCTGCTGTTTCACTGTCCCATACCTGCAACAGCGGCCTAAAAGGGAGGTTTTGTAGAGCAGAAACCTTTTGTGCCAAAATAATGCACAAAGTTTCATCTTGGAAGGAAAATCTTTTGACTATGGGATAAAAAGATGTATCTCAACTGTACTCAAGTACTTCCCATTTTGCAGGGAGTGAGCGTCCACTGGTGCCAATGTGGGGAATGGGAGAAGTCTCTCTTGTATGTTGTCTTCTGTCTCTGCAATATGATCTGTCCCAGAACCACAGGATTTGCCTTATTCTGGTAGTCATTGAAAACTGACAACAGTTTTCAAGATACTGAGCACACCCTTAATAACACTTGTATCAGCAATATATAGTTTTAAGTGTTTATATGAAATTCAGCTTCACGTAGATCTACAACAGAATGGCATTAAATATAGTATGACTAGGAAACACAACTTTTAAAAAAACCAAAACAAACCTTCTATTTTTGTCCATTTGACAAAATAATGTACTGTAGGTAATTTTTCAAGAAAATGTAAATCTTTTCACGCTAAAATATTGCAATTTTGTCAATAGTAAGACACTTCTTGGTCAGAAGACAAGACACATTTTAGTAAATGATATTAAGAAGTTATCAGGTTTTTTTCCAAAACTATTGTGATTGTTTTCCTTTTGGGTGGATTTTTCTGAACTACTCAGTTCAAGCTAGATCTTCAATGCAACAGCACTTTGAAATACAGAAAATGTTGCAGCCACACTGTAAATTTTAAGCAGAATTTTTAAAACTTCACTTTTTTTTGCTACTATTTAATTTTACAAATTAATTTTTTTTAGGCAGGGATCCTATTTATTTTATTTTGTTAACTTGCCTATACAAAACTCCACTATAAAAAAGTTAGCATAAATCTATCATTAAACTCCACTATAATGAAGTTGCTATAAACTTACTTTTAACAGACAGATATACTCTACAGACATATGATACTATCTTATTCATAATGATAGCTAGATAGGCAAATGTGAAGAGAAAGAAATATTAAAAATATTCATTTAAGAATGGTTTTCCTAAAAATGCAGATTCAAATCAATTTTTTCTTCTTTCCAATCCTTCCAGAACCTTTGATCTTCAAATTTTTACCAGACTTCTCACTGAAAAACCTATGGCAAGTTAACAAAACAATTTGTTTTCATTGTGCTTTTGATTGTGTTATAAAACCACTGAGCACAAAGGTCTTAATCTTGCTCGGGAAATGAATTTGGGATTTTACTTTAATCCATTCTGGCTTGGTTAGGGAAATGAACTGTTGTTGATCTTTCTGGCAAAAAAATCGAAAACCAAACAACATCAAATACATATAAATTTCTATTTAATAATTTCACTGCTTGCAGCTGATACTTTCTGGACGAAGACCAGGTAATTTACTCACAACTAAAAAACCTGGACTCAGTATCCCAGTCCACCACAGCTGTCTGATCAAATCATCAATGGCCAGCACTTGGAAACTTAGGAGGTTAGCCTCAGAGCACATACATTGCTGAGGCTTATATTCCAGCATCAAACCGCACCATTAAAAGCTCTGTATTTCTGCTTCATTCCCACATGGCAAAGTCAGTCAATACCACCATAACCGTGAGAAGTGAGCTCCATTGGGTTGCTTAGTCTTACTTCTCTGATTTCAGCCTGATGTGTCTGAATCTTGTTTGATATAAAACTGAACTTGTTTTCATGAAACAGGCAGAAAAGCTTTACACAAGCAAAAAACAGTTATGCTTATTCTCCCCTGGCCATTCAATTAAATTTCTCCATTCTTGAAATCACCCAACACATAATCATTTCCCAAATGTGAAGGAGGGGTGAAACTATTTGAGATTGGGTATCCAGAAACAAATTCCTGAATTTTCATCTTCATCCTAAGGCCTCCTAAATTTCTATCAGCCTTCTGCAAACCCTCCCAGTTCCCAGCTCTCCTCCCAACCACATAGCACCTCTCACTCATTTTCACCCTATTTCTAATTTGACTTTGTACTGTTCCCTTGTATTCAAGTCGCTCAGTTCTTGGGTGAAATTTCCTTAGAGAAGGAATAGAAAAATATACATTGTCTGGAGGCTAAATCTCTTGCGCCTTGTCACTCTTCTCCGGAAGTACGGGAGGAGCATAAAGAAAGGGAGATTGACACAAAGAAGGGGATAAGTATAAAGGAGATATCTGCTTAAGGGAAATAGAAGCAGAATGGAGGCAAGCCTTTAAAGGAGGGAGGGTTGCTCTGAGACTGGCGAATCGTGCAGTGATGTCTGTGAGGACAGAACTTCCTCCAGCTACGGATGAGAAAACTCCAGTGGAGACTTGCATTGCGTTCTTCTGCAGCTTCAGTCTCCTGACAGCCTCCCTATGGGACTCCTCTGTCTACACAGTATTTTGCTCTTCAGACCGTGCTTAGAAGAGCACTATTTGAAAACTTTATCAGACTTCATTGGTGATATGCTCCTTTGTGTTGGGAGATACTTAACTTAAGGATAAAACCAACAGCTGCTTAGTGCTCTTGACATTATTAGATGGAAATTGCATAAGCAAGTATCACTCCTACCTGTGTAGATATAGTAGCATTAAGGTGTACCTGCTAGTGTTACCTGCCTATGCCTTTAAAATTCAAAGAACACTAAATAACACCAGGCTGTCAAAGGTGGTAATCAATTTAACATAACAAGCACCGCATCTAAGCAATTGAGGTCACAAATGATTGACCAGCTTTCTTGGGGTCCTTTGTTAGATTTAACTGTCTGCACTTCGGTGATCCTGGTTCCTTTCTTGCAATTGTTCAGGGCAATCCACAGTTCCCAGTTTATTTTTCTTTACTTACGACCTTTTTACCTCAGGTGGGAGAATGCACTGACTGTTACTTAGATATTTTAACTATTTACTTGCTGACCTATCAATGTTGTTTATTAAATTTTCTAAACAGATGAATATAAAAATAGTGTCAGAGAACACAAGCAAACAAGAAAAAAAGGAAAGAAGACCAGTATGTATTTATCAGGCAAAACTGCACCCATATCACTTCCCAGTCTTCCAGGGATCATTTTTCTGCAAGTTTTCTTGGCTTCATCATTCCCTAATGCTAAATCAACCACTTATTACAGGCAAAGTTTAGGTTTAAGAAAACCTAGTCAATCTGTGTTCTACAGCTGCAATAAATGTGGAAGCAATAACATTTCAACCTGTGACAGAAAACTGCCCAGGTACTTCCTAAAAAGTAAATGTTGGCCCTTGTATATAAAAATAATGTAAATTCCTTAAGGTGGCAAAGAGTAGTGACAACTGACACTCCAGTGCTTTTTCTTATTTTTAAAGAAAAATCCTAATGTAAAATTTTCTTCTTTTTTCCCCTAGAAATTTATTGCTCATTTCTTTTCAGTTTCACATCACATCTTTCTAATATCAGAATTACTGTATTCAAACAAGGTCTTTACATGTACTAAGAGATTTTCTGAAAGGATAACAGTCCCATTTCAAATGAATATAGAAATTAATTTAAATAGGCTTAGACAATTCAGATTAGAATGCCACAGTAAACTAAATGTAATTTTAAACAGTTTGCTGGCTAAAATAAACTACAGTAAAAATGATAGCATAGAAATATGTGATATTTTAAAATATACATAAACATATCTAAATCACAATTTCCAAGGTAACAATTTTAAAGCTTTTAAAAAAGCAATTATCACAGAACCAATGTTCAAGAAAGATCATTACTAAGTATTCTAATACAGATGTCTTCAGATAAGTAGTAAATTAAAAAAAAAAAGAAATAGGATATTGGTACACTTCTTGATTGGAATTTAGGAGATATTAAGAATAGGTCCCTGAGTATTCACAAAATGTCACATTGAAGGTGATCGTAAAAGGCACCCCTGTTTTCCATAGATGCATTTTTTTCTCATTTCCTTCCCATGTGAATTTATATGACAGGTATGAACTATATATTTCAACAGAGGCTTTTATTATCTGGAAATCAGAAATAAAGATATATTTTAAAGAAAATACATATTGATATTCTGTTGACTGCCATATTTGCTGATAGAGAAATATATACAAATATATCAACTTTATGGCTAGTATACAGAGAAATAACATTAGCTCAAACAAATAAATGTGGGCAGCAGTTTCTCATAACTGCACTAGGATTACTGTGGAGTAACACATCTTGGTAAGCAATGTAATTTGAGGAAAAACTGATGTGAAATGTAAAAATATGGCTTTTTATTGTCCCATATTGGTAAAAATATGGGCAAACTCATGTTCCCAGATCCATTTTATGTTCCATTTTCAAATTTTTCTTTATATATATATGTATGAAGGCTGGGGAAATAGGAAAGGATTCTGCCTTTTTACACAAGTTCCTTTTATATGCCAGTCAAATGCAGAAAAGGTGACTTTTATCCTGGCTTAGCTTTTATACCAATCCAGGGCAGTGCATGTTGCCATACTTTGTCTGCTGCAAACTGCACTATGAATCTTGCTGGTGCTTCTTAGTAATATCTAGTATCTATTTTTGGATCCATTGACTACCTAACATCAACTACAGAAACAATCCAACAAGGCAAAAATGTAATTAGTAATCAACTAGAAAAGCTAGGATACCACAGGATGTAGTTTCAAGCACTGAATCCCATTTCATTGAGGTGCATAACTGTATGTACCCTAGAAGAAAGCTGAGCTCAGGCAAATGACAGACTCTTCTTTCTAGATCTTCTGTCTGGTCTAGGTGTTCCCATGCAGAGTGCACTAGACGCTATGAAAATCAGTGTACAAATAAACATCAGAACAGCTGCAATGTTTTATAATAGGATTCTGTCCATCAAGTTTCCTGGTTCCAATAACAGCCATAAATGGATACTCAGGCAAAAACAGGGAAACATATAGGACTTCTTCTGTCAGCATTCTGCCAGTTATTGATTGTGTTCAGCTCAGGGAACTTCCTGATTTTCATGTGATCTGTTCAGCAAAACTCAGTGGTCATCTCATCCAAGTACTTGTGCAGTTCTCTAAATATAATCTAAGATTCTGGCCATCCACAATATTTTTATCTGCTACCACCAAAGCATTTCCATTAGATGCACAAAAAAATAAAAGATTTTTTTTTTCTGTTTTTAACTTACCATTTACTAGCTTCATTTTATGTACTACTTTATTGTGCTGGAAGCGTTGGTGAACAGACAGTCCTTATCCATCTTCCCTATGTCACTTGTCACTTACTATTCTGTAGATTTCTGTTACAGCTTTTCCTCCCCATAGGCCTCTCTGTTCCAGGCTGATGAGTTTTATCCTATTTAGTCATTCAGAAGCCTTTCTAAACCTATGATCATCTTACTATATGTGTTTTGAACAGTTCAAATTCTAATCTCTTCACTAGTAACTTAATGTTTCAACAAAATGTTTGGAAACCTGGGTACCAAGTTTCCAGACCAGTCTTACTGACTTTTAGGCAGTGCAACAGGGAGAAACACTGTTTTTAAATCCCTTTGTTTGAACAAATTTAATAATATGTTATGGATTCAAAAAAGTTGCCATCCATATGCACCTAAGAACAAGTTTCTAAAATTTGGTGTCACTTTAGAATCATTTAGGGTATACTGAAGAAGGTGTTGACTCAGAAGTTGTCCTTTGCTGATCTCCTTTAAGATAATATGGCCTTCAAAAAAAGCTTGGGGCTGAAAACTCTGTCCTAGAGTAGAGAGATACACATCAGGTTCTGCAGAAAAATTCCTGAGTTCAGCTTTTGTCATGAGTTCCGTATGAATATCACTCACCAGGGTTTGGTTTCACAGTGATTCCTTGAAAAATCCCATTTTAATATTTCATTGTTCTGAAAATGCTCAAGTCGGATTAGCCAGCAAGGACACCAGAAGTCTGACAACTACCCATAGGAGGGAACATAGGTCTCAGCCAGCTACTAGAGAGATCTGCAGGTGTGTGTTTGTGTGAGAGATCTGCTAGCAAGCTTTGAGCCTCATTAGCTGGCAGCCTCACTAGCAAGATGAGGCTGTTTGCATCGTTCGTGTTTATGGGAGCTCTGTGTGTGGTTGTGGTGCCTGTGTTGGGCTGTTGATCAAAAGTGCATAGTGTAGGTATGTGTGTGTGCACACCTTCATGTGTGGAGGATGACATACTCAGCTTCACTGCTGGCTGGACGTGGGAACAGAAAACCACAGCAGCCTCACATCTGGCAGATTGGGGAAGGAGAAGTTCGTTGGGTATTGGAGGCTGTCAAATTTGGCTACATTGGACTGGGAAAGAGGACATCCCTGGGTCCTCGAGTGACTGTATCCAGCTTCCCCTAATAATATACACACATATCTTTTTTATTTCATCATTAAATATCGCGTATCACTGATGTTAGTTATTCTCATAACCAATAACCACTTTTTGTGCATTTGTTTTCAGAGATTTTTTTTTTGTCTAAAAGCAAATAAATAGTTAATGGTAAATTCATTCATTTGAACAAAAGTAAACCAGTGTATACAAAGGTTCTTCCGAATTGTTCTAACACCAGGCTAATAACATAGCCTCAAATCTTTACAAGTGAAAAAATTTCTGTATAGATTAATTCCAAAGCTCTGTCCATCTCCCAGCTGCTGATATTCCTTTCTCTGGCTTCCTACTGACTTGCCACTTAAGTCCAACAGCCTTTTTAACTGAACAAAAAAATTGCAAAAAGAGATAAATACAGAGGATGGCTACAGTGGGTCTATTTGGAATCTGTAAACCAAGTAAAATCAGTTACAAATTTTCTATTTGAATATCAGAAAACATAGCTTGTTTAATGATTGTTACAGATGCACAAATAACCAAATCCAACAGAAATTAAAGATCAGATTTATTCTTCAGTGAGACTTGGTTAGAAGACTAGTAATGTTTTATAAACCCACAGGCACAATGGTGTAAGAGGAATTAGTACTGCACGGACAACTTAAGAATCCTTGAGATTTTAAAGTGATGGCTCAGAATGCACATACCACTCCCCTACAAGCTGAGGGCTCTCTCCCTCAGGAGTGACCTCGGGAGGTGCACGGCCCGAGGGGGAGTCCCTGACCGCAGACCCACTGCTCCAAGGAGGACTGATTCCAACATGTCCTCCGGCGGGACCCCGTTTTATACCCCTGTCAAATCTGACTGTGGTCATTCATCCCTGTTGGCCAAGACAGTCACCTCCGTGCACCTGGCACGTCTCGATTGGTTCGACCTGCGGCCTCCAGGGTTTCCTTCCCCCTTCTCTCTGCCTGGAGGAGTTTTGTTTCCGTTTCCATTTGGGGTGGAGGGGGACGGCGGGGGGACGTACTACCACAATGACATATTTAAATAAAGAAACAAATAATTTTGGTTTAGCTCAGAAGAAATGGAAAAGGAAGGCAGTCATTGTGGGAAAGTCTTCTGTATTCTCCTTGCACTGAGGACCAAGAGTGGGAGTATGAATGGTTAAGAAACAAAGAGATATTCAGCTCCAGCATCGTTCTTTTGCTCAGGTCTGTTTGCACAAAAGGATAGCAAAAACTTTTCACTTGGGTTTCTAAAAATATATAAAATGTCTAATATATGAAACTATAGCTGTTACCACACAAAGATTTTAAAAAAAAATAAAATAAATTAAAAAAAAGAACAGGTTTGATATAGGCACCTGGCCAGTTAGATTGCTCTCACAGCTAAATCAAGTAAAACAAAGCTACAGGCACGAACAGAAAATTTCTGTCAGAGCAGACCTGACAAGCCTCAGCCCTGAGGCCTTGCAAACTCAGTACAAAGCTTATGGCCTGTTATGAGCAATGATAATATATTACAGGGTCCTGGGGTTACAATTTCTGGTACAAAATTATATTAAAGAGTGAAGTAAAGAAGTGTTAATTCAATTTAAATAACTACAGGAAATTTATAAAGGCAAAATATAACTACTGCTTTGGAATTCGGTCTTACATTCTTGCTCTTGTAAAAATTATTTACTGTTCTCCAAACTGATCTACAGAAGCACAAGTGCTTGCTCTTAACCACAGCCTGTCTCTACAGTCTTCATAGATGGTTTTTTTTTTCAATCAGACTGTCACAATCTATGCAGAAAGAATATACTCTTTTAATGTAATAATATGGCAAAGCAATAACACATCTGTTTAGAGGGATCTTTTTTGGACAGAAAATACATCTTGTTTTGGAGATACATTTATGTTTCAGAATACTTACCAACACACTAGAACTAATCATAGAAATATATTAGAAACACTACACAGTATCTAGAGAAAAGGAAAAATCTTTGTCATTTCATACCTTAGGCCAAATCCCACTGTGGGGTAGTAGATTAGAACTGACCTCTGTGTAAAGCACAGACAAAATATGATATTCTCCACTCTAAACCTGCATGGGACTCATATAATAATTAGTGGGTCAAATTCCAATGTAACTGTCAATAGACCCCCTTCTCTGTAATCAGATTTCCCTATGCTACAGAAAACTGCAATTCATTCTGCTTATGCTAACTCCTTTAAATTCTAATTAATATTTAGATTCAGATTTAATTGAATTCAGTAATGGCTGTCTATATGCTAATTTGTTTGTAGTTGCAGGCCATCTGTTCTGGTGTAGGAGCTTCCCATCTGTATTTAATAATTTACAGACAAGTGGACTTTCTTTTACCTTTAATTTCCCTCCGTTCCATTTCTTTGTTTTAGCTCGTAAAATCTAAACTAAAATGAAGTGATTGAGTTACAACTTTACTTTCTTACAGAGTAAATACATAGTTCCATAACATGCAAGTAAAAAGATTAATTTACAAAGGAAATTAAATCTCCATGTTATTTCTCAAATTATTAAATTATAAATACTCTCTTTGTGTTGTACAATTCACTGCCAATTTTGTGATGTAGATTACATGAGCTCCATGGGCTTTTATAGCTTTACCAAATGTTCTAATGATAGAATTTCAAAAGATTAAACAGGTGTACCCAAATTTCTTGATGAGGAGGTGCTTTTTATTTTTTGGATTACCACCAGTAACACATCTTTACATCTCTACTTATGTAAGTTATACAAAGTTCACTCATATTTTACACATGTTCTCTCCTTCCTTAAATTTATATATATTTATCTCTTAAATGAAGAAACTTTGGGTGACAAGGCAACCATGGGAAAAGTAAATTGCAGCTTCAGCTTCAGGTTAACTGAGCCACGACTAGTTATGGTGCAGATGATAGTATGTGAAGTGCTTTATAAAAAATTAGAGGAAAACCGAACTCAAAAAACTATTTTTATGCACATCAGACCGAAGCCCTCATTTATTTCACCTTGCTTCTATTCCACCTTGCTGTATCACCCACCACCACTGGGTGTGCACTCTGCCTGGTTAGATATCCACAGACCTGAAGAAATGGGAACACAAAATTTACTACCAGATGCCCTGGTTCTTTCACATGAAAGAAATTCAGGTGTGTGATTGGGGAGGAATTACCAAATACTTTGAATAGGTGCTGGTCCAAAAGTTCAAGTAACCAAGACCTGGGAAAAAGCTAAAAAGTGGGTAGGTGAAACCCAAGGAAGGAACTGTTCCCTCATTCTTGAATGGGATCAATTATTCTTGCATTCCTCACTCTCTCTCCCCCTCTGGAGCATAAAAGTAAATCTAGGTAAATAAATGTAAATAAAGATGCTATCCTAATTAAGCACCTAAAGTGAGATGGGAGTAATTTTGGCCTAAAATGGTTCTTAATTTGTTTCCCATTATCTCTTGTCCTCATTCATTTAAAATGTCCAATTTTAATTGATCCACAAGGACTAACTTAAGCGCTGAGGACTGTTTTTTTAGTGTCTTATATACTGCTCTTCACAACTAATCCCAGATTTAATTTGAGGCTCCTGGACACTGCTGTCATGCAAATGAAGAATCATGATAATAACTATGACTCAAGGATTTTAGAAGTTATTAAAATGACAGCATATGAAGCTCAAAATGACAAAATGGTCAGGGGAATCACTCTGGCTACAGATCTTCTGCTTACATCCATGGAGCAATATGGTCTTTCTCCAGTACAGAATTTGGCTCTATTTTAAATATTTATATGTTTTGATCAGACAATAGATTTTAAGGAAAGTGTTGGAAAACGTAAGAATATATGTTTTTCCTGAAACAATATTCTCTTATTTTCTGTATTTTTAACACTGGATCACTCATGCTCCCTTCAAAGTCAATGCAGAGTAACATAGCCATCTACAAGAAAAAAACCCAAACTGCATGTCCTTGTTCACAGCCTTGTATTTGCAGGATTCAAATGTTTAATCAACTGCTTCTTTTCTTTTGCAACTTTTAAGGTAGAATAAACCCTCTATTTAATTAGATATCTCACCTTTATTTTTATGTGTATCTTCAAGTTATTTATTAGGATAAAGTTACTTGATATTTTTATTTTACCTCATTTTAATTTAATGTCACTCTTATTTGTGGGTTTTAATTATTGTGTGTTTTATGTGATATACCTTGATTATCAGGAGAGGCTAGGTACCGCAGAAATGAAATTTGTTCTTATTAGTACCTTTTCTTACAGTGGCACTGCATAGGCTTCAGGAGGTGATGGCAAAGAAACCTAACCTTCAAGAAGATATCAGAGCAAGAATGAGAAGGATAAAAACATGGTGCAGGATTCTGCTCACCTAACACATCCCCTGACCTTGCACCTCTATCTCAGTTGCTCCTGCAAACTTGGTTTTGAGTTAATGCACTAGTTTGCTTTCCGGTGAGTGGAAAGTTGTAAGTGATTTTGAGATCTCCAAAGGAAGATCTGACCATCAAATATAAAGCACCCTAGAAACCTTTATAAGTTGCTGACTCTTCCCAGAGGCTAGAGTCTCATGACATGGAGCATTGTTCTGCACTTCAGCCCCAACAGACCAGAAGAGCTATTTGGCCTAAATGTGAGCTTTCTGTTATTCACCTCCTCCACATCCCCACTAGTCAGAGAAAGTACTCTGTCCATGGGCAAGTCCAGCTGGTGAACGGCAGCAGACCTTAAGTGTCCTGTAAATAGAAGGGCTACTTCAGCATCACCAAAACCACAAATAAAAGTTCACTGACTACAGTGATGATGACTGTCTACAGTGATAGAACAAACAATGCCAAGACACACTAAGAGATTGCAGCATGATAAGAGACAGAAAAAGCTTCCTGATTAGCTTAGACAAGGAACTTGACAGAATGAACAAAACAATGTACATTGTAGATAAGATATATTCTGGCATCAACATTTCTTGTCGTATTACATCCAGTGAGGCTGACAGACAAGGTTCTTGAATTTGCTTACAAGAAGTACTATTTTATACTCCATGGGATTAAGTTGGCAAATTGCTTCCAAAATCTACCATGGAGGGAAAATCGTA
Organism: Elanus axillaris; assembly: GCA_026212715.1. Taxonomy (NCBI): domain Eukaryota; kingdom Metazoa; phylum Chordata; class Aves; order Accipitriformes; family Accipitridae; genus Elanus; species Elanus axillaris. Next base: position 23,587,937 of record JANZLQ010000005.1, read on the forward strand.
ATGATAGTAAAAGTAAATGGAATGTTTGTGCAAATCATAAGAACAGGTACAGTGACATTTGATAGAAGCCCACTAAATATGTATGCAGACTTAGAAGTTATCGTAATTTTGTATTATGTGAGAAAGTAAAACCTTGGTTTATCCAGAACAGACATTGGAAATGTGACAGCACAAAGAAAGGTCAGGCTCTTATTCCATTGTGCTTCATACTGAGATGTAATTGCTATGTCTGTTAATCTCAAGGGTGGGAAAGCAGAGAGTGGTCCCAAGCCCAGAGCATTAGACATGACACATAGCCTTACTTGGTCATTATCTCCTTCTTCTGTGCCATTACATAAGTGTTGTGTCTGTCTCAGTGGCCTTGCCTATCACATAAGTTAGTTATATTACAGTTAATCTTTCCATTAATTTAAGACTTTAGTTTACCTGTACCTAATTTTCTTCTATATCTGCTTTATGTTGTTGGTGAAATTATATACCTTCACGTTGCTGGGCATAAGGTAACATTAATTGGAAAAGATTAGGAATTATTATTGAAGTTATAATAATTATTCAAGAAAGGATTTTTTTCTTCTTTACTTTGAACATTGATGTTCAGTCATTCTCTGAGACAGGTTGAAGACCTAGAAATGCAGCAGCACTATGATGAATTCATTGTGAATTCCATATGCTCAATCCTTTAGCACTGAAACCAATAGGAAATTTTCCCATGGACCTCACAGGGGAATATGGTCATGCCATCTAAACGCTGTGCATGTTCATTATTCATAAAGCACAAATTTAAGCACTTGTATGAACCTTAAAGCTTAAACAAAATTTTAGCTGAGTTTTAAAACTGTCTTTGAAAAGATTGAAGTTAAATTTGTGAAAAGCAGTAATCAAGAGTCAGAATTAAATCTGTTTTCTTTGAGTCTTTCCAGAACAGTCAACTTTCAGAGCATTAATTAATTTTTCCATGGGACTGAAAGATGAGATTTAAACATCATCTGGTAAGAAATATCAGCCAAATACTTCCCAAATGGTTGTATTCTGAAGATTACTAGATATTTTATGAGTAAACACACGCAGTATTTAGCACTGCTTCTCTTTTAATTGATGCTTCTGATAGTTTCAAATTATGCTTATGGTCATTCTAGTATTTACAGCCACATGTCTTACAAAAAAGGGAGGAAGAGGGAAAATCAGTTACTGATTTTTATTTTATTTTATTTCCTAATGGAATGCAAACTCCTCCTTCTGATGAACCCATAATCTTAACTTACTTTCTCTGCTTTAGGGGTAGTCTCTTGCTTGGCTGACTAGCACAGCTAAACCCTTTAGTGAGCTCTTCTTTACTGCTATTCTGAGCCCCAGCAATCACCCCTGTGTCGCTGGCAGGAGCAGGAAGTGATAACAGTCTTTTAATGCTTTCTGTCAACAGGATAAACAGCATGCTTATCTTGAGAACTTTATCAGATTAATCCTGGTGTAGCAGCTTCAATAAGATACATTAATATCTCTGCATCACTAGCTGTACCTAGTAAATACTAAGTTATCTCAATTTTTGTTTCCATTTCCATCCAGATGTATTTTGATTGGTATACAGACAGAAATGAGATGTGAAAACAAATGACACATTTGAGATGTGAAAACAAATGACACATTTGTTCCCTATATTTTTTTTCCTAAAAAAATCAGACAGTAATTAAAAATAAATAAGTCAGTTAAAGTAGTAATTAAGACTCAGACCCAGGAAGCCTTACACATACAGAGATCATTTGGGGTTCATTGGCAATGTCACGTATAGGAGACTTTTCAGAAATGTGGACTAGCTTCACTTACCATGTGTATGCATAAAGATGTCACAATTAGTAAAGTCTATGGGACAGAGCTTCAGCTGGTGTAAATAGTAAGGATGGCAGTGAGTTCAATTCCATTGATTTACACCAGCAAAGATTCTGTCCCGATGTGCTTCAAAGCCTTTATGTAAATGAAAACTTCCACAAAAAACTTCTGCTGTGATACAGTTTTTGTGTACTTTAAAGCTATATTAATTTCACCAAGGTTAAACATTACTTATTGGCCACTAAGTGTCTAGCCTAAATGAATCAAATTGCCTGGTTAGAACCTGACCTAATACAATGTTTGGTCATGTAGATGCATGGTATAAGCTAGCCTTTAGACATGCTTTTTAGACACCCTCTGTCTCTGTCTATATTAAGATGGAATAAATCAATTTATGAAAAATATGTATTTCCTTCCCTCCACTGAAGTTGGAGGCTTACACTAAAAATCTAATTTTTGATGCCTCAAATTATATTGCGTGAATCTTGTTAATGTGACAAAACATTAATGCCATACAGTGTACATATGTTGTACTTTATATGACACATGAATCTACATATACTTAACCACGGATGCATATGTGCTGTTAAGTACATTGTTGAAGGCTGATATTCAGTAAATGGCAAGGTAACTATTAGAGAAGTTGCAAAAATATTCAAGGAGGAACAATATTTATGCACACTCTATATCTGAATAATGAATCTGTCATATTTCTGTTATTTTTACTTCTTATGCTCTTTATATTCAGAGTACTGAGAAACCAATCTCTATATGTTAGTAGTTTTAAATGTGTGCCTAGATTGGCACAACTCAACAAATATTGAGTTCTTCAAAATCATTATTTACACAGTATTTCATATTATCTCCACTCTCTCCTTACATCACTGTTACCTCTTCAGAGGTCTCTTCTGGTACAAAATCAACAATTCCATGGATGGGCAATGAAATTTATGTCCTATAATGTAGCTTTTTGTTAAAGGACAAAAGGATCTCTTTCAACTAACACAAAGCTTGAAAATCCTTATTATCATTAGAACTAATCTTGCTTTTCCTACTACCTTGTGCATACTGAGGATTCAGATAGCAATATTGATTGAAAAGGCAGGAGCCCATGCAATGTTTTTATGTGCAATGAAGCATACAGCCATTAACCCTCCTCTGTAAGTCATACTTGTGCTGCACAAGGACTACATAACAATACTATAGAAAGTATTTTTTAGAGACTGACATAATGTTTGGAATTCATAACATGGCATTGATCAATTCATATTGTGCAATCTTTGAAGAAGGACCTCTGTCTCCTTGACTCATCCCTTGCACATGCTGTTTGCTGAAGGAGAAAGAATAGTCACCAACTTTAAATATGGCAAAGTTTTTTTCTCAGTGTCCATTGCTGCTTAACTGTTATGGAGGTGAGAAAATTCATGGGTCAACTACTATTTTATCTCTGCTTTAGCAACTGTACAAAAATTGCACTTACAATTTTCTTTGATCAAAAAAAAAAAGTGAATTATTCTCTTCTTTAATTAGAGATGAGCCAAGGTTGTTATAATGTATTTTTTCAAGGAATTCTCTAAGAACTTATTACTTCCCTTGATCTCTTGTTGAAAACTAAGGTAGTTCTAACAAAGTTGAGAACTACTTCTTTCACCAAAGACCTTCATAAAGATACCCTTCAATCTTTGTGCATCTTTCATCAGTTGTCTAGTCATACTGGTGAAAAGCAGAGGAAATCTATATCCTGTTATTATGCCAATTACTTTCCCTTTATAACAGACTGTAGGTATACAGGTATATAGAGGCCTACCATGCTAGCTTATTAAACTTGTATTTTAACTCTGTCTGAAAGAAAGGAAGCACTGTCAGAATGCTAGAAACTAAGATCTATCACTTTGTCACATGAACAGCCCAAATGTGGATGTAATTGCTGATTACAAAAAATCTTCTAAATAGATGTTTCATATCTGCCAGGTTTTCATTTTAATTGAGACCATCATCTGAACTGAGCACACTGGGGTTTCTTCAAGCCTCTTAGAGAAAGGACAGATACCACCGATGGATATACACAATAAGTTTATACAGGCTGTTAGAAGGGTTGCCTTACCCATGTCCTGCACTTCCAGGTTCTGCACTTGGATCACAACAACCCCATGCAGCGCTACAGGCTTGGGGAAGAGCGGCTGGAAAGCTGCCTGGCAGAAAAGGACCTGGGGG
>JANZLQ010000005.1:23592253-23604101 GCA_026212715.1 Elanus axillaris
AGGAGAGGCTGAGGGAACTGGGGCTGTTTAGTCTGGAGAAAGGAGGCTGTGGGGGACCTTATCGCTCTCTACAACTATCTGAAAGGAGGTTGTAGCGAGCTGGGTGTCAGTCTCTTCTCCCAAGTTACAAGCAATAGGAAAAGAGGAAACAGCCTTAAGTTGTGCCAGGGGAGGTTTAGGTTGGATATTGGGAAAACTTTCTTCACCAAAAGGGTTGTCAAGCACTGGAACAGGCTGTCCAGGGAAGTGGTTGAGTTACCATCCCTGGAGGTATTTAAAATACATATATGCATGGGGCTTAGGGACATGGTTTAGTGGTGGACTTGGCAGTTTACAAGTGGACTCGATGATCTCAAGGGTCTTTTCCAACCTAAATGATTCTATGATTGTATGTTTCTCATTTTGCATTTACAGGGTCAAGTAAAAGGTGGAAGGATGTTCCAATTACAGTACCAACATAATGATACAATACACAGCTACTTAGCCATATGTGATGTCTCCACATTCTCCATAAGCAAGATATAAATCATTTCAAGCAATATCTGGATTAAATAATTGTCATGGTAAACACTCTGCCTGAGGATCAAAAGAAAAATTGTTACTCCTTATGCGACCAGAGTATTCTATAAGCCTAGGAGCATTGCAGAGTCAAGGTACCAAATACTAGGTTGCAGATCTTCTATGAATCTTCATGCTGTTAATCATTACACAGTGGATATCTGACAGTGTAGTAGGGATTCATAATCAGAATCTATACATCCAAAGAAGGTATTTAGAAAAATTCAGATGTCCGTCAAGAGGCACAGGCGTTACATTAACATTAGTAAAGCAAACAGCCCTCGTCTTGGTCTCCAGCACTGCACATAATCATTTATATTGTCTGTTGGAGTCTAATGTGTTTCCAACATGCACCAATTAGTGCATCCCTAGACATTGCTCACCCACAACCCAGAGACTGTTTCTAACAGGCAGTATAATTCAGGCCATTCTTAGCAAACTGTCTATTATTGTATATTTTTCTCAAAGTCAAAGAGTAGACCCAAGCCCATTTTTTTTACAAGCACAATCATAGCATAGGACAGTATAGCAACCAACACAATGAGCAGTGGGATATCTACATCAGTTAGTAAGGAGCACTGAGAGGGAGACATTATTTGCCTAACTGCAGTCCCCACTGAAGTGAATTTTGGGACAGGGTTTGTCAGCCAAAAAAACCCACATTAACTTAACACTTTTTTCTAACTTTGTTCTTACTAGAGACTATTTTATTTTCCTAATTCCTTGGTAGCACTGCCCACAAAGACATCTAAAAATAAGTGCCCTATAATGAAATAACATTTTGGTGCTTGACTGATCAAGCAGTGTTTCAGGAGGAAAGAGTTAGAAATATCACTTTCAAAGTAAAAGGAGAAAGCCAAATTTATAGCCAACTTTATGCAAAGTCATATACAGTTTTCTGCTTGTATTACTTTATGCATATTATGTGAGAAACATAAGAATTAATTCATTTCCTCCTTAAAGATGATAGAACTTGGAAGTTTCTCTGATTTCTGACATCTTTCTTGTATCATTTGTTGCAGCAGCTGTCGGAACATAGCCATTGTGTGGAAATATACTGATAAAAAAAGGAAGTAGAGATTCTGAGGCAGTTATTATGTATGTGAATTCCTAATGGCATTCTCCAAAGGGAAGTACATTATCAAGATCTGAGAAATGAAAATACTACCATTAATTCGCACACATAAGGAACATACTTATCTTCAGATCTCCCTTTCCACATTTTATTTCTCCCTGAAACCTGCTCCAAACACTTCTTTCCAATAGTCTATGCAGTAATTTATCACCCGTTTGAAGGTGTCAATATTTCACCATATGTCCTCTGCTGTTTTATCTAAAAAATGACACATTCCAAGTATATTTCTCTTTGAGCAGAGCACAAACTTAGGCGGCAATATCCTCTTCCCACAGTGGATTTTAGGTATGTAAAAAGATTCCTCTTTTGGGGATAATAAACTGCTTTGCTGTAAATGAATTTTCACCTTTTGTGGAGGGTACCAGCTGAGTTCTATTTAAGGTCTCAGAACAAGGTATAGGTATCAGATCTCCAATCTGAATTAAATCAGTTTCTTTCTATTCCTTTCAGAAGACCTCAAATCACACTCTGAATAGCGGTGAACATTCCTTGATAATGTATTATTTCTCTCTTACACTACATCATAGCATTATATTTCATCCTTCTCTTTGAAGTACTCATGAGACAATAGTTTTGCAGTAACAAATAACAGGAATCATCCAGTTGATTAATAAAGATAAACAAGCTATATTCTAAACATTGTCCTCACAAATACTATTGCATTTTAATCAGATACTGCGGCATCTACTTGTTCTGTGGCTCAGTGAGTCACGTTATACACATTGTGCTTCTCAGTCTTCACAAATGACAACTCAGGCCTCCCCCACTTTGTTAGTCGTAATATAATTGCATAGGAGAGCTAAAAAATCAAGGTGACTTTTGTAGTATGAATACAAAACATGTAATTTTAAACTCCTCAACCATTCTGCATTATGTCACTATGTTCAGCATAACTGTGGAGCACAATGGGTGGTACTCATGAAAGATAATGGTCGTGATATTGTTTTGACTAGGCTGATTTTCTTTATGTTCTTGACAAAACAAAAGTCATCCAAAGAATTCATTTTTATATGCTCACAATAATTTTCAGAATTCAGAGTTTGATGTAAGGTTTTCAAAGTCTGGGACAACTAGGTTAAAAAACCTTAGAACCAGCTAAACAACTTTAAGGAACACATTTCATAGAAAAATATTATTTACATGTAAAGATATAAATGTAAGGTTTCCCAGTATCATGACAATTTTCATCAATTATGTGAAGATATATATATATATAGATAGATATATGATTTAATTCCTCTAACAGTCTTCTAACATATTCATTTGTATATTCTAGATAGATAGATAGATATACAGATTTATACAAATACAGAGATATAGATAGTATTTAATATATTATGTAATATATACCTGAAAATTTAAGTATGAAGTCATATTCAAATGACATTAAATTAATAAAGCACAGAATGATAAAATTTAGCTTGGAAGGGACCTCTAGAGTTCACCTAGTCCAGCACCCTGATCAAAGCAAGGCCAGCTGGGTAAGGTTGCTCAGGGCTGTGTCCAGCCAAGGTTGGATTATGTCCAGGCACATGGATTCCACAAACTCTCCAGAGAACCTGTTGAAATATTTGACTACTTTCTCTGTAGAAACATTTTCCTACATGGGGACTGCAGAAGGGGAGATTAAGAATAATGCTACATGTAGGTAGAAAGGTACTGTTAGTCTTACATATACTAAATAAGCAGATTTTTTAACAGCTTGAGATAATTTTTAAATGGACCACAAATGCTTTTAATTTAGATTTTAAAAGTAGCAGAAAAAAAAGACTTTTAAAAATATTCAATCAAATCCTAAATGCTCCAGCACTGAAGGAGATACATGACATGGCAAATCTGAAAATATTTTCCTTAACAAAATGTCACATACCCCACAAGAGGGACCCGAGTAATAAGTGCATTTTCTGGTCGCCATCTAAGTAAGCAAAGGGATGGAAAGCCTTCAATGAGAACTTGTTCTAAGTAGAGAAAAGACAAATGTGAAATTACCATCCAGTCTCTCATCTTTTCTGAGAAGAAGAGGATGAAGGGTAAATCTCACCAGAAAGTTGAGAACTTAAGAAAAAAAATATTTCTCTTAATTTATAAAATTACTTTGATAATTTACTATTTCCTCACTCTTTCTCAGTCACTTCTTTAACCTGAATGCTCAGAAACTAATGTATGTTTCAGGCTACAGATTCATCCAGGGTTTCCAACTTCCATTACTTTGCAAAAACACCTAAATTTTGATCTGTCATGCTTTATCTTTGAAAAATTAAAGATCATTTAGGTTTATCCATCAAATCTGAGCATAACTAACACCTTCAGTGAAAGTGGGGAATATGTTACGTGTCTGACTAACCGTGACTATAATTCCAAAGTCAGTGGGTCTACTGAAGCCATTTCTTCCATTAATACAGACTGTACTAGCTCAATATAACTATAGAGAACACTAGAAACTTGAGAAATATATGAATTTCCTCCTGAGAAGTACCTAACTAATTCATGAATGAGGTTTGACTTTTCTTTCCATTTCTCTCGTGTGTACATGTTGTCATCTGGGAAGTCAGAGGCTTGATTACTAAGCTACTGAAAGGCAAAACATCTGCAGATGTTTGACGTTTATCTGTTTAGTCAAACAGATCTGTTTGTTTTTTATCTGTTCCCTCCAAAACTATTGATCAGGTACTGGGGAACTTCCAGAGTGACTTCTTAAGGGATGGAGCTTAGTACTGAGGTAACATTCCACCCTCCCCCCAGCCCTTAGACCCAGAGCTGTCATCCTGCTCACCTGCAATGACTTTTTTAGGTAAATTAATTGATCCCAGCACTACCAACCTTAGGGAGTGGCCACAGCACTTGAGAAATGCACCAGTAAATGCACTGGCAAATGGACAACAGAATTAGTGTACTCATCCTGTATGCTTCTCTCCTCTTCATTGCTTTGGGAGTTAGCCTTCATTTTTTTTCTGTAATTACAAACCTGTAGTTTTTCTTCAAAGGAAGACTGTCCACCAGGAATGATCTAAGGTTGCCTGCCATTTCATATGAACCGTTGTAATGATTTTCCCTCAAGTAAGGAACTGGCTACTCAGTGAGCTGTGCCACTGTATTTATGTCAAGTTTAGGCAGAGAACACCATTAAATGTGAAACTGGCTGACATCTGGCACCCACAAAATTACAACAGTTTCTTTTGCAGTAAGTGGGACACAGCAAAAAGCATTGTGCATTGCTGAGGAGGCCATATGGACTGTCTGCGTTAAAATACCATGCCAAGTATTTTGGTGTGTCTGTGCATGTGCGTGGCTTAATTTAACTGTAACATTTTGGCGCTTTTTTCATGCATCTCTTCTGTGTCCAGAATAATTGAACTATCTGCCTGTGTACGTATCTCCTTCTCTCTGACATTTTAAAAAGGGTCACAGAGCTTCCCAGTCTTGCTGTGTGCAAGTCTAGACTTTCTGATGATCCCCACTACCTGTTGCTCTTTTCTCAATTGACTTAAGTCTAACATTAAATGTAACTCTTGCCTGCGTGAGCCAATGCTATTCAAATGAAAAGAGACCTCCTCATTATATATACAATTTAAGTATCAGACATGAAGTCTGAAGGCTGCATCTGCCTGTCATCCTCATACAGAACAAGAGGTGCTGTGATGTGCTCCTGTATGTATATAACCTGGAGCAATACATATCCCCAGCAGAACACCCACGCGCAATCTTCAGAGTTTGATCCTCCACCAGTCACGCTTCATGGGCATACATATTGCTTTATAATAGTCCTTCTCCTCAGCAACATTTAAATCATCAGCAGAAATGTCTTGGCTATAAGCATTCACAGGAATTTTCTCGCTTCAGGAGTTACAAGACAGAAAAAGGAACAGAGGGATGGTCTGAAAGGAGGCTCAGACTCTCACAGGAACATCCTAAAGAGGCATCACTATGCCCAGAACAACCAATCTGTTCTTCTTACACATAACACAAAAGACCAAAACTGAAACATGAACCAGCCACAGGAAGGCCAAGAAAGCTGACCCTTTTTTCTTTGTCACGTGTTTCTACAACTTAGGTCACACAGGTTTTACATGCCTATATGCCACTTCACTGGTGGTTGAGGATACACTTTCAAACCTCAGGATGTTACAAATTGCTTTTATCAAAGAGAATACTTGGGAGGCATAAGGCTTTTTAGAAATGTCATCCAAAAAATTGGGATTGTTAAGTAATTTTAAAATCACAGGTTTTTTAAAAATCTGCAGTTTATGTGTGCTGTGCTTGAAGAGTCCTTTCATTCTAAAAGAAACAGTAGAAGAGATTTTCACCATATCTTTATGTCCTGGTTTTGGCTGGAATAGAGTTAATTTTTTTCCTAGTAGTTGGTATAGTTCTGTGGTTTGGATTTAGGATGAGAATAATGTTGGTAACACACTGATGCTTTAGTTGTTGCTAAGCAGTGTTTACCCTAAGTCAAAGACTTTTCAGCTTCTCACGCCACCTCACCAGCAAGAAGGCTGGAGGGGCACAGGAAGCTGGGAGGGAACACACCCAGGGCAGCTGACCCAAACTGGCCAACGGGGTATTCCAGACCATGGGACGTCATGCTCAGTATATAAACTAAGGGGAAAGCTAACCAGGGATTGCTGCTCAGGAACTGGCTGGGCATCGGTTGGCAGGTGGTGAGCAATTGCATTGTGCATCACTTGTATATTCTAATTCTATTATTATTATTATTATTATTATTATTATTATTATTATTATTATTATTATTATTATCGTTATTATCGTTATTATCGTTATTATCATTATTATTCCTTCCTTTTCTGTCCTATTAAACAGTCTGTATCTCAACCCACGAATTTTACTTTTTTTTTTCTGATTCTCTCTCCCATCCCATCGTGGGGATGGGAGTTAGCAAGCAGCTGCGTGGTGTTTAGCTGCCTGCTGAGTTAAACCACAATGCTTATAAAAATCAAGATGGCAAAATTTAAGCCTAAAACACTGCAGCTGTTTTTTAACTCACTTCATATTGCACACTCATCCATCTCTAAGTAATACTGTTGCCATTCTCCCTGCCTTCTATTTAATTTTTCATCCTGGCTTTATTTGTTTGTTTTCCAGCTAATTTTTTTTCTCCTTTCTGCTTCATTATCCATAGCATTCTTAAGTGCAGCATAAAAGGCAGAATTTGAGTCTAATTTTCAAACCCATTGTGGGAAAGTAATTAAGCAAAATATATTTCTACATTCCTAACAGTATAACTCTACAAACATTAACAACACACTGATACTGGAGAGTGACACTTATGTATAATGGGAGAAAGCAAATCTTATCACAAAATCCTCGTGTCTGAACGTGGCAGGATGTCGTTGCGTCCCCCCCCACCCCATCCTGCTGGCAGGAAACAAAACTCCTCCAGGCAGAGAGAAGGGGGAAGGAAACCCTGGAGGTCACAGGTCGAACCAATTGAGACGTGCCAGGTACACGGAGGTGACTGTCTTGGCCAACAGGGATGAATGACCACAGTCAGATTCGACAGGGGTATAGAACGGGGTCCCGCCGGAGGACATGTTGGAATCAGTCCTGCTGGGAGCAGTGGGTCTGCGGTCAGGGACTCCCCCTCGGGCCGTGCACCTCCCGAGGTCACTCCTGAGGGAGAGAGCCCTCAGCTTGTAGGGGGGTGGTATGTGCATTCTGAGCCATCACTGTAAATCTCAAGGATTTTTCAGTCACCTCTGCAGTACTCATTCCTCTTACACCATCATGCCTGTGGTTTTATAAAACGTTACTGGTCTTCTAACCAACTCTCACTGAAGTATAACCTGAGCTCTAACTTCTGTTGGATTTGATTATTTGTGCGTCCGTAATACTGAAGCACAAGACTAGCAAAGTCAGACCTAAAGGGCAAGCCAAGTTTCAAAGAACACAAGCAGAATTGGAGCTACATTCCTTTGGGAAGTTTTCTTTACCTTCTAAGTTTATAGTGAAAATTATTGAACAATATCTGAAAAAGAATGGAAATAGAACACAAACTTTGTGGAGTTAGGTGTGGAAAGGGCGTTCTATGTCATCAGGTTCTAGTTTTCTTCTATCTCATGCAACCAAACAATATAATCCTGTTCTACAGACCCATATCAGATTCCTTTTCAAGACTGGTAAGGTTTATTACCCCTTATTATTCTTTTGGAAAGTCACATTCCTCCAAAAATTATAAATTTTCTTCTAATTTTCAACCCATAATTATCTTGGTTTATACTTGTACATTAGTTCATCTGTCAAATTCTTTTTTGGTTTATATACCTCCTTTGCTTCCCTGGAGTTTGCCTACCTGATGTATTTATACAGAGAAACCCTTTCTACTGTTACTCTTTATTTTGTTAAGTTAAACAAGCCATGATCTTTTAATCTTCTTTTTTTTAAGATGCTGCAAGCAATGGTTCTAATAGCAATATTTCAATGCTGGTACTGCTGGTATTTTTGGTAGTCTTACCAAGAAGTGTTTGTTTTTCAGAAGAAACTGAAACCCCAAAATCCAAACGACGAGGCCAATTCATTAATGACTTAGCTAGTTTTCAGACCTTCAGGTCTGTTGCTGCAAGCTGCTACAGTTTAGATGTCAACTGGCTTTAATTTTAGCAAAAAAAAACCCTGCCATTGTAGTAATTTATATATGTATATTTATATTATATATATTTACATATACATGTATATAAAATTTATATATATGTGCAAAATTACATATTCATAGATCTGTGAATGTTTAACATATACACAGCTATATGTTATGTTTATGTATGCATAGATACATAAATACATACAAATATAAACTCTTTCATATCATTTTCATGCTGTAATCCATGAGGAATGACTAGCAAGGACTTTTCCAAAAAGGTCGGTGCCCTGTCAGTGCTACATACTGCTTCATAACAAGGGACAAAGCAAAATATATCATGTTGCAGGTTCGCAAGGATGGCTTTTGCCAGGAAAAGGGGATATGGCTTTTTGTATGAAGATGGATCCTGGGGAGAGTAAGTGCCTGGAGAGTCATGCAGAAGGTTACTCCAGTCCTCACTAGAAGCAGGTATCCAATACTGTTATGAAGCTAAAGGTCCTTAAACTGTTAAGTAGCCTTAGATTTTAGTTTAAATAATAAAGAATGAAAGCACTGAGCACACCATTACAGTGAAATATTAGGCATGTTTTACTGTACAGTAGTACTGCTGTCTACAGTAACTATCATTCTCTTACAGATTATCTATAGTAGTCTGGTGTCCTGGTTTCAGCTGGGATAGAGTTAAGTGTCTTCCTAGTAGCTGGTACAGTGCTGTGTTTTGAGTTCAGTATGAGAAGAATGTTGATATCACTCTCATGTTTTCAGTTGCTGCTGAGTAATGTTTAGACCAAGTCAAGGATTTTTCAGCTTCTCATACCCAGCCAGCGAGAAGGCTGGAGGGGCACAAGAAGTTGGCACAGTACACAGCCAGGCCAGCTGACCCAAACTGGCCAACAAGGTATTCCATACCATGGGACGTCACATCCAGTATATAAACTTGGGGGAGTGGGGCTCGTGGGGGGCGATTGCCGCTCAGGAACTAATAGGGCATGAGTGGGTGGTGAGTAATTACATTGTGCACCATTTGTACATTCCAATCCTTTTATCATTATGTTGTCATTTTATTAGGTTATCATTACCATTATTAGTTTCTTCTTTTTTTTGTTCTATTAAACTTTTCTCATCTCAACCCACAAGTTTTACTTTTTTCCCCGATTTTCTCCCCATCCCACTGGGTGGGAGTAAGTGAGTGAGCGGCTGCGTGGTGCTTAGTTGCTGGCTGGGGTTAAACCATGACATCTGGGAACAAAACCAATTCATCATGAGTAAAGTTAAGGAACTTTCATAAGCATCCAAGAATTTAGAGAATGCTTATGAAACTCTTCTAGTAAACATATGATGTTTGAAAGCATATATAATGTTATGCATATTAGTATGTATATATGTCTTTATACCTGTATACACTCCTATATAGAGCTGCTAGGCATATTTGTGACAAAAAATAACTTAGTACTATATCCTGCTCATATTAACTTGTGAACAACTCTCATTTTTGTAAGTCTGCTGCATGCAGATATTTGAGAAGTAGTTTATGTGAAAGATTTTGGGTTGTGGCCTTTTGGAAAATTCATTGCTATTTTTTCATACAATATTTTGACCTCCTACAATCGATTGAATTCCACTTCTAGAATTGCATCATTTCTGTACAGAAATTCTGTGTAAATACATGTTCACAATAGTTCTTCAATGGCTGTTCTATTGTGGAAAAAAAAATGGCTATTCAAACATGCATGCGAATATTTCTAGAAAGAGTTCTGCCATAATTATTCTTTAATTATGGTGGCAGAACCTCTTCTATCCAGAAACATTCTTTGGAATCAAATTTAATTCACATAAATTTGAAGAATGGGATCAAGAATTACGCAGAAGAATTAAGCTGGTTTTATTTGCTGCAATACTGACATTCCATGAGCATAACCAAGTATTAGCCAAGTAGGTCCATGGACACTTCAGTATCTTTAAAGGCACTGTATTTTATGTACCAGAGAATTTAGCCTGTTTCTTCATACCATTGTAACACTGCTAGTCTTATTTCTGGTCTAGCTTTTCCAGACTTTTCTAAACAATAGGGAAAAGAGAAGCATTTATACCACATGCCACAGACGAAATATACTGTTTGTCTAAGCTAGTATTTTCTATCCTTTCTATCCTTTCTCTGCACAGTATAGCATATTCATTCTTTAACATTGCAATATACAGTTCCTCTAGTGCTAAAGGGTTCAGCTGTAAAAGCTGAGACTAAGAGTTGCAGCACCTTTTAATGAAGAACAGCTGGCCTCTAGAACAGGGTAAAGTTGATAGAGCAGACAACCACAGAAGCATACTTTGCTGGTAAAGCCCTGCTACCAATGACACAATTCTATGTCCAAACCCGACGGTGCAATTAGCAGAGCTGCACATAACTCATCTATTCATATATCTATTCCTGACAGGAATGTAAAGCTCTGATCAGAAAATTCACCTTTACTTTTGGGAAAAAAAAACCTGGAAGAACTCCCTAGGTACTGACAGGCAGCTTGTTGGCTGAGTTTAGCAGGAGGAAAGCCTACGTTTAATCAGTTCTGCCCTCATTACTGCTTTCACTGGAAATTATTATAGTTGGCTGCAGGGGACAAGAGGATAATTTGTCCAGCCAAGAAAAGAAATTAAGTACTGAAACCCCCAAAATTATAACATTGCAATATGATTATATGAGAAGATTAACCATCTTAAAAATAGGACAGAAAAATTTAGTGGGACTGCAAAGAAGCAAAACAAAACACAAAGGAGTAGAAAAATACTGGAGTTTATGTACCATTTCCCAGTTCTGAGGCAAAATTCTTTGTAGAAATACCTATTACAAACTTGCATGTACATTTTGTTATAATTCTCCATATGCTTTATATTCCTTTATGTTAACATTTGCACACACTGTTTGGCACTCCATTAAAAAAGGCATTTACAAAACAGATATTGTTTGTACCACTTTCCAACAAGCTAAAATGCCTGAAGCACTGCACTCCATTTGGTAGATACATAATGGTGTGTTTTAATTTTTACCTGAAATAGATAATCCAAGGATTTAAAATACTACTGGGATCAATATATTGTTGAAATGTGCTTTTAAGATAGGACCATTTAAGAAGAGTCATGCCAAATAAAGTCAAGGATTTCTGATATAATATTAAATCATAAAAGCTGTCTTTGGATTCTTTTATGGATCTTGGCAAAACCAAGTCCTTTCAGAATTAACATTGAAACTGATTTTAATGTTTCATAGTACTACTGTGTTAGGTCTGGCTGAGATGGAGTTAATTCTCCCCATAGCAGCCCTTGTAGTGCTCTGCTCTGTGTTGGTAGCTGGAAAGGTGTTGGTAACACACCAGTGTTTTGGCTGCTGCTGAGCAGTGCTCCCACAGCATCCGGGCTGTCTTCTCCAACATTCCCCCCTCATCAGCAGGCTGGGGCTGGGCAAGATCTTGGGAGGGGACACAGCCAGGACAGCTGACTCAAACTGCCAAAGGGATATTCCCTACCATGTGACGTCTGCTCAGTAATAAAAGCTAAGAGAAAGGAGGAGGTGG
>JANZLQ010000005.1:23617266-23635360 GCA_026212715.1 Elanus axillaris
TCTCCTGTCCTTATCTTGACCCACAAGCCCTTTGTTATATTTTTTTTTCCTCTCCCCTGTCCAGCGAAGAGGGGGGGGGAGTGATAGAACGGCTTTGGTGGTCACCTGGCGTCCAGCCATGGTCAACCCACCACAGGGTTCTAAGACAGGAGAACTAGTGACAATGAACATTGAGAAGGCTGAGGTACTCAACTACTTTTTTTTTTTTTCCTGCAGTTTTCAATGGTAATCACTCTTCCCACATCTCTCAAGCCCTGAAACCTCAAGCCAGAGACTGGGGGATTGTAGTTCCTCCCATCCTAAGAGAATATCAGGTTCAGGACCACCTGAGGAACCTGAACATATACAAATACATGGGACCTGACAAGATGTATCCCAGGGCCCTGAGGGGATTGGCTGATGTAGTCACTCAGCCATTCTCCATTAGATTTGAGAAGTCATGGCAGTCAGGTGAAGTCCCCAAGTGACTGGAAAAAAGGAAATATCAAACCCATTCTCCAAAAGGGTAATAAGGAGAACCCTTGGAACTACTGAACAGTCAGCCTCACCTCCATGCCCAGTAAGATTATGCATCAGATCCTCCTAGAAGGTATGTCAAAACATGTGGAAGAAGAGATTATTAAAGACAGCCAACATGGCTTCACCAAGGGCAAATCACTGCCAACTAATCTAGTGGCCTTCTATGATGGAGTGACTGCATCAGTGGACAAAGGAAGAGCTATGGATGTTATCTACCTGGATTTCTGTAGGGCCTTTGATATGGTCCCCCACAACACTCTTGCCGCTAAATTGGAGAGATATGGGTTTGATGGATGAACTGTTAGATGGATAAGGAATTGGTTGGATGGCTGCTTCTGAAGAGTTACAGTCAGCAGCTTAATTTTCAAGTAGAAACCAATAATGAGTGCTATCCCTCAAGGGTCTGTACTGGGACCGATACTATTTAAGATCTTCATCAACAATATAGACAGTGGGATCGAGTGCACCCTCAGCAAGTTTACAGATGACACCAAGCTGAAAAGTGCAGTTGATTTGCTTGAGGGAAGGGATGCCATCCTGAGGCACTTTGACAGGCTTGAGGCATGGGCCCATGTGGACCTCCTGGTGTTCAGCAAGGCCAAGTGCAAGGTCCAACACCTGGGTTAGGGCATTCCACAGTATCGATACAGACTGGGGGATGAATGGATTGAGAGAAGCCCTATAGAGAAGGACTTGGGGATACTGGTGGATGAGCCAACAATGTGTGCTTGCAGCCCAGAAAGCAAGTTGTATCCTGGACTGCACAAAAAGAAGTGTGCCCAGCAGGCTGAAGGAGGTAATTCCCCACTCTAGTCTCGTCTTGGAGACCCCACCTGGAGTACTGCACCCAGCTCTGGGGTGTCCAGCACAAGAAAGACATTGACCTGTTGTTAGAGCTGGTCTAGAACAGGGCCACAAAAATGATCAGAAGGCTGGAACACCTCCTCAATGAGGAAACTCTGAGGGAGGGTTCAGACTTTGTTCAGCCTGGAGAAGAGAATGTTCCAAGGAGACCTTATTGAAGCTTTTCACTGTATAAAGGGGGCTTGTAAGAAACATGGAGAAAGACTTTTTACCAAGGCCCATAGTGGCAGGACAAGGGGCAATGGTGTTAAAGTGAAAAGGGGTAAGTTTAGATTAGATGTTAGGAAGAAATTCTTACTGTGGGAGTGGTGAGGCACTGGAATAGTTTGCCCAGAGAAGTTGTGGATGCCCCATCATTGGAAGTGTTCCAGATCAGGCTGGATGGGGCTTTGAGCAACCTGATCTAGTGAAAGATGTCCCTGCCCATGGCAGGGGGGTTGGACTAGATGATCTTTAAAGGTCCCTTCCAACCATTCTATGATATTAGCACAAATTATAACAACAGTATTTTTCTTTTACCTTATAGAGGGAAAATTCCCCTTCCTTTCCAGGAAGGGGGGAAACACCAGAAAAAAATCACTGTCATGAAAACTATGATCCAATCTTGGTACAAAAACATAGAAATATTGAGAAGGAAAAGTGCTGACTGAAGAAGAATGTTTGACCTCTAAGCTGAGAAATAAAACCAAACTGAAATAAAAAGTGGTTTAGTGAATGGAGTGAAGCTGAGATTACACTGCATGTAGCCAGTAGGCACCATGGCTAAATGCACTTTTATGGCAAATAGATGTAGCTTTCCATATTCTCAACCTTTAAGTCCAAATTCTAGCAGTTTTGTTCTCCATCCAAAACGGGAGGTTTTTTTAATTGTTTGTTTCATTTTAGGTTGCATTCCTTCTTAAATTTCAGAAGATAAAAAACTCTTCCCAAAGATTATTTAGCATAGAAAGTACAACAAAAAATAACCTCATAATAAGATGTTGGATAAGGTAAAGAATTCTTTAAAACAGTGTTTATTGTAAATATAACCATATTTACACTATTTTCACTCTTTTAACCTTTTAATAATCACTCTCAATTTGAAAGGAAGCATGAAGTTGCAGTCCTTTCAGGAACTGCATTGGCTGCAGTAGAAAAATTAAGCTTGAACTGGCAACTGAATTGGACTAGCTGAAGGTCTCTCTTTGTATTGGACTTGAGTGGTCAAGTCTTTTCTGTTCTCATAAGAAGATTTTAAAATCTTTCCTTTTCTGCACTGAAACAAAACAAAGATCTTGCGGTATTTTTTTAACACCTGCTTCACCCTGTGTCTTCAGTTAATCTACCTATTATACAATTGGGCTAAAGATCATGATGTTTTATTCATCACTTCCTTTTTGTCCTGTAAGACATTTCCCATGATATATATCCTTAAAAACTGAAGATGTCAGGGTTATTTATCACTGATTATTCATAATTAATTACTCTTAATAACATGACCATACATTTATTAAGTCACTGTCAACTCCATATGTAGGAAACTTCTAAATATTGCTTATGCAAAAAAAAAACCTAGTTCATTTCTCAGGTGGCAGGTAGACTGTTTTCTGAAAGTTTAACAGAATACTGTTGTTTATTTTGTATGAAAATTACTCCAATGTGCTTGCAAATTGAAATCTATTTTTCCACAGAATAAGTGAAACTCACACCATTATTCCCTCTCAAATTCCAAAAATATCATGAGCAATTTCATAGTAAGAGTTGAATTTGACATTATTAATAGAATGCATTGCATTTTATTTCTGGTATTTTTAATTTAATTTTGTTTTGATTTGTTAATAACTTAAGTCTTTAAATGCTATCTCAGAAGTAAATACTGTCCAGCTTAACAAAAGCAATAGTATGTTATGTCTTTGTTTAAAATTCTCTTCTCAAATTAATCTTTTATTGCTTTAACACTATGCATCTTCTAAATATTAAAGTATGGAGAGCGGAACAAATCCAAATATGCTGTGCTATAATTTAACAGGCACAGTGGGCAAAAAAATGAGAACTTAAATGTTTTACGTTTGTATTATAAATATTTATTTCACTATAGCTGAGTCCCTACTTGCATTCCCTTCTCTAATATCCCACATCTTCAAGGTTGCCAGAACATTTTCCCCACTTACTAGGCCAATATACTACTCCCAGATACTAATAGCAAGAGGGTTTTTTACCCAGTCATGGCCCTTTTTTCAATATTTTCTCTTTAAATAAAGCCAGATATTCAAGTATAGTGTCACTATAATTAATAAAGCAAAACATTTATAATTTGCTATGGTATTTCCTTCCTCATAGCAATAGCTACAAGCTACTGTTATGTCCTCATAAACACATATGAAAGCTGGCTTTCCAAAACTAATTACAATATAGAGAGCTGTAAACTAGAGCAGAGAAGGGATGACCACTACAAGCATCAGCCTGTGGTGATACCAGCTGGGGGTAGAAAGGCCTTTATATTCCCAGCTCTTCTTGTTACTGCCGAGAGAAAGAGGATCCAGGTCACCACGGTCAGAAGGACAGGACATAGAAACAGCTAAAGACTCTATGCTAGCTGCAGATCACTTCTTTTCTTTTGCTGGGAAGTACTCAACTGTCTTTCACAGGTGTGGGGGGGGTGTCCTATAGAAAACTTCATAACATAGTTTCCTGCATTGCCCTAGTAGTTGCTGCTCTCAATGCTTTAGGTATGAGGTACTGTGTGCTAGAAAAAAACATGCAACTTTTCCCCCTGGAAAAACATTTTTGGATGAATCTCAACTCTCAAGAAACTCTTCTAATTCGGCATAAAATGTATTTCATCAGCAAACAAAGATCTTACTCAAAATAAGCTATGTCAGTGAGAAACATTTCATTTATTTCATCTGGTTTGTAATCCGGCTGCTGGTGACAGCAACTGACAATCAAAAATAGTATAATGTGTCAATTAATAAAATAAAAAAAACAAACACTTTTTAAACTTTTTTCAAATATCTCTTCATTCTGTTCTGCCCATCATGGCTGTCAAGTTCAGTAGGTTACTAAGATTTCTCTCAGGTCTGCAGCACCAATGATAAGTAGTTGATAAGGAAAAAAGCTCTCTTATTTTTTAGCTGTTCTGTCAAATTATATTTAATCTCTATTGACCAAGAGCTATTCAGCCTGTGGTAGAAAATTGGCTTGTAAAATTACCATAGTGATGTTAAGCTCAAAGCTACTTCTGAAGTATAGATCCAAGCTCATGGAAAGCCTCCTTTTTGTTTTGAAAACTTAATGGGAAGCCTATGTCATCAGTGAGCCCTGCATGGCCCCAGGCCATGATACTTTCTTGTAAAAGTCACTGTTTTTTTCTACTGTTTGATCAGGAAAGGTAAATATTCTGTGCCACAGAGAAATATAGATAGGAATGGACTTTACCTTGTGAAGCAAGTAAAGGGCAGTAATATGATCCTTAAAAATAAGATCCTCTTTGGTTAAATTACCTTGCTTGCTGAATAAGCAGCTTTCACCATAAATACACAGGAACATTCTCTGGCTTTCCCACAATTATTTCAATTTGTAATGCCCAATACAGAACTACAAAGTCACCTCTACTCTATTAGAAATATCTTCTGCCCACTACACATGGAATCACCAATACAGGACTGTTGTGGTTTAACTCCAGCAAGCAGCTAAGCCCCACACAGCTCACTCACCTCCCTCACAGTGGGATGACAGAGAGAATCCAAAGGGTAAAAATGAGAATACTTGTGGGTTGAGATAAAGACAGTTTAATAGGCAAAGCAAAAGCCACACACGCAATCAAAGCAAACCAAGGAATCTATTCCCCACTTCCCACGGGCAGGCAGGTGTTCAGCCATCTCCAGGACAGCAGGGCTCCATCACGCGTAACCATGACTTGGGAAGACAAACGCCATCACTCCGAACGTCTCCCCCTTCCTTCTTCTTCCCGCAACTTTACATGCTGAGCATGATGTCCTATGGTCTGGAATATCCTTTGGGTCAGTGGGGATCAGCTGTCATGGCTGTGTCCCTTCCCAACTCCTTGTGCCACCCCAGCCTCCTCGCTGGTGGGGTGGGGTGAGGAGCAGAAAAGCCCTTGGCTCTGGGTAAGCCCTGCTCAGCAGTAATGAAAACATCCCTGTGTTATCAACACTGTTTTCAGCACAAATCCAAAACAGAGCCCCATACTAGCTATCCCAGCCAAACCCAGCACAGTAACCTTTGTTGAGTGTGTCAACCTTAAATAATCAGTTTAAATGACCATGAGTTTAATAGTTTTCTCTAAAAGTAATATTTGCAAAAAAGAATGTGGGAAAAATCTTGGGAAAGTGAAAACATAATAGACAAAATACATAACCTCTAATATGATTCAGATGGCTTACAAATGCAGCTCAAATAAAGTCTTTTTTAAATACTTCCAAAGATAAATCAGTCACAGGGCTCCCAAAATTATGTCAAAACTCTCATAACAAATGTGTCTAGTCTCATCATTAAAAGCCTGTGGCTTCACAAGAGGCAAAAGAATCATCATAAAAGCCTGAGGTTGCTTCACACTGTTCATACAAAAACCAAGAAATCTGTCATAGTGATCAGCTCAAAAAGCTATTAGCATGTGTCAGTCTGGATTCATGTGATTACTGTTACCTGAAAAAGTCAGACTGGATGACTTGCAATATTTGTGTGACAGAAACTATAGCTCTAGGTCTCAGTCTGTCTTGTGCATGGTCTCAGAACATCTTTACATAAATAATGGCCAAAGTCCTAGACTTTAGCGTCAGACTTCTGTTCACATGAATATGATACTAGAAATACAATGCATGTAAAATGTTCTCCAGTAAAATGAAGACAAATAAAGTTTATATACAGATCAAATTGGAATTATGATCATTGCATAAATAATTCTTCTGCATCCCCGTAAAAAATACTGTTGTCATAATCATTTTATAAACAAGAGCAAGCAATTTCAAGTCACTGTTGTTGTCAATTTATTATATCTGCAAAGTCTATGTCACCTAACAAATATGCATAGCAGTATTAAAGAATCATGCAAATTCCACTATAATGTTAGCATACGTAGCAAGCATTGTAAAACAAGACTCGACAAGTGTCAAAGACTGTTATTAGACAGGGATTCAAAAACAGAGGCTTGTTAAGATATGCAAAATCTTACAACCTTACGCAAATGTTATCAATATGTAACTTTTTTAATACACAAACTATTGAATCACATGGCTTACCATGGTATAGTGTCAAAAAATATTGTCCAAGCTTATTCTTCATGAGAATGTATGTTAGATTTTCAAAGGGATTTTGATAGCTAAATTCAGTAATAGCATTCTGAAAAGAGAATCAGCTACAAGAAGACTATCGGATTTTTCTCTTAAATAAGGAAGTTTTAGTGAAGGCTGCTATAAGGCCTTAAGTACATAAAATATACAATTTCACAAGAAGATGACATCATATAAGAACTAAATAATAATATTGCAAAGGCCATGCTTAAGACTGAAAATCATACTGTTCAAACCCTTGCTATTTTAAATGCATGAGGTTTAAAGAAAAACCCTTATCTTTAGAATTACTTCATTTGTTTTAAAATCATGATCTGTCATTCAAAGCTGACAATATTTAAAGCATAAACTGAAGAAGCTATAAAAAAATATTTAAAAGTCTATTCAAACAGGCAAAAGGATATGTCCATTAAAGTAGGGTAAATAATCCTGTTCTGCTAACGTGCTAAAAGATTTGTTGTTGCCAAGGTACTCAAGATCTCAATTATATATTTCATCTAAAAATGGCAGCCATATAGAATCTGGATGGGCAAACAATATGACATAAAATTGAGTTCATTGTAAACTATGTTTTTCAATTACCTATATAAATTGAATATGTTAATTTTTCACTAGCACTAAGCTAGTTTTGAATATGATATCAGTTTCCAATGAATGCTATATGCACATTGTCCTTTGAGCTCTACCACCCAAATACTGCCCATGACCAAGTGAGAACATTTTGAGCACTTAGTAAATAAAATAATAAATCTCTGTGCCATTTAGCTTGTGAGATGAAACAAGATCAAGCCTGTGGTGATGCTGGAAAAAATCCATAAACTATCTATAATTCAGCAATAGAACAGCAGGAATACCTAGAGCAGGATTTTCAAAAGAAAGCAATTCAATATTTTCCTGTTTAAGACAGAGGACACATACGAAAGACAGAAAGAAGGAAGAAGCAAACCTTCAGAAAAAAATGCATCAGTGTGACAGATGGGAACATTTAAAATGTGAGAGAACTTGCGGGGCAGAAAGTAAATTCATTTCCCATGATGTAGGAATGTTGCAAAAAGGAATAAAGTTATTTGAAGCTTTTATACTTTGAAAGCTTCTGTAGTAAAAGTAAGAAAGTTCAAGAAAATGTGATGCTTACATTTCAAGTTGCTAACAATATGATGGGTGAACTTTTCCACCTTAAAATAGTGTTCTAAAACCCAGAAAACTACTGGATAAGTAACTCCCACATACACAGCCCACCAAAACACCCACATCTTGCTTTTCTAGCAGACACAGTGCTTACAGCTTCTGTTCTGACAGAAAGAAACAGGGATTTAGACAATTTCTTAATGACAGAACATTTGGTAATGGTGATTTAACAGCCAAGGAGGTTTGTTGTGGGTTTTTTGAAGTGCTTTCAGAGGGTCTTTTTTTTTCCAATTCTCCTATTGCCTGTACAACTTTGCAGAAATACTTGCAGAAAAAAAGAATCGTAATGTAATCAATCAATTATAATTTTAATTACAAAAGAACTGTGGTGATAACAAAGACTTAGAATAAATTTAAAAGTTTATTTAAATTAGATTTAACTATACTTTGGCTTTAATATTATTTAGTCAAAATAAGTCATCTATGTGATGGGGTTTTTATCAGCCCATTATGGATGCTAGTAGGAAAACCATGTTGCAACAATTTCCCATTATTTCAAAAAGTTACGAAGCTTTACTTCAGAAATAAAATCTAAGTATTTTGCAGTTAGGTGGATATAAAGTACTCTGGATAATATGGCAAAATTATTGGCACATCACTTGGAAAATGAATATATGACAGAAAACTTCCACATGGATCAATGGGTGCTCTAGGTCAATGTTCAAGGGAGAGCACAGAGAAAATCATGTGATGACTAATCTCAGTCATGGAGCAGAGCACTGAAAGCAAAAGACCCCAAACTGCAGACTTGAGTATAGATAATACTGGAATTGCAACAATGATGACTGCAATTTTTCCTCAGATACGTAACCAAAGTACAGAAAGCTTTAATGAATCCTCCTTATTGAATTGGACAATTAAATCACCTTTTGTTCACATTGTATAAACTGGGAAAAAACACAAGATTATGAGAAGTGAGGTGTTTAGCTTTAGCAGGGAGCTGTGGCACCCAAGAGTAGCTGTGCTGTACTTGTAGTATGTGGACAAGCTCAGTCAGAGGTCCTGATATGGCAGAGCTTTGTGCTATGACATACACTGTTGCAGGATTCCTCTGTCAAACACACTCCTTCTGTTTTGGAGGTTGCTGATATTCCCTGGCCAAGGAATGTGGAACTCCTGTACCTCCAGAAACAGTGCAAGGACTAATCATGTATGAAAGCTTTTAAAGAAAAATTCTGAAACTGAGCATGGAGTTAGTGTTTTCACTTAAGTGAAGTTGTGCTCAGCAGCACAAATGCAGAACAGTCAAGTTGGATGCTGCTGTGTTGGCACAGCATTTACACTAACATCAGTGTGACACATAAATATTTTATTGTAGTCAACTCTATCTGCATTCTCCATGCTAATTGTACCATATCATTCCAATTGTTGTCTATCCTTCTGTGTTTGATAAGTAGAACACTTGTGTTCAGATAACACAGGCCAGTGATAGACTTGGAGGCACCCTATCAAACATGCTTGAGATTCCTACCCTGCTGTGGGAAAGATCAAAGCATAGTGGTAAACTATGCCTGTGAGAATCCCTGAAAAACAGGTGCGAACAGCAGGTTCCGCAATCCTCTAGCAAGGATCGAGATCCGCGGTGCCTGTGGTCCTGCTTGTGTGCCTCTGCCCAGGTGCTGCTTTGGAGGTCCCCCGGTTTGCCAGGTAACAGAAATAAATTTACTCTTTGCGTTTCATCTGTGGTTTTGTACTTGTTCCTGTGTCCTGTCTGTGTCAGCTCACACAGTGATGGATAGTCTTGCGTTACTGTAGAAGAAAATCAGAATGGACATGGTTGTTAAGGATTTAATGCCCTAGCAAGGATATTTGTAATTGCCTGTAGATCATAGAGCTTTCTAATGGCCCATCATTCTCTTGATGAAATTTAAGAAACTGGTATCCTAGATAACTCTCTGCCTGTGTAGAAAGAATAGTAGAATAGGGGAAATGAAGTTCTCACAGAGCCCATGACAGATCCTGAAAAGGGAAGAAGAAGGAGGTAAGAAGAAGCAGGAGAAATGAAGAGTTTTTCCAGGGCTGGGAGCTTAGGAAAGGAAGAGGGAAAACATGCACAACTCCTTATGGGAGGAAGACCTAGAAAAATTGCAATAGGCTGAGCCACATCCCCAACTTGAAAAAGGAAGGAGATAAAAAAAAAAAAAAGAAAAAGGAAAGGTGGACTGAGGTTCCCGCAAAACACTGAATAGAGTCAGAAAATATAGGGGGAAAATGTACACAGGAACTCTCACATAGGAGACTATGAAAGAATGGAGAGTGACAGGGGTTAAAGATAAAGCTCTGGCAAAAAAACAAGCATGAGAATTGAAAGGATCCTATGAATGAAGCATGGGAAGGAAACACATAAGGAGCCACTGGGAAACTAATAGACCATCAGCCAAGATGTGCGTTGAGCCTGGCTGGCAGGAGCAGCAGACTGCCGCCTCACCAGTGTGGCTGGTTAATGATGTGGGTGTACAGCTTGTCTTCATCTCTCTCTGGGACAGCCAGCTGATCACAGACTTTGTCACAGGAAGCGCTAGACTTCCTAACAATATGTTGTACAGCTGGGAGGGAGTCTGCTTCTCTGGAAATCATGGGGCGGGGATTTGGAAGTGAAAATGAAGGACATGACCCTGTTCCAATGGATTTTCAGAAACAGCTTTCAAAGTGCAATTCCCCAACATAAACAATGTGAAAAGCAAAAAAACTTATTTTCTTTACTGTGTCTCCCTTCCCCCACCAAGCAAAAAGAAGAAAAAGGAGACAAAATCAGAGTTCAATGTCAAGTCAATAGACACTCTGAAATCTAACAGTGCAGAATGATCTTGATTCAGAGATCATGAAGAAGAAGATTTTATAAATGTAATTTCAGCTTTGTACCTACATAGTCACCACCATGCTGAAACGTAAATAAAACTTACTGCCATGTCACTATTCATGCCACATTTGTATCTCTTGCTTCTATGCAGTACATTACAGCACTACAAGGGTATCTCCTTTAAGTTCTAAAAATCTGGTTATTTTTTCATTGTAAACTGCGTAGTAATCTTAGGATCTGAGCTGCTTGCCTGAAAGCAATTACCTCTCTGACTTCATTCATCAGCCCACACATTAGTCTTTCTCCTAGAACTTCTCCCTTGAAAGCTTCAGCTTGAGTTATAGGAGAGTAGTTGCCATAAGTAAAAAAAAAAATAAAAAAAATCCCAGCAATAAACACAAAGCACAAAGCTAGGAGAAAAAAACACCCAGAAGTTTTATCCCATGTACTTTTCTTGGAACTGGTGGGGGGAGGGGGAAGTTGTCCCCATGTAGCAAACAATTTTCCTCAAACATGATAAAAGCATTTTGCAGCTAGTTATCCATAAATTTTGCAATGGAAGACTTTTACACATGAAAATATTGATTTGCTAGAAGTTAAACATTAGGGAATGTTATGATATCTTCGGTTTAAAAATAAAATAATCACAGTGTCATTAGGTAAGGCCCAGGTACTTTGTCTTAAAATACATTATAAACCAAAATCCTTTCTTTCTGAATTTCATTTTACAAACCTTTTGAAAATTTTCATATTTTATTCTGAACCCTCATAAAAGAAAAATTTGAAGCTGAAATTCACTCACTTTCTGCAATAGCTTTAGTATTTTAATTTGTCTTTATAAACTGAATAGTGCCTTTTCCATCAGGCAAAGTTCATTGGATCAGCTAGTGGGCTTTGTTTTACTTCTACAGAAAATATTCAGTGCACTCAAACAATGCATGGGTGTATTTAGAAAAATTCTCATTTCATTAGGCAGTATGAATAAGACTGCAATTACCAAAAATTTAAGCCCCCAAGTATTTACTACATTACCTCAAAACAGGAAAGAGAATTCATTCCATCTATGGGTATAGAGAGCTAATGCTATTTTATGCAGAAGTAAAAATGAAGATGCAAAACTAAAAATACTGAAACATAAGAAAGAAGAAATTAAAGAAGCAGTCAGCAGCCACTGTATTATCTGCTAGCAGCAGACCAGCTCTTTAAGACACTTGATTGAGAACAAGTGAAAAGTAAGGATGATCACTGCCTATACCACCACTAGGATTCATTCTTTTTAAAAGTAAGCTTCATAGACTTATTGCTGCAGAAAGGAAGATTTCTCCTGAGTTTGAAAGGTGCATAAAACTTGACTGGAGGGACACGCGACGTAACTTACTTTGACTATTTTTTACATTAATAAATCTTTTAATCTAATAATTGGTGAAAGAGCACAACAAAATCTTGAATTAGCAACAATCTAATAATAAATAATAGCTTTCTAGGATAATATTGATATTGTCCACATATTGATAACTGATTGCTTGTGGACTGGTCAGTCTGATTAGAAAAAAAGATTAAGAAACAGTGAGAAGAGAGAATAGGTCTGCAAGAGAATTTTGAAAACAGCTTCTCAGTGGCATTTGAGCCATATGCTATTTACTTCTAATCTACATCTGACAGTCATTTAACTGGAGTGAGATTTAATATAAATAGGACGTAAAATATAAATCAAAAACTCTGCATGAAGAATATATTGACAAAGGCAATGCTTCTAAGTGCTACTTAGTTTCCTTAAATTCTGCATTTTAGTTTGGGTTGAGTATAACCAGGAAATTGTGTATGAGTCCACAGTGGTCTCAGTTCTTATTGTGGGAGTTGTGCCACCATTTGATTCTTCCAGTAGAGAATTAAAAGATCCACATCCACCCTGGGAATTATAAAGTGCTATAAATTCCCATTGCTTTCCTTAGTAATTGAGAGCAGACAGCTACTTGCTGGATTCAGCTGTCTATACACAGTGCTTCTGATTCTAGAAAGTTAATGCCTGCTTTTAACAATTTTGTACAAAAGGTTAATGGGTGAATATTTACTAGATTCTTGATTCATTTAAGCAGCCATAGCCTCAAAAAATCAGATGATACCTTTCCCATCTGCTTCTTCAGCACAACTCTTAGAAGCCCCAGCACAACTCTTAGAAGCCCCAGCCACCACCTTTTCTTTTGTTTAAGACTCTTCCTTGCCAATCTTCTTGGTTCTCCAGTATAATCTGGATGTCTTCTGCATGTGTTTATTACTACATTCATAGTTTGTATAAGCTCTTCACATTTCCATGCACATACTCATAAAGGAGATTGAGGCTCTTAAATTATTGACCCGGCAATGATTTCAGTTTCCTGTTCCTCAGTAAAATTCATATTCTGTAATCAGGCTTCTTAGTTAACCAATGTGAAATGTTGATACAGGCATGAATTTTGTACCTTTTAACCATAGTTGTTGTACTCTAGTACATGCCTGAGCTCCAAAAGTGGATAAATTCAAGAATTTGGTAAACTGTGAAGAGAAACAATTGACATTAATTTTTGGTACAAAATGGTTTTTAAAAAGCAAGATCAGTACTGTAGATCTTATAATTAAAAATGTTTAGAGTGAGAAATATTTAAAGAAACTTGACAGGCTGTAGCACTTAGATGGGAAGGAAATAGATATTCTCCAAAGTGATACCTGAGTGATACATACCACTGCTACGTGACCTACGTGTTCTACTCATTTTGTGTGCAGTTCTACAGTAAAAATTACAGTAATAGTAAGAGTCACAAAATATAGGCAATTGACTGTGGTTTTGCTGCCTTTCTTATATTAAGTAATTAAAACACAATGGTAACATTTCTATATTACTCCTACACATATGATTTTAACTATTATTGCAAGGTAACTTTCAAAGAAACCATCATAGCAGAAGTCAATTTTGCATGAATTATAGAACATTAATTGTAGTGCACATTGACTATAAATTAGGCTTTTGGCTTCCAGTTAAATAGGAAGGGAAGAAAGAAATGATACCACAAAACAGCCTTTGATACCTTGCTGTGTCCACAGCCAGCAGGTATTATAGGGAAGGCCAAAATTCAGCAAGGTGTGTTTGTAAGAGCAATTTAACTATATTTCACCTCTGAATTTGGCTTTGTGTCTTTCCAGTTTCACAATGAGCAACATTATGTAACATAGGAAGGAAAAAGACAACCATCCATCTTTCTCTGAACACACCAAAACCAAAAATAACTAGTAATATCTAAAAGACATCGTATCATATCCAGAAGAACTCCTGTAGAAAATGTGCTGCTTAGCTTTCTAGCACTTAGGCCAAAATTGAGCCAGCCAGTTCTGATTCACAGAGCTGTAATGTCTGTTTAGCTCTGAAACACTTGCTAATGTTTGCTGGCAGTATGGTGTCTTTGGTTGCAGAGAAGCTTTTAAGAAGCACTGAACCACTTTATTTTAGACCAATTATCTTGTTCTGTACCCACACAGCAACCCCGCTGGTGTGAACTTCCAGGATAAGAGGAGAAAAGCAAAAGAGAAAGAAAAAAGAGGAAGAGAAAGAGGAAGACAAAGGGGAAGAGAAAGGGGAAACCTATTGAAACCACAGCTCACAGGGTTTTTTTTATATCTGATTTCAGTCTCATTAAAAAAATCTGTATCCCGTTAAACCACAGTGGTCTTTTCTTCTCAGTCAGCTTACTATGACTGAGTAATACAATATTTTTCACAACATAAAGTCCAGTTAACTAACAATTAAAGAATCTTTGATTAATCTCCACTGCTGTGATACCTGATTAGCTAGTATGTGAAGGCTGAAGCAGCTCTTTTTAGTGCATTTTATTTTTCTCTAATAGTAGGTTTTGTTATGTGGCATGAAACATATGTAGAATACATCAGGTTTAATTTGCATTTAAATCCCTTGAAGAGCTGCACATAAAATTTTATTTTTTTTTCTTCTGTGTTAGGAATTGTTTCTAAACATAAAAAGGCATTTCTTTGCCCACAGAACAATAATTGTGTTCCTTTTCCTTCTACCATGCAATTAAAACAGGTTATTACCAAATCAATACTTGTTTCACAAAATGCATCCCTCCAATGTCTCTTTTGTCCTCCTCATCTAACAAGGGTAACCTGTATATTTATTCTGCTTTGTGTCTGCAGTAAAAAAGCAAAATTCTAAACCAAAACAAAGCTCAAGCACAATCTCTTAAGCACAGCTGCAGGTTGAAAATGAACAGAGCATATGCCAATCTGTCTCAAATACCTCAGTGTGTTAAGGGCTTTGCGGTCTTCACAAGGATATTAGGACATGAAACACCTACCTAGAAGTCTTTATGATTTGAGTAGGAATATAGAAATATGAGCAAAAAGTTGAACTCATAATCAAACCCAATATGAAGTCTAGTACCCATTTTGTTATCTCCACAGTTTTTTTATTAGTATTTACAGGAATTACGCTATTTCTTGATCTCATGTTCATTTCTCTCCTTTGCCTGACATTAATCAATGTTGCAAAAAGAAAAAATTTGGGCAACTCTGTGTTAAAAATGACAGTAATTGCTCATGGTCAATGATACTTATCCCTCTGTACTCTATTTCTCTTTCTCTGTGCTATTTATCCTGTGAGGAGTTATGGAATATGGACTTCTGAAAAGAATAGTTGAAAGACACTGAGTGGTGGTACATGGGCCTGCGCTGAAGGAGTAAATACATGTATCTGTAAGGAACTTCATGAAGGAGGACACATGGGATGAAAGGAGGATCTGCAATGGAAGATAAATTGTGTTAGGTGGGAAGGGGAGAATTGAGAAGGACAGAAAATTAGATAAATGCCAGTCTGAAAGGCAGAATGTGAACTTTCAGTTCACACAGAGAAAAGGAAGGACAACAGGTGAGTCTAAGGAGGAGTAGGACTTGGTCAAGATTATTGACACAGTAAGTGATTTTGTAGTAGCATTTATAAGAGCTTGAAGTAAAAGGAGATAGAAAGGAAGATGTGTAAACAGTCAAACAAGAAATACAGATAAGCTTTTCAGTGGAAACAGAAAGAAGCAGATAATCTTTAAAGGTACTCGAGAAAAAAGAAAAGGAGAAAAGTCTGGACATTTCCTTATTTTTCGTTACCTACTGATTTCAGTTATTTCAGACTTTATGATGTATGAGCATGAAGTGGTTATAATCCTAGCTAACATGCATTGAAAATTCAAAGTCCAAGCACTGGCTAAGGATAAAAGTAAAGTGCATAGAATTTTCTAAAATATGACAATTGACTGATTAACTAAGAAAAAGGCAGCAAAGCCTATGTCACCATGTCATCATAAACACTCTTACTTAGCACTTGTGTTCTTTGTGATCATTTGGTTTCAAAAATAAATCCTTTTATTTTTTCAGTTGCCTTGATCCGATTAGATAACAGGTGCCATAAGTTTTTTATGTATTTTTACATACTGATATAAGGTACTCTTACTATCATTTAAGATATTTCATTAGTCTGCATAAAAAAATGCTGGTATACAAACTACATTTGAGCATTGATCTGCTTTCCTTACTTTAACGGATGCCATTTATTTACAGTTTTAACGAGAAACTATAAGCTTAATAAATCTCAAACCAGCCTGATTGTGTAACTGGGCCAAAAGAAGAGGCCACAAATGTACAAACTCATAGGTCTTTAATATGATGAAAAACATTTCTTTTAGTGTGGTAAAATTGGTGCTTGTTTTGCTTAGATGGCAAATATTACAGGAAAACAGAGAATTGACCCTAGAGATTTTGTTACAAGCCATTACCCAAACCTTTTTCTTTTGATGCATTTCTGATATTTATGCTCAGCATCTTCATCTACCCTGAAATATTTTCCCTGTTTACCCAGAGGAGAAAACACACAACTATTTTTTTGCAAATTTAAAAATCTCTTTGTTGACTGAAAATTGTCTTCCTGTTTTCTGATATATACCTTGTGCAAATCTGCTGTGCATATGCACGTTTAGATAATTTCACAGGTATGAAGCTGTGAATCATTACCGTGGATATTTTTTCCACTTCATGCTATTACAGTTGATTTTTCTTTTGAAATTTGAAAATATCAGAACATTTAAAGAAAAGGTTTTCTTGAGAGAGCATATCAGGTGCCATAAAAAAAAAATAATCAAGGGTGGGGTTTTTTTAGATAAAGAATTGCAGAAAGCCATGAACATAAGAACAATGATCCTGCACTGCTGGAGATCCAGATTCTAGGCTACAGTCTGCGGTTCTGTCATGGTAAGTATTAGCTACACTGGAGAAGGAATGCCCCTGTGTGCTTTGGGCCATGGTTCCATAGGCTTTGGCTTCACCTATAAGCACAATGGAAGTTCTTTTGCAACTCTGAAAATACTTTTTTTTCAGGATAAGAAAATTGTTTCCTGTCCAGCTGTACTGGGGACTTGGAGGTATGTACCTGGTATCATTTTATCTCAGTTTCTCTGACCATCACTAGTAAAATCTGCTGGTGTAAAGCAGCACATGGCCTTATGTCACAGTTCAAGTGAAAAGAGACTCAAAATTTGCTTTGGTACTCTCAGTTCTTGACAAATGTGACTCAAAAGAAAATAGACATCTTCACTGGGGTGTGTAATTATAGATCATTAAAAATCCACTCTACCACTTTGCTGTTGCAGAAGTCCAGACAAAATGCATGTTGCATTTACTCATCTTTGTTCTGCAAAATACAGAGGAAGAAAATAGAGTGAAAAAAACCAAACAAACTATTTTTTCACTGGATAAAGAAACTGTCAAAACTGTTGAAAAATGGCTTAGCAAGGCAAGCAAGAAAAACTAACTTGGTTTGAGGCTATAATAGTATTGAGGAATTAATTTTACCTCCTAAGGTTTGTGGCCTTATCCTCACTTGGAGAGATGTGGAATCAGTAGATGAGTAAAAAGATAGAGACAAAACATGATGAAGGCCAATAACAATGAAAATTATATGCTAAGAGACTGACCTGCGTTCAGTGTAACTCACTTGAGAACAGAAAGGCATGCAACAGATCTGAATGATTTAGACTTGCAAAACGTCACAGGAATTCCTGTATTACCTGGCTTTGATGTGCTTACATGTTCAAATCACAAATAAGAAAAAGTAAAGCTTGTATAGACCATTGTACAGCTTTTGAAAATTGTGATGAGTTGACCCTGGCTGGACGCCAGGTGCCCACCAAAGCCGCTCTATCACTCCCCTCCTCAGCTGGACAGGGGAGAGAAAATATAACAAAGGGCTCGTGGGTCAAGATAAGGGCAGTTTAATAAGTGAAAGCAGAGGTCGCGCGCGAAAAGCAGAGAGAAAACACATTATATTATTCTCTACTTCCCATCAGCAGGCGATGTCTGGCCACTTCCCGGGAAGCGGGGCTCCAGCACGCGTAGTGGTTGC
>JANZLQ010000005.1:23650699-23671562 GCA_026212715.1 Elanus axillaris
TGATGTAATTGCTGTGTGTTCTAACCTGTAACTGTATAAATAGAGGACTTCAGCTTGAATAAAGTTGGAACGATTTTACTCATATTGAGTGTATGTCGTTACCCGGGAACTCCGCACCCCGCTTCATATTCCATCAGTCATTCTTATAGTTGCAATGGGCTCAGTCAGAATTCTGACAAACCAGGTAACTTCATTTGAAGAGAGATTTTTTCCAGAATTATTATTCAGTTTTGGTTTGCTTATACTTCACACATTTAACGTCAAGCAAATCCAAAATTTGTGAAACTCTTGCCAAGGTACATATATCTTGGTTCTTCCTCAATTGCTATATGAATCGCCTGCCTACATCTTCTTCCCAAAACATCTGTAAAAAACAGCAGGTGTTTTAGTTTTGGGGTTATGTCAAAACGCATTTCAATGTACCTTTACATGTTAGAAAGTTGTTTGGCTTTCATTTAGGACAAAGGAGTCTGTAAGTGATTATTTTCCCATCTAGTACTCCCCTGCCACCTATAAATAAATCAGAGTATTTTTAATATTACTTTCAAAGAAGACATGAGTTGTAGCAGACCCAACATTTGTTGCATTCCCTACCAGAGTCTGGCATACCAAGTCTTGCCCATAGGTTGCCACTACCTTCAGCTATCAGGTCCACCCAGTCTAAGGCAGCCTACTCAGGCAGCCTTCAGATCCCCACTGCTCTCACCACAGGCAACATTGGCAGACCTCTTAGAAAGGCAGTGGATGCAGGTGGTTGCTAAAAGAAGCATCACATACCTGTCTCCATCCCCACTTAGCCCCACACTAAAGGACACTGAGAGCCCAAATGGGCTATTCTCAAATCTGTGTCTAAGGCAAATGGCCAGTAACTCTCTATTTGAGCATAGACCTGAATTTGAGCTCAATATAAGGTGTATAAGCTAGATGACAAGAATATGGTCTTATACCATGCAGAGGTCAGTCATCTATATGGCCTGGTCCTCTTTCAGTTGCTGTGTATTCTCCTTTGCTGGAAAGAGATGACCCTCCACAGTCCCTATAATGAATAGAGCTTCCATTAGTGTCTGCCAGGCTTTATGCACAACTGCAGATTGTGAAACAGTAATTTAATCTTTAAAATCTCCAATCCACATCTCAGAGTTGGGACAGATCTTTCTTTAAGAAATTGAATACATAGCTGCTTCATTTCATTTCAAATGGTATTAAAATTCTTTTAAGAGATTGTCATGGTTTAACCCCAGCCGGTAACTAAGCACCACGCGGCCACTGACTCACTCCCCACTCCCAGTGGGATGGAGGAGAGAATAGGGGAAAAAAAAAAAAGGTAAAACTCGTGGGTTGAGATAAGAACAGTTTAATAGAACAGCAGGGAAGAAACTGATAATAATAACAAAAATAAAATGAAAATAATACTAATAAAAGGATTGGAACATACA
This sequence comes from Elanus axillaris, assembly GCA_026212715.1. Taxonomy (NCBI): domain Eukaryota; kingdom Metazoa; phylum Chordata; class Aves; order Accipitriformes; family Accipitridae; genus Elanus; species Elanus axillaris. The sequence goes on from JANZLQ010000005.1 coordinate 23,652,136, forward strand.
AAGGACAAGTGATGCACAATGCAATTGCTCACCACCTGCCAACCGATGCCCAGTTAGATCCCAAGCAGTGATTCTGCCCCAGGCCAACTCCCCCCAGTTTATATGCTGGGCATGACGTCCCATGGTATGGAATACCCCTTTGGCCAGTTTGGGTCAGCTGCCCTGGCTGTGTTCCCTCCCAACTTCTTGTGCCCCTCCAGCCTTCTTGTTGGCTGGGCATGAGAAGCTGAAAAATCCTTGACTTAGTATAAACACTGCTTAGCAACAGCTGAAAATACCAGTGTGTTATCAACATTCTTCTCATACTGAACCCAAACCATAATACTATACCATCTATTAGGAGGAAAACTAACTCTATCCCAGCCAACACCAGGACAGCTATCTATATCACTTGAACCAAATTCTTGCTTCTCTACAGCATTATGATTAGATGCCAAGACACTCAGTGTGATGGAGACATGAATTAAAATCCACTAAAATCACTTGGTTCCTACTCTGGTTACAAAGCCGATATTCCTTCTTATGCATCATTAATTTAACTCTCTTACTGAAATCAGACAGAGGCCTTTGACTTTCAAGTTCCTCTCTTATGTGTTTAAATATTTAAAAAAGGGTTAGAGATATGCGCACAAATTACAAGCATCATGTGAAAAATTTCAGAGGGACTAGAGCCGATAGCATTTGATTTAATGACATGGTCTCATTATTCAATTTCATTGCTTCTAATTTTACTAATGTTAAAAACATTTACTCAGACAGGTTCTATTCAAGAACATATTTTAGAAAAAAATAGAAAAAAGTAGATTTGAAGTAGACCCTTCATCACAAATCTTGTCAATTTTACTTAAGAATGTTGCAAAAGTATAGTATTCCTTGCTTTAATAACTGAAAACAAGATGAAATGCTGCATCAGCACATTATATGAAAACAAAATTTATTATTACACTCTAAACTTGAAGAGATTTCCAGTGAACTGATTATCAATGGTAGCTGTACTTATACTACTCAGTGTATTTAACAAGAGGAAAAATTACCTTATTAATATGCCAGAAACAGCACAAATCAGCAGCTCTATGCCAATTTTTGACAGCTGGGAATCTGACCCATTACATTATCTAACAGTCTTAGAAATTAAGGCCAGAGAAGACAATTATATAATCTACTGTGACCTCTCATTTCCTTCTGGTGCTGCATTTTATCCAGTTACCTTTGCATCAAGCCTAATGATTTGTGTGCTAACTAAAACATAACTATCATCTGAGTAAAGCATACCATTCTGTATGTCACTCAGTTTCAAACCTAAAATACTGAGATGGATACTCTACCAATTCTTTTGACAGTTTGTTCCAGTGCTTAATTATCTTTTCAGTTAAAAAAGATAATTTAATTTTCAAATTCAAATGTGTCTGTTTTCAATATCCAGCCACTGGTTCTTATTATGGCTTTATAAATTTAGTAACTGACATTTTCTATCTATGAAGATACTTATACAAATATTGTAAAAACATAGTAATTTCATCTTCTTTTGATACATTATAAAATCAAGCTCTTTAAGTCTCAAGGATATCCAGCTTTTTAATTCCTTTTATGAAACGTTTTTGAATCTTCTTCAGTTTTATAAAGTTATTTTAAACTTGAGAATACTAGAACTCCATACAGTTTTCCAGTATCACTTTCTTTCTTCTCCTCAGTATCACATTGGGAACTGAGATTACATTCTTCATCAGTCACTAGTTTCCAAGATAGTCATCTGTTATCCTTAATTTCATGTTTCTAGATGTAGTCTAGATGTATCTGATAGTATTTCAGTGTTCTCTTTTTTATGTGCTGCAGTAATTCACTCAATCAAAAACATTCTGAATAGCTCCCCTGCCATTACCACACAACATGTTTACATTAGTAGTTATTTTAAATTTACTTTCAGATTCCTTGATGAAGAAGTTGAACAACACAATATCTAGCCTAATCCTTGCAAAAGTATTATGAGTCATCTCCTTTTTGAGAGAATTGCCTTCTCTTGAAAAGAAAGAAAGTCTGAGCAGCTAAAGTTCAAGCCTGCACATAAGGCGGTAATCAATGAGGAAGCTTCAGATTGTTCCTCTGTTCTTTCATTCATTTTTGTTCTAACATCTATTATGCTCATTGAACTTAATGGCAAAGATTGCTTTGACTTTAAACATGTTATTTATTTTATTTAATTTCAGATACCTAAAATACAAAGGTACGCCTGTATTAACTAAATAAAGACCAATGACCACTTCCTGGCTATGATACCATTGACTAGTTTGTATCTGCACTGATTAGGATAAACTCCCTAAAGATAAACACCAGCAACAATACATAGCCCCTGGTTCTGGCTTTCTGCCTTGTGTGCTCACTCCATGACCTAAGACATAATTATCACATTTGTTGTGCTTCTTTTCAGTTTAGAATGTTTGTTAATTGCTCAGGAAAGAATGAAGTTTTGTGGGATGTCTAAGTTTGTAACCTTCTCAAACAGTGCTGTAAGATGCATAAGACAAAGAGATAGAACTGTTTCTCATTCACAATGCCTTTTAGTAGCAATGCCTTGGTGGATTCCATCCTCCCCAACTGAACACGTGTATTGCCTTTCTCAAAGCTAGCTGGAGTGCTCCAAAGTAAAGGTGGGGAATGAACATAAAGAAATAAATGGTGTGGTTGATCAGGTGTCCCATGCTCAATCTCTCTCCCTAATTGTCTGTTGTTTAGCAATATAAACATCATCTCTTGCTAGGATTCAGTTCCAGGTCATGATATAGATTTAAGTGTCTTCCCTCAGTGTTTGAATTCACAGGATCATCAAGAGATATCAAGGGCCTGATTCAGTTACCTGAACGTAGGTGTCCAGTACCATCTTGAGATACTCAAGGACATCTAAGAGATGTGTGTAGGGCTAGCAGGTACAGCACAGGATGTATTTACTCACAGGAGAGGCAGTTGAAGGCCTGCCAGGGCATGTGACTTGGCACTGGCTGACTATATATAGGTAGCTGAATCCCCCTACCTACCTCATGCAGAGAGATGCATCTTACCCTAGAGCAGGCCTCTAGTCGGTAGGCAGTGAGCATTTTTCCAAGCTCCACTGACAAAAGGATTGATTCCTTTCTTTAAACATAGTGGTTTAGTCCTATTTGAGATGTCCTTGGTATTCCACCTGGTCTCCAAATGCTCCTTGAAAGGATGTGACTCTTCCTGGGTCAGAGCTGCCATCCCCTAATGTATGCTTCAGATAGCCCAAAGCATCTCAAAATGATGCTAGGTGCCTTTGGTTTGGCATCAGTGTACCTGCTTTAGTGTTTGCATCTAGGCTGCTCATCTAGACTCTGAGTCAAAAGAAACAATGTTAAAGTTCATCTGAACTGTTTGAGATATCTATATTTAAGATGAGCTAAATTGTAGCTGTTAGGTGTTAATTTCTTTCTATTAATTTCAAAGAAAGTTTAGATGACTATCTGATGTAGAGAACTGCAGACATCTGAAATTAGATGAGATGATCTGTTTTGTAGGAGTCTGTGCACTCTCTCCATTGGCAGTGACTAGACAATTCTATCTTAAAGGAGGATCTAAAATATTAGGGGTCAGTGATTCTGCAGAGGTGTCTCTGCATGCATAAGAGAACTAGATACACAGCAAAGTTAGACTAGATGAATCCCATCCTTGTGGTTAAGGATCTGAGCAAGACCAAACTCATCATGGAGGGGTTTTCTGACTTGTTAAGGGACCATCTTAGTGAAACACCACATTAGCAAGAGAAACTTAAATACAAGCATGTATGGTTAGTGTAGCATCTCAAGGTCTGTGCTTTTTTGTTTTATAACTATTAGTTTAATATAACAGTAGCACTCCATTTCTTGCAAATTGGAAACAATTGAATAGATTTTCCAAAGGAATCTTGAAAATATTATAGTGTCACATTATAAACAGTCATCCTACTACACTTGTGTATTACAATGCAGAGCACAGAGACAGAGATAACTTTTATAGCATGATACAGAGTTCTAATGATTAATCCATTATGTTGTCCATGCATGAGTTCTTTTTACATTACAGCTAAACCTATGTTCCAGAGGCTTCAGAGGAAGCCATTAAAAGGTTGTTTGTATGCATTACAGCATTTATACAGAATGACACTATTTGTTATATAATATTGTAATGTCATAAGTAGTAAATGAGTATAAACAGTTGTATTATAGCTCCTGGATTTGGGAAGAATTGGGGAAAAGCAATCCAGTTTTTATTTCTATAAAAATAAACAAGGGAAGTAAATAAGGGGACACTTGCAAACTCATATCTAGAAATTAGTAACTGAATGAGTATCTGAAATCATATATTTGAAGAAGTAAATTCAATCTTGATAATCATAACAGAATTTATGAAAATGGAGACCTAGGAAGATTTGCCAAATGTATCCCATGGCTAACTGCAAATAATGACTGGCTCATGAGAAAGGCTATAATCCTTGTCTCCTCCTCCACTAGCTGATACAGTTTTCTGTTTGTCTTATAGAAGTTTTGTTTGCATAAATGCTTTCCCTTCCAGATGTGAAAATTTGAATTGCACTCTTAAACTGTTCAACACTGGTAAAGTAATCAGAAGCCAAGCTTTTACGTCTATGCCCTTACATTCATCAGAGCAAAGTGAGCATTTAGTGCTACCATTCTTTATCTGATAAGATTTTAAATTCACTTTGCAGAGGATAAATGACAGCCATTTGAGATGCAAGACTCTTGCTAGAAAGAGATTTGCAGAAATAGACTCTAACATATCAGAAGCAGGTCCATGAGAAAGGTGTAAAACTACTCACAATAATTGAACAGCAAATAATATTTTCCATTCTAAAGAAACCCAAATAAATTAAGGTAGTTTAAATTTGATCAGGAAATTTTTCTCTTGTATTTTAAGACTTTTATATCAGATGAAAAAGCAAATGTTTTTTCAATGTTGTGAACAAATAATTGCAAAAATTCTGAGTCAAAAATTGTTAAGAAACTGATGACAGATTTGTAAATTCAATGACAGCTATCAAGATTGATTTTACTCCATAAAATACACAATTTCAGATATTTATTCAGTTATTCATTTCTTAATTTGTTCCAGCACTATTGGATATCAAGTAAAAGAGTTATAGATTAACTGATGAGAGAAAGATGCTGTCTAAATGATTGCACTTGGAATGATGACTTCACAACCAGTTAACAAATGTTTAATTTGCTGCCTAGTAGTATAAACTTCAGAAAGCCAAGTGTGATATGAACAAAAACTGTCTCTTCAATAGCTGTGTAATGAAGTTTTTAGATATTATGAGTCAAGATAAACTTTTGTATTCACCTAGGAGTGAACTAGCCAAACAGCACCACCTTAATTTTTCAGTATTCTTGTAACAGAACAATGAAACTCTATCAGTCACTCTCACCTGTGTAGATTTGGCAGAGTAGTTTGATCCATTTTAAATGAAGATATGTATTTAACAGCTTAATGTACCTAAACTTGGGGTTAAATTTTACTAAATTAATGACTCATTAACACTTGTATTATATATGGCTGTTAATATCTCTCTCTGCCTAAGTTCTCTACTTCATTTAATATGCATCCACCACTCTCTATCTAATTAATGTCTATACTCAATGATTTTTAAGGCTTAAAGACCCATGCAACTTTGGGTCATGTTGTCACACACTGTAAAATTATATACACAAATAACACACTGATGACAGCAGTAACTTTTTTGGCTGTAGAAGCCTTACTTTATTTTTTTTTTTTCATCTGAACTCAAACCTGGGATCTTGAATTGGGAGATCTGACAGAGTCACATTATTTCAACAACATACGTATGCATACACTGGTTCACAGGGTCTTGCATTTACTGGGGATATGTTCAAAGGCAACAGATTGTCAGCCAGCAGTAGGGACATGCACACAGATGAAGACCTGAATATTTTCTGGGCACTGAGGGTGTGTTCCTCTTTTACATCTCAGGCCTTAGGTGACAGGCAGCAGAACATCTTATGGGTCACTGACCACTGCCAGAAATGTCTCCTATGCAAACCCATAAGAAGCAGAAGAAAGAGTTTTCTTAATCTTTACACATGCAGAAATGTAGCCCAAATAGCCTTATCCCCCTACTTAGAATAACAGTAGCTGAAAAATACAGAGTTGTTAGGTTTTGGTAATTTCAGCTGACTACTTGACTCAACAGCTGTAGTGGTTAATATAGTTCCTGAGAGCAATGGCTAGGAGTACAGATTTTGAATTGCCTTTAGGAAACACTAGGCCATTGCCTTGCTAAATTCTGTGCATTCAAAATTATTCATTGCTTTCCTCCCAAATAGAAAGCCTTAGTGATTTCTAAATTTCACTACAGAAATAACTATGTTAAAAGAAGATTTTTCACTGTGAGAATTAGAAGCTTTGGCAATGAGAATAAATTATCATCCATGACGATTTTTTAATGTATTGGACCAGATTCCCAAATGGCAAAACTGACTAACTCCTGTGGCCTTTGGTCAGCTTCTGCCACCTGCAAATATAATCACTCATACAGCTCTCCAAAACAGAGGTGCACTTATCACTAAGAATAGACGACATTCTCTAAGCATTTAATATATGCATTGTATGCATTCTATATGTCTATTGGAGGGGATTGGTTTATATTTTTTTAACGATATGTGAGTTTGCAATGTCATTTAAAACCTGGGTGGCAACTTTCACATCTCATTTTCTTAACTGATGGGATTCAGCTCTACGCTGGACAACCTCAATGAAGGATTTCTTGACACATAAAGTCTTAGCAGTTCTTAAGGACATGAAGCCTTAGCTGTTCGTTATGTGCTCTTTTTTTCTGCTATTGCAGAACCAATTCCATATCACCAGCAATTCCTATACCACTTTCTGGGAGAGTAATAAAAAATTAGAAAAAAAAGAATAAACGTGTAATAACTTCAAACACTGGTTGCTTTGTAATTCTATTACTATAATTTGTGAAAAATGACAACAGAAATCATGGAAATGACAATAATTATTCATGAGTGGAAGACAGTTTTGTTTGGAAAGCAGCATTTGGTCTTTTAAACAATGTTGCAGAAATGAGCTGTACTATTTCAAGAAAAGATTGTATTGTGAAAAGCTCCACACAAAAAAGGAGGAGGGAAGGAAAGAAATGGCAAAGAACTGCTCATCTGCTGGAGAAATACATCACTGTCCTCCTTGGACAATTTGGAAACCAAACTGGGGCTGCTGCCTGTTATGAGTTCCCTATCAAATAATCTCTGAATTTAAGAAAGCATCAACTTCCATGACCAGTAGATGATGAAAAGAGACAATCCCTTTTGCATTTGTGCTTCTAGGAGCTATTACTTTTGCTTGCAAGCATGACAAACAGCAGCCCCATTTTTCCATCTGGAAAATTGCAACCCATAAGCTTTTTTTTGCAAAAGAATGCAAGAAAATTATCTTGGCTTGAAGATGGGAAAGCTGCATGCACTAGTGCTCAGTGCTTTGTCTTTGGTAGGCATTAGCTATTGCCAAGAAAGTAACATAATTTCTAAATTGACATTTAATTTTGAACTGTGTATCATGTATTAATAGTTAATTTACTGAAGCAAGTAAAGCAGCTGAAGCAAAATGGGTTTGGTTTTTGTTCTTTTTTTGTTGTGCCAAATAGTTTCATTACCAATTATCATGCTATGCCCTTGTCCCTTTAGACTGAGAAAAGAAACTCTTCTAAAAGAGATGACTGTTGATGCATTAGATAGTCTAATTAGGTTAGGCAACACTATGTAAGGTAGATAAATCCTTCCTTTCTTTTCCTTTTATTGAGAAAGTGGAAATCTGTCCCACATCACTTGCAAATTGCAAAGAAGCAAACACTTCTGAACAGTATTTAGAATTCAGCAATATGTAAATACAGGCCATTTGTTAAAGTGCTTAAAGTTGTCTTGAAAGCTGTAAAAAATCCATATGTTAGTGCTTAAAAGTGGTCTGGTTTTCCAGGGAATTAGTAGTTTTGAACATCAGAGCACTTCTCTGAGCACAACAATATTGATTTAGGGTTAGCTACTTCTTTCTTAAAGTCGTGGTGGTAAAAATGTTCTGATGATCAGTAGAAGGAAAAATAAAGGAACTCAGAAGGCAAGTGATTCAAGAAATTGAAAGCTGGTAGCAGCTATGTTAAAGACCTATATGCAGAATTTATAATTTTACAGGATTTCCTCTTTCAGTGCATGAGTAAAGATGGGTGGTGCAGTTTAAATTAAAAAGCAATCACGTGATGTAGGATAATACTTTTAAAAGTCATTGAGGAATAGCATATCACATAAGCTCTTCAGAGCACTGAAGTTTGTAACATTTTGGTGCAAGTAGCTGCTGTCCCTCAGACTGCTTTCCTGAGCCTTACTGCAACTGGTTTTCTTGAACTGATGAAGTGGTCAAAAAAACGAGTGACAGCTTTTTGTTTTTTCCCTATGTTTATTTTTGTTTCAACCAGAGAGCCAACTGTGCTTTGCAATGAGTTGGAAGAATAGCATTTGACACACCAGTTAATTTTACTGAGATTTTCAATTATCTCACTGTCTGCAGGTTGACCAATAACTATTGCCTGTTAGAAAAAGGTCTTCAGTCCAGTTAAAACTTACTCAGCTTCATTACGAAGATGTAAGAAACACTTTTGGTCAGGTCAGCATCTCCTGTAACAGCTACGAGCTCACTCATTTTGTACAGACATGGAGGACTCCAATCACCTTCATGTCAGGGTGTCATGAGGGCCAGACATGCCGAGACATCTCCCCATGGGGGGCAGAAGGCCAGGCCTGGCACCCCATCCCATCCCAAACCCCAACCAGGGAGCAGGGCACCTGGGGGCACCCGGGGGGCAGCCAGGGGCAGCGCCATCCTCCATTGCCAAGTGTGTCTGTGGTGAGGGGCTGATGGCCCCGGGCTGGGCTGAAATGGGGTCCTAGGCCCTAGGGGTGAGGGAAGGCCCTGGGGGTGGTGGTCATGACCCATAAGGCCTGGTAGTGCCTCAGGACCCTGACACTGAGAACAATTCTTATTTAATTTTATTCGTAGCAAAATTGGACTCCCTTGCAGAGAAAGATGCTCCTTAAACGAGTAAGTTCCATTTATTTAAATCCAAACCAGACACTTTCATTTAAGCGTCACTTTTACTCCCTCTCAGATAAATATCTACCCATCCCTTAAGGCATTAGAGACCCATTCCCCAAAGCATGTGGCAACAGGTCTGTTCCAGTCACACCTCCACATAGCAAAAATGTAAAAAATACCCTCCGTTCGGAAATGCCAGACAAGCTTGAGAACACAAGTCCCATCTTTTAAATTATACATAGAGTGATGACTGAAGACTCACCAATAATATTTAATTGAGGATTTGCAAATGGTACAGGAAAAATGATGGAAAAATCTGGATTCCAAAGTAGTAAAAAATAAGTAGCATTCACCATATGTGGTCCTTGACAACAAGCAGATTATCAACAGAACCATACAGTAAAAACATAACTGCTTTTACAAGCTTAAACCATCTGTAAAAACAGAGTGCTTTAAATGCTAAACTGAAATGGCTCAAAAAAAAAAAAAAAAGCACAAACCAAACTGCGTTACTGTTCTGGTATATTAACGTAGTATTAAATAGCCAGCACAAATCCAACAAAGCAGAGCAATTCAGACTTACCAAAAATCAACACCGAGGACAACCTGGTTGGCTTAAGTGACCGTCTCTTGTAAACCAGCAAACAGTCACAAACCTGCAAAATGTTGCTCACTTCAGTCAAACATTTATTCTGGAAATTCTTAAACCCTACATTCTGAGTTTTGGAACTAAGCTTTGAATTTTTTGTCTTCTTATCCACTCCAAATATCATTAGCTTTTAACATTTTTAAGGCAACTATATATGTGTACGTAACTAGGCACTTGCAAAGGGACAGCATTCATTAATGGTAAGTGGTAAAACAAACAGAAATAGCTCCATGACACAAACATGCGTAGAACAAATCAAACCTCAGTAGAGAGTCCTTTCTGGAGACGCCACTGAAATCACTACCGCAAATTGAAGCAACTTGAAGAGCTCCCAGTTTATGGCAATTTTCTGCCTGGAAGAACCACAGGACAGAGCCTGTCTTGCTGCAGTTCATGGCTGCTCCTCTGGTGAAAGCCCTAATCCAAAGAAGTCCCAGGCTCACTGCACAACTTCTTATACCATGTGGCTCCTTCTCTGCACTGGCTTTGTTATTAGGGAGCTGAGTTTTGCTTCTGCATTCCTTTCCAACACAAAGAACTTTACACCCAGGAAGGCTTTGTAATTCTGAGGGTTGTTGTTTTGTAGGTGCTGCATGATAGTCTTTGTAAAGCATATAAAAAAAACAGAAAATAATTTAAAGCCAGAAACTCTTCATTAGTTACCTGTCCCACCTTTGGGTCTTTGGTATGAAATAAGTTAAGTTAGGGAAGCCAAGTAAATTCCACAGTAATACACCCATTCCCATAAAATAAATATAAAAATACCTGGGAAGGTGTGGAAAAGCATGGAAGAGCATATAATGAGATGAGAGCAGCTTTTCTATGGAAGCATACAATGATAATTTCCCAGTGTAGTCTCCCAGCTTTGACCAAATTTTGGCCCTTTTTTACCTCCTACATTAAAGGTAGCATCTTTTCCATGGTGCTTCTACTTCCAACATTTTCTGTAGGCTGACAGTGCTTTTGCTTTTTTCAATTCCTTATAAAAAAATAATTAACACATAAAATAAGGAAATAAGAGGAAGAAATTTTCTGTTGGCATAAATTTAAAATCTTAATCTAGCAGAACTGGTATGCTGCAGAGCTAAGATTTTATGCTGAGACAGTATATTTAATGCAAATAATCCTTCTTCTCACCTCTGGCATTTAAGAGTCTCTTTACCTACAAGAGTGATTCTGACATTTCAGAATAATTACAAATTTTTTCTCTTCCCCCATATTGATGACATAGATCACTGCTTTCTTAAAAGTTTTTTGCAGTCCTCTGTTGGCTAATTATCTTCTTAGGAGTCCTTCACCCCTCCTTCTCCTTCCACTATCTTCAGCTGCTCAGTTCCTCAAGGACAGGGCAGACAGAATTACCTGGAACTACTATCAGAAAATGTTTACGCTTTGCTGCCCAGAGGAACTGATCTGCTACCACAAACCAAGAATCCTTAGTGTCTCTCCCATACAGTAAACAGAACATGTGAAACCTACTCTCATCCCCCAAGTCTCAAAGGAATTGAGATGCTGCCAACTGCTGCTGTGCAACATTTCCAAACTTGCTCTAAACTCTTTCAGAACTCTTCCAATAGACATACTATAAATTTCAGCAGAAGAGAAATGATACATTCATGTATTTGTGTATTTAAAAAACAAAGTAACTACGAGAACTTTAAATAGCTTCTTATTTCAACTCTTATTCATTTAGAATATCTGTTTCAGGGAATTTATGTTTTGAGGTAAGTTATTTCCATTCTAATTTGTTGTCAACATCTATTTTTTTAATATTAGATTTTTCACCTTGTAGCAGATTTCTAGAGGTTAACATGTTCTCCTCTGGGCTGTTACAAGACCAGTAAGGTTGTGTATTAAGAAGATTAAAAATTGGACATCTGTTCTTATTGGTAAATTGCTGAGTCTGATTTTTGTACCATATAAATGGTATCTGACCATGCAAAATCTAGTAAAATTTGATGCTGGTTCTACAAACTTTCCCTTCACTTTATCTATGTGTAGGTGATTAGATACCTTCACCAGGTCATGTACACAGGCAATTACAGTCAGATTTGATTAATCTACAACAGTTTACAATGACATTAATGCAATTTTCAAAAGAGAGGGAGGAAAAAAAAATCCACAGGCAATTTGCTAAGCACTATTCAGATAAGAAATTTTAAGTTATTAAATACTCAGATTAACTAGAGCTAATAGCAAGGTTTGATTATTCTATCTTCCTCTGAATTGCCCTGTGATATGAGTAAGTCCCCTCAATGCATTACCCCTTTTTTTTCCCACATGTAAGATGAGAATAAAAATACCAAAAAAAACCCAAACCCTTCAGAAGATTCCTCTGAAGCTTAATCAAAACTTCTAAGGGATTCTTGCATTAAAAAAAAAACCACAAAAAAACCCACACCACACCCAAAAACCAAAACCCAAACAAAACCAACCAAAACAACCAACCAAATAAAACAACAACAAAAAAAAACCACTAACCTCCCCCCGAAAGACAACAAACTTGGCCATCCTGCTTCAAATACAGATTGTTACTCCTCTTCCACTTTTTAGAACTTTTCTACACATGAATTATATAACATTATATGTATATCTATATATATACAAAGTATTCTAGACATCAGTCTCTGAATATTACATCCTAAATCAAACTTCCTAATTTGATTCATCAGAAATAAGTTTGCATTCTGAAGTTTGGCTATTTTGCAGGAGAATCCAGTTTTGAAAAAAACATTGGAAGAACTGTAGAAATTTCTAGCCAGGAGAAAGTAGTTATATAAAAGAGACAAAACAATTCACGCTATCATTCTGGGAGAAAGCAAGAGCAAGCTCCCCCTATAGTTAAATATGAAAGCATAAGATAAACAAACCTGAGTTTATACTGTGTTAGAATGCAAAATGTACTCAGGGTGAATCCAGAACTCTGATGTTTGTCCTTCAGTGTTTATAGTCTCTCTTTTAGCAACATTACTGCCTTGAAGTTAGGCTTGATGGATCAAATGTGTATAGAGAACACCACAATACCATGTATGGCCCTTCCTCCCCTGTATACAATAACATTTCTAGCTGAAACAACAGGTAGTTTGGGAGACTGGTGAGAAGAGACAGATCTGTGGAACAGGCTGCCTGAACTCCTGTTGAGATCCAAGGCCACAGTGAACAAACACTGGTGCCAGCAGTGTTTTCAACTCTTATTAAGATCTAGCAGTTAAGGATGAGTATTTAGTCATAGTGAGAATCCAAATGTTAAAAGTCTATAAAGAAAAAGGGCAGTGTTACGCAATCTCCTTTTACTTGCAGTCCTTGTTTTATCTCATCTCTGAGGGAAGAATATGGGGAAAAAAAATCCTAAATGAGAACTACTTCAGTTTCTCAAGTGCTCATCCCTAGTCTTTTATAAGGAATGATATAACCTTTAAGGTATAAAGCTGCCTGTAATACCTGTTGAAGTAGAATTCTAGATGTCATTTTTCTAGCAGCCTGCTCTGTTTCCTCTAAATTGGTTGTTCATTTGCGAACAAAAGTATTAATTCAAAAGCTGCATCCATGAATTCAGTATTTTATTCTGGTTGTGTATTGTATTTTAAATGTCCACATCACTCTTTTTCACTCCGTTTCTGTCCCTCTTTCTCATATACATAAACTCACTTTGAGTAAATATCATTTTATTGGCTCCAGGCATTAAGTTTCACATATTGCTTGGTACAAAAATAATATACAATCACAGTACAGCAGTAGTGTGTGTTCCTTGGAGGAAAGGAAATCATTGGTGATGAGAAATTTGAAAGTAAATATGCATAATACAGCATACATAGGCATGGTCATCATCATTATTAACTTTAATTTTCTGAAAAGGTCTAATTTTTCATAGTGACTGATAAAGATAAAAGGGGATGAAGTACAATGCTTTCCTGGACTCGGAATTTTTTAATCTCTGATCTGATTTTAGCTGCATAAGGAAATAGAGCATCCTCGACTTCCTCCACAAACAAGGCAGCCAGTGCAAGAAAAGTTCTATCACCAACTACAACTTGCTTGTTTTCTGAAGGAAAACTAACTTTAATGTGACCATCACAGAACTGTATCACTGTGGTGGGTTGACCATGGCTGAACGCCTGGTGCCCACCAAAGCCGTTCTATCAATCCCCCCTTCTTCGCTGGACAGGGGAGAGAAAAAATATAACAAACGGCTTGTGGGTCGAGATAAGGACAGGAGAGATCATTCACCAGTCACCGTCACGGGCAAAACAGACTCAGCTTGGGGAAAATTAACTCAATTTATTAAAAATCAAAACTGAGTAGGGTAACGAGAGATAAAACCAGATCTCACAACACCTTCCCTCCACCCCTCCCTTCTTCCCAGGCACAACTTTACTCACGGCTTCTCCACCTACCCACCTCCCCCGCCCCCCAGTGGCACAGGGGGACAGGCAATGGAGGTTGAGGTCAGTTCATCACACATTGTCTCTGCCGCTTCATCCTCCTCAGGGTCAGGACTCATCACACTCTTCCCCCGCTCCAGCCTGTGTCCCTCCCATGGGAGACAGTCCTCCAACAAATTCTCCAACGTTGGTCCTTCCCATGGGCTGCAGTTCTTCATGAACTGCTCCAGCATCGGTCCCTTCCACGGCGTACAGTCCTTCAGGAGCACACTGCTCCAGCGTGGGTCCCCCACAGGGTCACAAGTCCTGCCAGAAAACCTGCTCTGTGGGCTCCTCTCTCCACAGATCTGCAGGTCCTGCCAGGAGCCTGCTCCAGTGCGGGCTTCCCACGGGGTCACAGCCTCCTTTGGGTACCCACCTGCTCCGGTGTGGGGTCCGCCATGGGCTGCAGGTGGGTATCTGCTCCACCTTGGACTTCCATGGACTGCAGGGGGACAGCCTACCTCACCATGGTCTTCCCCACGGGCTGCAGGGGAATCTCTGCTCCGGCGCCTGGAGCATCTCCTCCCCCTCCTTCTGCGGTTGTCTTCTCTTGGTGTCTGCGGAGTTGTTTCTCTTACGTGTTCTCACTGTCTCTCTGGCTGCCATTTCTCTCTGTTCCCCAACATTTTTTTCCTTCTTAAAAATGTTACCACAGAGGTGTTACCACTATCGCTGATGGGCTCAGCCTTGGCTGGCGACAGGTCCATCTTAGAGCTGGCTGGCATTGGCTCTGTCGGACAAAGGGGAATCTTCCAGCAGCTTATCACAGAAGCCGCCCCTGTAACGCCCCCCTGCTACCAAAACCTTGCCACAGAAACCCAATACAATCACATATGGTTGTCTAACCTGTTTTGGGAGACATACATGTCATAAATACCTTAAATGCATAAAACTTCATAGACATTTCACTTTCCATTCCACATTCCAGAGTTTCCTCAGACTTGTATGCCAACTTCTCCCACGGCTCTCTCTCACACAAGCTCTTACCAGGTCTCCAAAGATACCATGGTTGTCAAACACTGACTGACTCTTAGCTCATGTACTGACCCATTATTCACCTGGAATTCCCCCTCCTGCAGAGGCCACAGATATTCAAGCTTGTCTAACTATGAAGTTTGACTCATCCCTGGATTTGTTGGACAGAAATCTTTATTTGCATAGTTTCATAAGTAATTTTTTGTAGTCAAGCAATAACAAGGTAGGTCTAACTGTCCAGCAGTTAGAATTCAAAATGTTTGAATCATAGCTTTCTTTATAAACAATATACATACGCATTCATTGCAGTATGTTTGTTGATTGGCTATAAGGGATATATTTACTTATCCAACATGCAGCCTTGCTCCAACCAATATTCAGGTCATAAGATTGTTATGTGAAGCCTGGTTAAATTTAAAGCTATGCTGGTTTGAAAATAACCTTCTGTACTAAGTAGTACACAAAACTTTCTTTACAGGGGTATCTTCTGAACTGAAGACCTTTGTTTCTCTTAACCCACCAATGTCTGCCTTACCCAGCATTATTCACCATTACTCAGCCCAGTACAGGGCCAGATTAAGGTTTCCTTGTTAGTTCATAACTTTTAAAGCATCTGGGACTGTCCTACATCTTAACTCTAATCTTCAGGTACATTTTTCAGTTCAGACAAAGCCATCCATTTGCATGTACAAAGCAAATAATTGATGAAGAATTCATGCTGGAAAAACTGAGTATGTACAAGAGTGAAAACAAGCTTATTAGTATCTGAAGTAAGATTTTTAAGAGCATTAATGCACTGAAGCTCTTGATAGCCTCCTAATTTCAGAGTAAGAATAATTCTTATTTGGCAAGTAAGAAAAGTGAGTCATGAAATAGATACAGTCCAGAAATACTAAGGACATTGATCTTGAATCTGTATGTTTAACATGTCTCCAACTTGAGACTCCTTGCCTATACAGCCTTAGGACCTGTGGGAAGAACAACACACTTCCAAATCTATTTGCCTTGTGAAAACACAGTGGCTTCACACACAGCCTTCATACTGCCTCCAGAAAGGCCTGCAGGCAGCCTACAGTGTCCACTGGCAGTGTTGCCAAGCCACCAACTGCCACAGGAAGCTGCTGGCTGTTTTTTCACAAAAGGCCCTCTTCACTCCAGTCATTGGTCTCTACCAATGCTACCACATTTACTGTCAGGTCAGTCAGAGAAATAGATTTTGAGGGTAGACTTGCATATCTGTTTAGGCTGACTTGAGAAGTGACACACCCATACAACATTTAAGGAAATCACTGGAAACACTTCTGAAAAAAATAAGGATATAAATTTTAATTTAGTTACTTAAGACTTAACAAAACTATTAGATTTTGAAAATTTGGGGCTTAAATATCTTCTCCAAAATCACCAAGCAACTATAACACCAGAGGTGGGAATAGAATCCATATCTCATATGCCTCTAATTCTATGTCTCACCAGTCATGGTAGTTCTTCAATTTTAGCGATTGTTACTAAAAAAGGGCTGGTCAAAGGTTTCAGCATTATTTCAGCTGGGAAACCAAAGGATTACTTTATATGCTTTTATTTCTTAAACATATTCAACCAACTTTTTCACTGAATCGCTGATTTTAATAAATTCCCAGAAGAGATCATTTGGACCAATGACATTTATGCATGGATGGTTTTAGGTTACAATTTAGATCAGACATATTTGCAGAGTGCACTGTCTGAGCTCATTTAAGCAAAACCTTACAAAAAAACTGTTCTATAAAAACTGGTGGGTGTGAAGTTAAAAATTGGTGGGTGTGAAGTCAAAATAACTGATAGTCCTAGCAGAGCTTGTCACATGACAAAAAGGATTTTCTTCAGATAGCTTTCATGGCTGAGGCATTTTTGGAATATTATTTTACAGTGGTTTGATAGCACATGAATAAATCTTCCAGAATTACAGTATGAACCAGACAGGAAATACAAGATGCTCTGTTACCTAATAGTCTTCATTAAAACGTTCCTGAAGTGTTTGAGCCAAAGCCCAGTTTGGAATGAGTACTGCCCTGGTAAAGTGATTCTTGAACCTTGCTGATTCAAGATAACATAACCCCAATCTACATGAAGTGTCTGGAATTATCACTGGCAAACTTGTCACTGAATAGCAGCCTTGCCAGGAAGTTTATGCACACTCAGTTACTTAAAATTTCAGACAGCTATCGGTTGCTCAACAAATGCCAAGATCACACAACCTATTCCTCCTGACAATTCACTGCCCAAATACACAAGAGCTGTGCAGCCAGAATTAGTTCAGGAATTTGGTTTTGTTTTGTGCCTCCTGTCACAAATGATAAACACTAAACATCTTTGTTACAGTGAGTTTTGATGGCAACCAGAGGAAACATATCCACAGAGAGAAGGAAACTGGTAAGCGGAGGAATATCCACCCAAAAATGGATTTTTTGATATACCATCATTGATTTTTCAGCTTAAGAAAGCAGTGAGCAATAGTGGAGGCATTTTTCAATACTTGGTATTGTAGCAGACTATTAAACAACAACAAAAAAAGACAATTCAATATATATAGTGGAAAAATTATTTTCAGGTCTAATAGGTTAATATTTTCTACATATACCAAACTAAAATAGTTAAAGTGCTTTGTAGTTCATCAGAGTGAAATTTCAAAGTCTATGTTAGAAAACATTTCCCCCAGCAACAAGATTCAGGCTGATAAAGAACTTCTTCCTTCAGACAATTGCTAGGATAGACTGAATTGAAGTCCCTCTGTATTATTCTGTCCTTCCATAAGTTTGTCTCCATCATCATGCAGTTTAAGTAATTTCTTCTAAAATCATATATTGCTGTTTTATGAGTGGTGTCTCGAACCACATGTGACTAGTGGTGAAAGTTCAATAAGCTAATCATCATGCAATCCCAGCAATATTCAGACTTGATTCACATAAAAGAAATGCACAAGTGTTAAACAAAAAGCAGGAAGTGCTTTTGAAACACAGAATAATAGAAGGGTCAGAAAAACAGATCATCTTGTAAAAACCTTGGCAACTCTGAATCAGAATGGCATAAATTAATCAATCATATCTTGCTTTTACCAGGATTCAGAGACATTAAATTTGCTTTTACCCATGTTGTTATTATAAGATTTATTCTTAGGTTAAGATACATCAGAACTGTGTAGAGTTCACATCTTCTCATTATCAAATCAATAGAGATAGGATGAAATGTCCTTTTTTCAGAAACAAAAAAAATAAAAGGTTATTTCATTATCAGAAACTCACTGCTGGCCTAAGCAATAAGTCTAGTCAAGTTTTTTACAAAAAAAACTTTTTTTGAGTACCTCTTTTTTATCAATGGACAGTGTTACTTGATGAAATTGTGCACATATATTAATAGCTAACATTTTGCTTGCCTGGCCTTTGTCTCCCTCTATAGGGTTCTACTTGGTGTCAGTACAGTATTTCTAAACCACTACAAATGTTGGAATGAGCAGGAGAAACAATTCTTGTTGTTCCAGGCTCTGTTTTCCCAGAGATACTCTCATAGAAATATATAATTAATTACCATGCTGTTACTACAGCATTGGATTTCTCCTCTAACATTCTCTTTTCCTCTAATGCACTGTATTTAATAAGCTTTTATGAAAAGCTGGCAGCCACAGAATAATAGGAAATAATGAGAAAGGTGCTGTACAAAGCTACTTATACAGCTCAGACAGCTCTTATTAGTCCTGAATTACCTGACAATTGATAACACTGTAATGATCAAAGTGCTTTAATCTGATCCTATAAGACAATTTGCTTGTTGCATTTTTTGAGAGTAAATCCAGACCCTTAGGCGAATATTATTTTGATTTAGTCTTTGTGATGGGTTGACCCTGACTGGACACCAGGTGCCCACCAAAGCTGCTCTATCACTCCCCTCCTCAGCTGGAGAGGGGAGAGAAAATATAACAAAGGGCTCGTGGATCACGGCAAGGGCAGGGGGAGATCACTCACCATTTAATGTCGTGGGCAAAACAGACTCCAGTTGTGGAAATTAGTTTAATTTATTACCAATCAAATCAGAGTAGGATAATGAGAAATAAAACCTTAAATCTTAAAACACCTTCCCCCCACCCCTCCTCTCTTCCCTGGCACAAATTCCCTCCTGATTTTCTCTACCTCCTAGTGGTGTAGGGGGACAGGGAATGGGGTTTATGGTCAGTTCATCACACATTGTCTCTGCCGCTTCATCCTCCTCAGGGGCAGGACTCATCACAC
>JANZLQ010000005.1:23671585-23682975 GCA_026212715.1 Elanus axillaris
AACGTGGGTCCTTCCCACAGGCTGCAGTTCTTCACGAACTGCTCCAGCATGGGTCCCTTCCATGGCAGGCAGTCCTTCAGGCACAGACTGCTCCAGCGTAGGTCCCCCATGGGGTCACAAGTCCTGCCAGAAAACCTGCTCCAGCATCGCTCCTCTCTCCACTGGTCCACAGGTTCTGCCAGGAGCCTGCTCCAGCGCGGGCTTCCCACAGCCTCCTTCGGGCACCCACCTGATCCAGTGTGAGGTCCTCCCCAGGCTGCAGGTGGAGATCTGCTCCACCTTGGACTTCACCACAGGCTGCAGGGGAATCTCTGCTCTGGCGCCTGGAGCATCTCCTCCCCCTCCTTCTTCACTGACCTGGGGGTCTGCGGAGTTGTTTCTCTCACATGTTCTCACTCCTCTCTCTCCAGCTGCATTTGCTGTTTTGCAGCAACTTTTTTGCCCTTCTTAATTATATTATCCCAGAGGCGCTCCCACCATTGTTGACTGTCTTGGCCTTGGCTGGTGGCGGGTCCATCTTAGAGCCGGCTGGCATTGGCTCTGTCAGACATAGGGGAAGCTTCCAGCAGCTTCTCACAGAAGCCGCCCCTATAATGCCCTGATGCTACCAAAACCTTGCCAGGCAAACCCAATACAGTCTTGGAGGTGTGACTTCAAGAACATAAAAAAATATGAAGATACAGTGTATCACATTAAAAGAAACTGAGGGAAGGCCAATTCACAAAATAAAAAATGTAAAGTGGAAAATAAATATAAATAAAGGACTATGAGTGTTTCCAGCATTTGCTGGCTTGTGTTTTTTTGAGTTGCTTCACTGGTGCAGCAAGTCATATAAAATATCAGCTATTCCAAATACTTTGTCTTGCATAAATGTTTCATTGTTGATAACAGACCAGCTGTGATGTCATTTTTCTTTCTTTTTTAGAACTAGATATATTCTGTCTGGCAAGATAAATTTATATCAGCAGTCATATTCAGGCATTTGAACCCATTTTGGCTGCATTTACTTCTTTCTTTTTTTTTTGTTTTATACGTATCATGAACTGCAGTCTGGAGTGAAATTAGTAGCAAAGCTTGTCACTGCCCAGAAAGGGGTCAGGTTATTGCTGTGAGATAGATCACAGACATGGTCTGTAAGAGATATTGTGCAGACTAGAAGTGAACATTGAGATCAGAAGGAATCTTTCAGTGCCATCATCTCTGTGCCATCATCATTTCAGTGCCAAGCACTGAAGGGTGAGGGATGACAATTCATCCCACAGCAGCAGCAAGCACAAGTTGATAGGCATCCTTCATGCATTTTATGGGAATTATGATATAATCCTTTCCCTTGGAATTCTGCTGGTTGAGTGGGCTCCCAGTTCATACTGCCAACAGCATGAAGGCTGTAATAATATGATTGCTATCTTTCTCTTTCCTTACAACAGTTACAAGGCCACATGCCTACCTATTCATCTACACACAGAACATGCACATGTGTATACACTCATGCACACGCAGATGCTGCTCATTCAATAGTTTCAGCACAAATAGGCTGGTTTCAGCACAAATAGGTTGGTATTCAACTCATCCTGATTTCTTTTTTTCAGCGGGGATAATAGTATGAAGAGAAGAAAAACATGCGTATAGCAGAGCTCTTTATCTTCTTCTCTGCATATTTAGCTACCCCCTCATTTTCTTTGTAGTCCACACCACTGGAGGAATTCCTATGCAGATGATAGCATTTGCTAAATACTAAGAGGAACACCCACAACTCTGTTTTTTCTCTTTCTAAGCTTCTTGACTTAATACTTCTTTGCGTTGTATTTTTTTTAATCCTATTGAACTAAGCAGAACAGGGAAAAACATGCAACTAAGTGAGCACCAACAATATTTTTAATTATATGATTAAATGAACCACCCATTACATTTAACAGAAGAGGAGAGGTTGTGCTGCAGCATGAAGCAGATGATTTCTGTATGAAATTAAAGTTAAGCTTAAGTACACATCCTCATAAAAAGGCTGGCTAAAAGGAAACTATGTCCTTATGGAGAAGTATCTAAAAATGATTTGACTTATTGCTTAGAAAGGTTTAGGTTTCAGGTTTTCTTACTGATTTTGTGTTCAGGGAGAATAGGGACACTCTGCTACTGGAACTTTGTATCTGCCTTTTTACTGGAAGCTTTTAAGACCTTTCTCAGAAATTCAGAGGCATTCTTGACTTTCAAAGCAGAAACTCCAGAGATGCCACCTTCTATGTCTTCATATTGATTCATCATTATAAGATGTTCATTGGGAAAAGAGAATAATGGAGGAAGGAAGGATAAATGGATTCATCAGATAGGAAAGAAAGCAAAAAAGTTATCAGAAAACAAGGTATAGGTTAAAGTATAGCAATGAATGTCATAAATATTTTTTGCTTGCATAGTTCAAGTTTTTCCTGACCTGTGTTTAATAGAGATAGAACACTATTACAGACACGTCTCAGCTCATAAAAAATTTCCAGATTCCACCATTATTCCCTGAGGAGTGGCCCTTGAGAAGAATAGATACATAGCTTTTATTTGAAAAACTGAGAAAAAAAACCAAAACTACCATTGTTGAAGCTCCTCCATTCACATTCTCCTCTCTCACTTTAGTAAAGTGTGGCTTGGATTCATTACCCTTTGGATATTATACAGAGGAAAACAGAGCACACATTTCCTGAATCAGAAAGGCCCTCAGAAAACAGCTTGCAAAGATGAAATAGGTATGTCTGTACTGGGTACTATGCACAGACATGAATTCCCCATGCCTATACTTTAATCTAGGACAATGCAAATCAGCTTTGGTCTAAGAAGTATGTGATCAAATATTTCCTGAGACACTGTTTACCTGAGACTCAGAAATACCCATCATATTCTGGTGGGATTCAGGGACAAAATACCTCTTTTCTTATTCTACTGTGGGGATATACTGAGAGAAAAATACTGACCTGAAGGGAAGAATGAATTCTGTCCACTGATAAAATATTTGCTCATATTTTTTTCCATTAGCTAAAAGCATTCCTTTTTACTTTTACTTGTATCTCAGCAGGTCAATTTCACCTAATAAATCAGAAAGGGAGGAGCAGGAGTAGAAATGTTATATTGCAGCAACCTATACAACTCATTGTACAGAAGGAAAAGTACTTTGAATATATTAGCTAGACTAATGGTAGTTAACCTGCTCATTTTCTTCTCAAAACTGCCTGGCAGCTTTCTACTTTTTCCCATTTCTGCTCATCCAGGCATTAAAAATCCAAATTTATTCCCAGAGTTTGGTTTCCCATAAGGAGTTAGATCTTCTACTATCAGTTCATCTAGGATATTTATTTTACAGAGGTATTTTTCAGGCCACTTTTCTATTAGAGTCTATAACACATACTTGTATTAATTGCTTTAATCTCTAGTTTTAGTTATAGCCTAGGTGCTCAGAATGAGGGATAGGTTTCAAACCACACTCATTCATGCAACTTTTTAACCTTCTCTGTTCCATAGATGTGACAGTTTATTACAGATACAACATTTTAAAATGCCTTGTGGAAAGCATCTTTACTGGGAGAATTTGGAGCGTGGTTAGAATTCAACAGTTTTTCATTATCTGCACAATGAATTGCTTCTACAATGATGATTTGCAGAGAGAAAGATTTTGTGTGACTCTTCAAAATCAGCTTTCTGGAGGAAAACTTCTTTGTAGTTTTGAAGATAATTATTGCTATAAAGCCATACTAGTTATAAAATAAATGTAAAATTGAAAGTGTGATTCAAATGAAGAATAAAAAATGTTTTGAGAAGTAAATGCCAAGAGATTCAGCCGTCTCCAGGACAGCAGGGCTCCATCATGCATAATGGTTACTCAGGAAGACAAACAACATCAGTCTGAATGTCTTCCCCTTCTACAGCATGTAAATGTTCTCATTGGGCAGGGCCTTCTCAATTGATGGATCCTCTAATGTTGACTAATCAGGTGACTTTTGGTAAATATGTATCCCAGTCTTTGAATGTTCCACCACCCATTGCTCTCACTGTACTCTTTAACATTCCATTGTACTGTTCCATTTTCCCAGAGGCTGGTGCATAATAGGGGATGTGATCAGTTGATGTGAAGACAGTTTAATAGGAATATCCTTTGGGTCATTTGGGGTCAGCTGTCCAAGTTGTGTCCCCTCCCAACTCCTTGTGCCCCCCCAGCCTCCTCGCTGATGGGGTGGGGTGAGGAGCAGAAAAGCCCTTCGCTCTGGGTAAGCCCTGCTCAGCAGTAGCGAAAACACCTCTGTGTTATCAACACTGTTTTCAGCACAAATCCAAAACATAGCCCCATACTAGCTACTAAGAAGAAAATTAACTCTATCACAGCAAAAAAACAGCACAGCTACCATGGTGACAGGTACTGTAAAAAAATAAAACTAGCTCACTGGATATTTTTGGTGCGACTAAATGCATCATTTTCTGCATAGTTTCAGGTAACTTTTTTCTGCTTAGTCTTTCTTACTGTTGAAAATAGTATTTCGTCTGTTAAATAAAACCAAGAAAAATAAGGATGACTTTTTGAGTAACTGTGTTCTGCTATTACCTAATTGTGCCCTGTTTCTCCTTTGCCATGTTTAGAAGGCTTAGCTGCTGACTGAACTAAAATGCTGTCTGTATGATTGTTAGCTCAGGGACCGTAGGTGAAATCCTTCAAATTCAGTTAGAACTTTGCAGGCAGTACTGGAGGGTAATAAGATTTTACCTCATGTTTTTTTACTTATTTTGCGTGATAACAAACAGATTCTAGCATGCTCAGAATTTCTAACTACTAATATTCTTACACCAACCACTATCAGCAACTTTTTAGGATGTTTGCAAAGAAAAAGGCAGATATGGTTCTGAGGAATAAACACCAATGTTGGGATTCACATCATGACTCAAAGCACGTAGTTATTCAGTTCCCCCTAAAACACATGCCTGAGGTAAGACTCAGTTGTAAACACAGGGGCCTAATGCCACTATAGATACTAGAGTATGCATAAGCAGCTGACTGACAGATATGAGAGAGGGCTTAGATAAGATGGAGGCTTGTAAGGGAAACAACCATTTCTTTGAGCCTGCAGTCATTTTGTATATATGGATTATGCTTTGCTCCAATGGATTTGCCAAGTATTGCATTTATTCTCTTTCTTTCTTACCTCTCCCCTAGTTATACAAAAAGCTGAAGAATCAATCAGATACTCTATTACTATGCATGGTATACTATTATACAAAGAGGTTAAATGTGAGAGAATGTAAAATAACGGCAATTGATATTGTGTCAAAAAGAAGAAAAAATGTTGCAGACTCAGAATTTCTCAGGGAAGAAACTGAAGCATAAATATAAATATATTTTCCTTTAATTCCTCCATGACAAAGAAATGTAAATAAAGTCTATCAGATGCTGTTGATATTGTTATCTGGAGGCAAAAACACAATAGGAAATAAGCATATGAACAAACAAGATGGGATGTGAAGTCTGAAAAAAAACTGTGCAAACTGCAGGAATCCACCTTGTTAAAGTAAAGCAGACCTGGCTGGTGAGGTCAGAAACAAGAAAATAATAATCTTCAATGTAAAGTATAGTGCCTTGTCTTGATTTTGTTTTATCTGGCAGTAAACTGAAATGGTCCTGTGTAATACTTGTTATTACAAGCACTTGTGATAGTTGGAAAAACAGCAAAGAGATGTCACAGACAATTCCAAAACATGTAAATTACATCAAATTACAAGGGCCAGATAACTTTTAGCAGCTGATTAGCTGAATTTCTTTCAAAGATTCATGGCTACATTGTGTATAATAGGACCTCACACACCTTGGTCATGTGTAAAGGTGTATGGTTAAGTGTCTTAATCTCAAAATGTACTTTAGTAAAGAGAGTCTCAACAGCAGCAAAGAGAAAAAGGAAGAAAAGATATGACAAGAGACAGTGGTCTGAATTTATTTAGTTGTCTCTCTGTGGGCAGGTGCTATAATCTGGGGCATTTTAGGTCATCTGAGCCATCAGCTTTGGGATGGCAGATAAAACAAAGGACCTTTGATGGATATGTTCCTGTCTGAACCTGAAACTGGAGGCCAAGTGTGATACTATCAGCCATTTCAAATGTCACTAGACACTTTTGTGTTGGAAACTGAATCAGGTTCCCAGAGACAAGATAAAGAAAAATGTGATGGTAAAAAAGTTATCAAGGAGACTGAGACTAGGGAGAAATCCTTTAGAAAAGAAAAATCTCAAAGTTGTTAATTTGTAAAGAAAACAGAAATGTGCATCCCATTAAGTAACTCTTTAAACATATGTGAAACCTCAGGCAAATTGGGCACCTAACTCTTATAAAACCCAGCCACTGCTTCAGATGGTTGTTGATGAACCCAACAGTCACTTTTTAAACCACTTGAAATCACTTCTACACAAAAGTTGATTGCAAATTGCATCAAAAAAGGAATAAAATTAAAGAGGATGTTTATATAGCAGCTATGCCAGTTTAAGGATCTTCTGCAAGAATCAGACAGGGCATGCAGTCTGGTGTTACCACCACACAGGGAAAAGGCAACACCAATGCCAGGACAGTCAACCAAATGGCAGATTAGTGCTGCTATGGCACTTTGGTCAGATTTAAATCAGTCCTCAGCCAGCACGCGGACACTTTGTTCTATAGGAAAGTCTCCAGAGGTTATATTGGAAACCTAGCTTTAAGAACAGTGTCATGGTGCCAAAGGGTCTGCAGCTCCCTGGGCAGCGGGAGTGAGGGGGGGACCCATGGCATGGGGCAGGTCAGGGCCTGGCAGCTATGGCCCATCGCACATCCCAGACAGGGAGCAGGGCAGCTGGGGGCATCGGGGCAGCCCCAATCCTGGCACCTCCCTGGGGACAGGAACAGACCAAGGCCAGGCCAGGCTGTCAGCCTGCACAGCTGGGCCTGGCTTGGTGGACCCCATGACCAGTCCTGCTGCGGGGCCGCTGGGACAGGAACTGACAGCCCTGGGAGGCTGAAATGAAGTCCTGGGCCATGTGCAGGGGAGGAGGGAGATCCTTGGTGGGGATGAACAGGGACAGTGAAGCCATTAAGTGCCCTCAGGGACCTGACAAGCAGGAGGCAAAGATCCTCTGCAGAATAGTAATGAAATGCTTCACTTAGGGTCCCTAATGACCATATTTCAGTAAATGCAACAAAAAATAGTGAACCATGCCTTTTCACAGTCTTTACATATGAATTGAAAAAAGTTTTAAATGAGTAAATTATCAACGGTAAATATCTGTCTTACTGTTTTCCCTCAATTTAATACCCACAAAATCTGCAATTCAAAAGGAAAAGCTCCAGAGGAGGAAATACTGTGAAAATGCCTCAACTGCAAGGATTCTCTTGGGTTCCACAGGGACTTTGTAAATTTGGATGGGAGTTATCTCACCTCACTTTTGAGGCTATAGTATAGATATAAACTGCTATGTAAACTTTTTAACCAATGAAGAGAGCTATATCTACAACAGGATTCATCAGAACTAGTTTAGATATCTACATTAATATGAGGTGAGTGGCGCCCTAGAAGTGCAATTTTTAGTTTAGAGATTGTAAAATGGCCTGGACAACTTGCTAAGGTGCAGACATCTAAGGATGGGTGAGATGAATCTCACCTAGTTAAGTCACTTAATGTTTGTCCCTCATCTTCCTGGCTGCAAAATAAAGAAATACCCTGCCCCAAAGAGGTTGTTTTGACAATACATTACCTCATAGCTGTATGATGCACAGCTAATTACATATCTGAATTGAAGGCTGACACTTTTCTAGAGGACTTTCAATATCTCAGTTTTTCTCCAGATTATTGGTTAAACCCCAGATACAGAATCACGGAATGATGGAAGGGACCCCTGGAGGCCATCTTGTCCAACCCCTTGCTAAAGTGTATCTATCATATGCTTGAGAATATGATACCATATGCTACCATATCTATCACTGAGTTCAAATTACTTAGATCAGTTCTACATCATGGTCTTGGTAAAGCAAGTAATGAGGCTTTCAGCTTACTCTGCTGAACTATAAAAGTGCTGGTATATGCATACTTACACTGCAAAAACTCTCGTTTTGCACAGGAGAATGAGAGAGAAACAACGGGTACATTTACATCACTAAATGGCATTGCACAAAAACAGAAGGAAGACTTTGCTGAAGGACTTCCATCCACTTTGCAAGTGGGGCACTCAAGATAATGTCCTAACATACAGTTTCAGTGATGGCTTATATTACTAACACAGACATACCCAACTGTACCCTTAGAGAGCACACTGAATGCGTGTTTGGATAACATTGCTGCTTGAGTTTGTGAGTATCTGTATACCCCAAGACTCAGTTTTAATTTTCATACCTGTAATTTAGAGCTCCACAACAAGTGGACACTGTTTCTTACAAAGAAAATGTATCTGCTATCAATATTATTTGTGCATAGTATTTGTGCACTGTATTTGTAATCATTAAAATGACTATCTACTATTATAATAGTATTCATCTTGCTCACACTGGACTGTTTCCAAGGTTTCACACAGCTTCTGTCCTGCCACATACAACAATGTAGAAAAATAATTATTTCTATTTTTTGCAATATCATTTGCTTCCAGAGACACATGTAAATTCTCCATCTGTCTCTTCCAATATTTTGCCATGTTTATTTCTGTACTGAAGAGTTTGTTCCTGGAATTTTTCCTAGAGATACAGCAGTCTGATGCTTAGAAGAGATGGAATGCTATTTTAATTCTCAGCATGTAGTAATAATAATAAGGGAGCTTAAAGAAACTGATAAAAGCTTGGGAACTCTATTCTTCAGTCTTAGAATAAGCTATTAGCTTTCTTAAAATCCTAGAAGAAAAATTCCCTGAAATCTTAACATCTAAGAAATTTAATTACATTTCAGCAAAGCATACTCACATTCAGATATTTATCCACAAACTAAACACCCAAGCTACTGCTCTTCTGAGGGTTACTTAAGATTAACTTTGCCAGTGTGTCTTCACCCTCTTAATCTACATGTTTAAATTGTTTAGCAAAAAAGACCATTAACACTTGTTTTTTTCTTCTTGGCACAAAAGTGCAAAGTAGTCTTGACAAGCCAACAAAAGCAAAAATAAATGAAATTGAAATATAATCAATGTTTTTCTCCCATTGAACTTTTCATATATTTTAACTGTGCTTTATAATAATGCCTAGTGAATATCATTAAATATATCTACAAGACTTTGCAGATTCAAGTCTAAAGACTACAGACTGCTAAAAGACCCACAAAACAAAAATGGTTTAAGAACAACAGCACTTGCCAAATCAAACATATATTCTTGAAGGTAGTCCTTTAAAAAGTTATTATTTTCTTGTTGTGATCAGTATTAAGCATGATTTCCCCTGAATATTAGAAAATTATAGTCTTTGGTGCATTTACTTAACTACTTGTAATATTACTTGTTTTCATTGTCTCTCTTACAAGACGAAATTCAGAATTTTACTAGTGATGAAAAAATATAATTTATCTGTATAGTTCCTGCTTTCCTACACTATTATCAAAAAACATACATCCATATCCCTTCTATACACAGGAAGCATATACTAAAATAGATCAAACATTAAAAGCAGAAATAAAGAGCTTGAGCTAAAATTCACCAGCCATTGAATGAAGCCCAAGTAAAGGTAAAGATACAAAATATTGTTGGAAACAGGGAAGCTGGGTTACCCACAAGGGCTGGTGTCTTGTAGTTACTGACTCCAATATCTGAGAAGATGTGACCTGTCATGAATTTTTTTCAGTGACAGAGGCATTTACAAGGAAACACATGTTTAGAGTGAGCTTATTTGGCTTTTTTCCCTGGTTAAAAGCATGGATAATATGCTTCTTTTTGTTTGTTTGTTTTACACAGATTCATATTTTCCCCAAGCACGTAAGTACTGAATACATCTGAAAATTTTCCCATTTCTTACATTGGGCTGAAATTGGCTAACAGGGACAGATGTTCCTGGTGAAGCTGAAGGTGGAAAATATGGTAGAGAGCTGCACACACACACACAGTAATACACATAAAGATTGCATCAGTGAGGCTGAAAGTGCTAAGTTTTCTTTTTTGAGGAAACCTAGATAGCTGTAAGTAAAAAGAATACACATTTTTAAATGTCATAATTTCTGATGTACTTTTCACTGGATATTACTGAAGCCCTTAAATTATTAGTAAAATACATATATTCCAGATTTAATATAACCTTGGACAACTAATGGACCTGTCATCCACGTTCTGCAAGAAGTGAAGGAAAAACAGAAAACATTCAAAGAAAACAAGTAAATATATCTTCTCAGAGAAGACTTATCAAATACCATTTGTCTTAAGAAGAAACATCTTTAGCAATGGAATGTCTCTCATGATGTAAACTGCTGTTCTGCAATAAATTATAGGGAAGTCTATGTAAGGGGCTGAGTTCAACAGCTGTGTATTTCTTTTCTATAGAGTGATTTGTTTTGTTTCTTCCTCACTTTGGAAAATGCAAAGGGAAAAGTGTATTTTAGTAACAAAGGGAAGTAAAACGATGAATTTGTTTCAAAATGAACAGAAAAATGAGAAAAAGAAGAAGAATATGCAATTTAAGATTTTCATTACTTGTGCATATATTGATAAACAATAGGAAGTTAGTCTATGAATTAGCTACTGACTCATACAGCAACTCTGTTGGAGACTGTGGTTATTGCTTGACATATTGAGAAAGCATAAAATGTGAAGAAGACTAGACATTAGCTCATCTTTTTAGTCTGTGATAAATAGATGTTGTAAATTCAGACTACTTTAGATGTATTATGCACGTGAAATGCAAATAGAATGTGGCCAAAAAAGTTTTGATCTCAAAACTAGTGAAAGAAATGATGCTTCATTGTTGCAGCGTTGTTAAAATGTGGCTTGTGTTTTATTATAATTGCTCCATAAAGCTATCATGTGAAAGTTGCTTTTAAGCTTTACAAAAGAGTAATATATTCTCCCCCCAAAAAACAACACAAATGGCTTTGTCATTTTAAGGATTCAATAGTTCTTTATTCCATTCAGCTGATTACATAACAATGCTAATTATTGTTGTAACAAATTTTGGTTTCCATCCAAAGTTTATGTATGCATGAACATGGTTTTACATGTTACTTTAAAAATTAAGTGTTGTCCTGGTTTCAGCTGGCATAGAGTTAAGTGTCTTCCTAGTAGCTGGAACAGTGCTATGTTTTGAGTTCTGTATGAAAAGAATGTTGATAACACTCTGATGTTTTCAGTTGCTGCTAACTAATGTTTATACTAAGTCAAGGTTTTTTCAGCTTCTCATGCCCAGCCAGCGAGAAGGCTGGAGGGGCACAAGAAGTTGGCACAGGACACAGCCAG
>JANZLQ010000005.1:23695251-23711815 GCA_026212715.1 Elanus axillaris
AGTACCTCAGACTTTTCCTCATCCTTTGCCACTTTGCTTCCCCTGCATCCAATAAAGGATGGAGATTCTCCTTAGCCTTCCTTTTGTTGCTGATGTATTTACAGAAACATTTTTTATTGTCTTTTACAGCAGTAGCCAGATTAAGTTCTAGTTGGGCTTTGGCCCTTCTAATTTTCTCCCTCCATAACCTCACATCCTTGTAGTCCTCCTGACTGGCCTGCCCCTTCTTCCAAAGGTCACAAGCTCTCCTTTTTTTCCTGAGTTCCAGCCAAAGCTCTCTGTTCAGCCAGGACAGTCTTCTTCCCGACCAGTTTGTCTTTTGGCACATGGGGACAGACTGCTTCTGCACCTTTAGGTTTCCCTATTTGTTTGGTAAATGCATCCAGTTTGGTTGGTACATGCCTTGGATCTTGCTAGTTATTCATAGCCATAATGAGTATTGCAAATTTGGGGTCTGACAGAGATGCACATCACTGTGATGAGATCTTCCTGTGTTTCCTTTAGTATGTATCAAAATTTCTGACGGAAGATGAGTGCATGTAGATAAACATGCATTTTGAACATGTTAACATGTCACTCATTCTCTTCGAAATTCTATGAAAACAAACACCAGTTGGCAGGATCTGTGTCCTAGTAACTCATCCATTCCACAAGTACTTATAACAGACACTATATTAATGGTTTATCCCAAGTGAAATTGCTGAACCATGCTTTATATATCAGAATTTGAATGCTTAAGCTTCATCTCTTCTACCCTTAAGTTAATGTGAAAAAGAAGTATTTTCTCTTTGTCAGAAGGCACAAACAGAAATCAGTGGAGGAGAACATCTCAAATAGCTGAACATATAGTCATCTGCACCTGCTGAGAGCTTAGAGAGTCTTTCAGAAAAGACCCAAATTAGTCACAAGATGCTTCAGCAGCAGCAGAAATGAAAGACAGTAAGGATTAATCAGAAGTACAAGTTCTTACAGGAAATTGCTTAGTAGTCTAGACAGAAGGTGATGTGGGATTGATCAGTAACAGAAAGTACTGTGGGGTCAGTATGTGCCTACCCTCCAGAGCCTCATGAATGGGAAATATCTTTCACAATTTTTTTTTTTTTCTACACAGCAGACTCAAAAGACTGCATTTTTTTAGTTTTAAATTTTTTAGTTATAAATAAAGTTGTCTAGCTTTTACTGTTGCCTTTGAGATGGCAGATTGCTAAAGAAAAACATAAACATGTTAGTCATAGGTGTAGAGACATCAAGCAGCACAGCATTTGCTGAATTCATAAAAAATAGACTGCTAATTCTAGAATAGTGAGATCCTAGCAAGAACTAAAGGTTGTTATTCAAGGAAACACCATTCCTTCAATTAAGTTATATTTTAAATTAAGTGACATACATGAAAGTAGTACAATGTCTAAGGCTAAACATCCAGAACCAGATGAAAAACTGTTGTAGACTCTGGTTGTAATTCAGTTTCAGACCTAGAAGAAAGAGTCTACAGTGTGTCTGCATTTGAGCTGGACGGTGATCGCAGTCAGCAGTCACATAGTCAGTACAGTTAATGGACCCTAGAGTTCACCAAACGTCTGTTTTTCCATCTAGATCTCATCCTAATTTCACAGACTTCATGAACTAGATCGCCATGGACTATAGTGGAATCTTAGGCACTGACTCACAGGTAGATAACCAAAATACAGAGACCTACAAATGTGGGCCTGAATCCTACCTAGTAGTGTCGAAGTCATAACAATTTTCTTTGCCAGCTAGAGGGGGGAGCAAAGATTTATCTCCATCCATGTTATATATTTTCACTCAAGAATAAAGAGAGGAACAGACTGGCAATAAAGGTTTTCTCCTGAAGACAGAGGCATTTAATTCATGCTCCTTGTGAAAATGAAAGGCAACTCTAGTTGAGGTAAAGGAATGAATGATGGCAACATAGCTTCAGCCACATTTATTAGGAAAAATGCAGAGAATAAGGGCAAAAGTGCTGAATCAGAGATAGGTATCTGAAGTGTATTTGATTGCAAGTAAGTCCAATTTCTATTTCTTTGTGAAATTGTGCTGCTTGTTCCCCTATCTGTCCACACTGAAGTGACTACAAAGTATGGATTAAATATGCATCTTGATTGCAACCCTTTCTAAGTTCTGTTAAGTATCACTGAGACTTCAGAAATATAAATCACTCAGGCTATAACTTGTGGTGATAAAGTTATAGTATGGTCATATACTCTAAACTATTGCAGCATATGCCTCCAGATGCCAGAGAGATAATCATTAGTGAGAAAATTAGCTTGCAAATATTAGATCACTAGATGTTCCTGTAAATTTGGCTGAAATGGTGACTCTCTTGTATATTTTGAAATCTTTAAAAATATAGATGTATAAATATTTATTGATGTCTAATAGTAAAGCAAAATTGAGAATGTCTTGCTGCTGTTGTCCCAAAAGTAGGGTCATGTACTCTGTGTGCAAGGCACCAATATACACACAGAGCAGAGGTATTTTATTCCAATTCATGTTTGTGCAAATATGGGAGCTAGGTGGTAATCCACAAAGCTAGCAGACCTCATACCTAAACAGGCAAGCAATTTGTACAGTTTAGTTTTACATATTTAGTTTCTTCCCCCAAACTATTATTGGTAGTTGCTTATCTATCACCATTTCTATTGGGCTAAAGTTTTCCCTGCTTTGAATTAAAGGTACAGTGTTCTTTTATTCTACAGTACATGCTCAAGGAGGGAGTGGGGTAAGTGGTTTTGGCCTTGAATCGAGTCGGTGGTTGTGATCCCCCCCTGCCACCTTTACTTTCCCCCAGTTACTGAAGATCCTTGCTGACTTCATGCCTGTTAGCAATTATTCAACTTTCGAACCTCCTGGGGTAGGATGTTCCCTTCTTATCACTCTTTTAGTTCTCCTTCAGGGGCACAATAGTTAGGAAGTCATGCCTTGTTTATACAAAGGGTATCCTGTTTCTCAAGACGTTTGTGGCCTTTTTAAGATGGCTTAAGTACATCTACTGAAAGGTGACTTTAACTTCCTAGTGGTTGCCATATAAGGCCAATTCTTACAGTAATGAAAACACCATAGCTCCATTGATCTCAACAGATCTTTACAAATGTCTTTCAGCTTTGAATGTGGTGCATATATATAGCAGTAGGTGACTTGAATCCAGCCATATTTGAACTTCAGAAATTTTAGTATTTGGTTTTGAGGATGTTTGTCTAAACAGGATGTTTCCTGTTAGGTAGATTCTAATATTGGCATTTCTGATGTGTTACAGTTAATGTTTTAAAAGCACAGTTTTTAAAGGTGTGGCTGCGTCAGCTTTTTAGTACTGGTTTTCCATATCAGCTTATATTGTCATTGCAGTTTGTACTGAATGTTATTTTATGGGGGCTTCTTGTACAAGCCAAGCAGTAACATTCTGTATTTCAAGAGTATAGACAGACACAAAAATCAGAATAGAATCTTTATAGAAACAACATTTCACAAATTCATTTTGCTCTGTTTTTTAAGAATTAATAGATTTTTAGAAAATGATCCTTTTCCAACAAAACTGCCTTTCTTTGACAGGAAATTGTATCCCTGAAAAGCTTTTTTTGAACAGCCCTATTTAAATTAAATAAATGATTATGTTTATGTCACCTAAGTGAAATTTCAGGTAAGTACACAAATCACACCCTGCTCAAGAAACAAAATAGAGATGAGCAAAGGTGGATTAAGAAAGGATACAGGTTGGGGAATTACAACCAAAGAGATGATCTGCCTTTCCTATATACCTACACACCTGAAGTGTCCCTGGAAAGTAGATCTATTTCCTCCATGATAAAAATTATGCCTGATCTCTGCCCATAGATTTAATGGACAGAGTTTTTTTCCTTTTCTGGCAACATATTTTCAACTTGAAAGGAATTTAACAGCTTTAAAGTTTCATATACTTTCAATACATTTTACTGTATTAAATATTAAACATGAGAAATCTAGACATCAGAAGACTGTCTCCTTCTCAGCATAGGACAGCCTGGAAATGCTTACTTTGAAATATACTGAATGAAAGGACTGGAAAGAACTAGAAATTGCATGAACGGCTATTGCAAAAAGCAGATTTTAATAATGGTCAGCACACATTATTTCTACTAAGATCTGTCCTCAAAGTACTCTAAGTAAACCCCTTACCACAAGGGATTTCCCCACAAAACAATCAATATGTCCTTAAGGTTTTATGTCAGCATCATGATAGAAAGCTAAATGAAGTAATATCCACTGTTTGGGGTTTGGGGGCAGGGTTGGTTGGTTTGGGTTTTTGGGGGGGTTTGTTTTGTTTTTTTTTCTTTTCTGTTCCTCAAATATCTTTCTAAAAATGCCTGACTATTGAAAAAACTGTTATAGGCCATGCTTAGAGCATTCCTGTAGCTAAACAAAACTAAATAAAATGGTGAATCCCAAGGCTAAAATAGTGCATACCATGTACTGGGGACTGATTTTTGGTTGAGTTTGGATTATTTTTTTTTCTTAACCCGAAGATTGTTTAAGATAAATTACAGAAATAAGGTCAACAATCCAAAGTTCAGAGGAGTACCCTTACAACTGGGTTAAAGTCAGGCTATGCATTCTTTCCCACTGAAACTGTTTTCTGACCTTGGTATTGTTTCAACAGCAATTAAAAATGTCACAGACAGGCAGGCTCTATACAGGTTACTTCCACTGTTGCAGAAAAACTGGAATACACTTGAGATCAGGTCAGAATAGAAGCAGTTTATTACTACAGCCTGTAGGAGAGAACACAGAGCAGCAGCAGCTTGTCAGGCTCTGCTGATATGGAATCTGCTCAAACTGGGCAGTTACAGAGCTTACATACCTTTAGGCTGTACAAACTGTTTTTCACCAAACCCCCGTCACATAAACAGGACTATGGTAAATAACAGCAGCAATTGGAATTCTTCAGGTAAAAGGCTCTAGACAATACATCCTTTTACAAGTCACTCCTTTGTTACCTAAATCAAGCTAACTGCAAATGTTTCTTAACTGATGATGATGGTATGTTAACTATTTTGCTTCCGGAACTAGAATCTTTTATGGTTATGCCCAAAAAAGAATATTGGCAAACTAGTATCTCTTCAGAGTTCTTGTACTTAACTGAGCACTCCTACTGGATCAGGGCCATGGAGAGTGTGAAGCAGGGGAGCTCTTTAAAGAAGAGATCAGTACTAAGCCAGGGAGATCTGTCCATGTCCAGAGCAAAACTCTAAGTGGTTAAGGAGATTTAAATACAAATAAATATCCAATGAGAGTGTTGATCCCTGTGTTTGAGAAGCAGTTAGAGGAGGAGTTAGTGAATTGCAATTAACTGGTATCACAATTCCACCAGTCATTCCTTAAACACCTAAATCAGCTCTTGGATTTCACCTTTAGTGACAAACAGACTCCAAACACAGTTAAATTTATCTTCTAAGGTCTGCAGTGGCTTCCATAATTGCAGAAGGGCATTTTGACAAATTATTTTAGCTTGAGGGGAGGTTGCAGGAAGTCAACTTTCTTCTCCAAAGCAGACTGGGATTCAATTTAAGGCAGCCACTACTTACTTCAATTCCAGTCCATGCCTGTTAGATAATCTCTTCTGGCAAGGCTACTCTGGACTCAGGGGACAGCCTAACAAGAGATATATTCTGCATTTCCCTGCATCATCCAAGCTAGACTGCTATTCTCATTTTTCTTTTTCTTCCAGATGCATGAACATGTAACCTGAGAGGAATAGAGAGACACTGTCCAGCCATGCAGGGATGTGGTAAGGAAAGGCAAAGCAAGGAAAACATACCCTTGTTGGAAGAGGATCAGTTAGGGAATACATGAACACAGTGAACATACGTAAGTCCATGGGTCCTGACAGGATGCACCCATGAGCAGATAGCTGTTGTCATTCTGAGGCTACTCTTAATTATCTTTGAATGATCATAGTGATTGGAAGAGGTGCCTAAGGACTGGAGGAAAGCAAGTATCACTCCTATCTTCAAAAAGGGCAGGAAGGAAGACCCAGGGAACTACAGGCTGCTCAGCCTCACCTCAGTCCCTGGGAAGGTGACAGGGCAGATAATCCTGGGAACCATTTCCACACACATGAAGAAAAGAAGGTGTTCAGGAGTGGTCAGCATGGATTCACAAAGGGGAAATCATGCTTGACCAACCTGATAATATTCTATGATGTAAATGACTGGCTTGGTAGATGAGGAGAGAGAAATGGATATTGTGTACCTTGACTTCAGTAACGCTTTTGACACTGTCCCCCCATATCCTCATAGGCAAGCTGAGGAAGATTGGGCTGGATAAACAGACAGTGATGTGGACTGAAAACTGGTTGACCAACCAAGCCCAAACAGTGGCAGGCAGTGGCACAAAGACTAGTTGGAAGCCAGTAAATAGCAGCGTACCCCAGGGATCAATACTGGGTCCAATCCTATTCAACATCTTCATCAATGATCTGGATGATGGGGCAGAATGTACCCTCAGCAAGTTTGCTGATGACACAAAACTGTGAGGAGTGGCTGGTACACCAGAGGGTTGTGCTGCCATCCAGAGGGACCTCCACAGGCTGAAGAAATACACTGATAGGGACCTCATGCAGTTCAACAAGGGACAGTGCAGAGTCCTGCCCTTAGGGAGGGAGGAATAGCCCCATGCACCAGCATATGCTGGGTGTCACCCAGCTGGAAGGTCATGCTGGAAGGTGAACCTTCCCCTCTGCTCAGCACTGGTGTGGCCACATCTGGAGTACTGTGCCCAGTTCTGGGCCACCCAGTACAAGAGAGACATGGAGGTGCTCAAGAGAGTCCAGCAAAGGGCAACTAAGATGACTAAGGGACTGGAGCATCTCACACATGACAAAAGGCTGAGAGAGCTGGGACTGTTTAGCCTAGAGAAGGGAAGGCTAAGAGGGGAACTTATTAATGTATATACATACAAGAAAGAAGGGTGCAAAAACAACAGGGCCAAGTTCTTTTCAATGGTGCCCAGTGACAGGACCAGAAGCAATGGGCACAATCTGAAATACAGCAGGTTCTCTCTGACCATCAGGAAACACTTTTTTACTGTGCGGGTGAGCGAGCACTGGTGCAGGTTGCCCAGAGAGGTTGTGGAGTCTTTATTCTTAGAGATACTCAAAAGCTGTATAGACATGGTCATGGGCAACCAGCTCGCAGCAGGTGGCCCTGCTTGAGCAAGTGGTTGGAGCAGATGACCTCCAGAGATCCTGTCTAACCTCAATCATACTGTGATTCTGTGAGTGGAGAGGCCAAGAGAAACATTTGCAATTACAGCTGTATCTATGGTGTTCTTTTTAATTCCCACCCCCCTCCAAGGGCAGCCCTGATGTTCCACCACAGTACTGAATGACAGGAAAGAAATGAAACACCACCCAGAACATCTAATGTCTGCTCTAATAGATTTAGATCATCGCAGAAAAAAAATCTACATTGAACTAATAACATTTAAGTTGGACAAACAAAAGGCTCAATGGACACTGTTGGGATTTTTACTGCACTTCCAAGGAATTAATCCACTGAGGTTCTACCATACTATCTTGTGACAATACAAATTTAGAGCACAACAGCTAAGTACAGAGCAATATTTAAAATAGACAA
Organism: Elanus axillaris; assembly: GCA_026212715.1. Classification (NCBI taxonomy): domain Eukaryota; kingdom Metazoa; phylum Chordata; class Aves; order Accipitriformes; family Accipitridae; genus Elanus; species Elanus axillaris. Next base: position 23,702,880 of record JANZLQ010000005.1, read on the forward strand.
ATCATTCAGCAAAAAATGGGCAATACATTCACTGAACTGAAACAATCATTTGAAAAGATGTGTTGAGAACCAACAGCCTGCTGTTTAAAGAGAAAAGGAAAAATGGCTTTATACATCAAAACTGAGGGGTAGACAGGAAAAATAACCACACTTATACATGGTCTTGGACCACTAGTGACAATCAGGACTTTGTTGAAATGCTTTCAGTGCAATCACCATCACATATCTGAGCAGGTATTTATTGCATAAATTTGCTTTTTTGGGTTGCAGAAGGATACAAGGTTTTATATTCTTTACTGTGGTAGATATACATATACAGTTAATATCTGGATAGGTTAATATTTATCATTGACATCATATTATTAATATTTTATATATAAAAGCTGAAATATGTAAATTTCTAAAGCATACCTTGCAATACTTTTCTCTTTTATTGCCGACTGGTATATTGGTAACATCCCTGCAACAAGCACTACTGAAGATTTCAGAAATCTGATTGGAAATAATCAATACTGCTTAAACAACACCTTTCTTCCTCCCACTGAACACTGTAGGCACAAGAGCAAAACCACACAAGATTTCTGCAGGCAGATTTAATTAATTGAGGCATGTAAACAAAGGATTGCTAAGAAAAGCCAGTGGGCAAAAAATTGCTATTGGTTTTTGATTTATCAAATGAAGGATTGACACAAAATGTATAACATTATCTTTGCATACAATCAATTCTCATATATATGTAATGTAAGTTTTAAAAAGGTGAGAGGTGCAGCAAATAAGATAGATATATCCATGGACTTACTCAAAATGAGGGAATAGGAGAGGTGACTTATTGAATAAATTCTGATTTGCAATTGCTGTGTGTGTTTCTTTTCCAATTTTCCCTGATTCAGCTGTCACTTGGATGACTAAACACTTATTAATTAGAGATTATATGTCCCATTTAAATCCTATTGTTATTTCATTTTTGGCTGAACTAGAGAACTGCAAGGAGTTTCAAACAGGATTGTCAGATTAGTATCTTCAGAAAAAGGGTGTGCTATATCTGAGTTTAGAGAATTAGAACCTTAACAAAGTACATCAGTCAGAAGTACAAAGTCAGCTGCCACAATGCAGCTGACTACTCCTCTGTACCTTCAGCTTCAGATGTAACTGCAGAATGCCAGGTTTCACTGCTTTAAGTGTAGAATTCTCTCATTAACTTTAATGAGGTTATTCCCATCTTGAGCAATGAAATCAATATCTAGCCATATGAAGTTTTGTTCATTTTACTGTCTCATTTAAAGATGCCTATTATCATGCCAATGCAAAATCAGAGATTCCTGCCTATTCTGTTGTACAGAGTAGCCAGTCCAAGTTGTATAAGTAAATGTCGGCAAATATCACTCAGTGTATTGCACCATAAATTCTGGCAAAAAAAATATTTTAAAAAAAACATTGTCCCATAATTTGTCATTAGTTTGGCTTTGAAACAAATACATTGTTCAAAGACCCTGATTCACTATTAAAATAGGGATTAGATCTATCTAATGAATCCAACAAGATTCACAAACCCTGAAAAAAGTTGATCTTAAGTGCTTTTTTTTTAATTAAAGAAAAAAAAAAGTAAAACACATAAGGCTTCCCAAAGGCATTGTGTGTCAGGCCCCTGAGGACACTAATGGCCATGCTGGCCGTTCCCAGACTCCTCTGAGCCTCCTCCAACCCTGCTCATGGCCCATGACCCATTTTAGCCTGCCGGGGCCATTAGCCCCTCACCACGGACTCACCTGGAGATGGAGGGTGGGTCTACCCCCAGCTGCCCTGTTTCCTGTGCTCCCTGGGCATCACCTGCCACTCCTGGCACCCTAGCTGCACCCTGACAGGTTATGAGATGAATGCAGAATTCTTATTCACCAAGTAATGAAATATTGGAATGATCATAGAATTATAGAACCATTTAGGTTGGAAAAGACCTTCAAGATCATCGAGTCCAATCATCAACCATGCCCACTAAACCATGTTCTGAAGTGCCTTGGCTACAGGCTTTTTGAATACCTCCAGGGATGGTGACTCAACCACCTCCCTGGGCAGCCTGTTCCAATGTCTCACAACCCCCTCAGTAAAGGAATTTTTCCTAATATCCAATCTAAACCTCCCTTGCCACAACTTGAGGCCATTTCCTCTCATCCTATCACTAGCCACCAGACAGAAGAGAACAGCCACCATCTCACTAAAACCCCCTTTCAGGTAGTTATAAAGAGTGGTAAGAACCCTCCTCAGCCTCCTTTTTTCCAGACTAAACAGCTCCCATTCCCTCGGGCACTCCTCATAAGACTTGTGCTCCAGGCCCCTCACCAGCTTGGTTGCCCTTCTCTGGACACACTCCAGCACCTCAATGTCTTTCCTGTAGTGAGGGGCCCAGAACTGAACACAGCACTCGAGGTGCGGCCTCACCAGTGCTGAGTACAGGGGGACGATCACCTCCCTGCTCCTGCTGGCAACAGCATTTCTGATACAGGCCAGGATGCCATTGGCCTTCTTGGCCACCTGGGCACACTGCTGGCTTACATTCCACTGGCTGTCAACCAGCACCCCCAGGTCTTTTTCTGCTGGGCAGCTTTCCAGCCGCTCTTCCCCAAGCCTGTAGTGGTGCATGGGGTTGCTGTGAACGAAGTGCAGGACCCAGCACTTGGCCATGTTGAACATCATACAATTGGCCTCGGCAAATCCATCCAACCTGTCCAGACTTCTCTGCAGAGCCTTCCTACCCTCAAGGAGATTGACCCTACCTCCGAACTTGGTGTCATCTTCATACTTGCTGAGGGTGCACTTAATCCCCTCATCTAGATTACTGATAAAGATATTAAACAGAACCAGTCCCAACACCGAGCCTTGGGGAACACCACTTGTGACTGGCCACCAACTGGATTTAACTCCATTCACCACAACCCTCTGGGCTTGTCCATCCAGCTGGTTTTTCACCCAGCGTAGAGTACGTTTGTCTAAGCCATGAGACGCCAGCTTCTCCAGGAGTATGCCATGAGAGACAGTGTCAAAGGCCTTGCTTGATGATGCACTCTTTGAAGCTAGTAGATGATATCTAAAACAAACCTTACACTGAGGTTAGTGAACTCCTGCAGTTTATTGCCACAGGAGGAAGATACCTTCAAGTATCTCAGAAGTGATTCAAGAAATTCATACACAAGTCTTTAAACAAATACCAATGCCTCAGCTCTCAGCATACACTATTGCTTTTGTCTAAAATCTCACACACTTCATGTGTGAGGCAGCAGCCTCCTAAAATGGCCTTTACACCAGCCAACCTGTCCTTATCAAAGGCAGCAGAAACACAAAACCAAACCTATCTGTGGTCTTCCAGTAATGTTTACCACAAACGTCTGTCTCCATATAAAGACACACCAGAAATTTGGTTGCCAATCTTCTTAAATACAACAATTCACTTGGGGATGCAAGTACTGTCTCCTGCAATGTGCTTCTAACACACCACTCACATCCAGTAAGAAATGTATTCTTGTCATTGCCCTTAATAGAGGATTAGCAATAATAATTGATTATCATCAAGTACAATGAAATCCTGCATTGAAGGAAACAAAAAGCCCAGATGGCCAGGTGGAATGAAGCATTAACCAAAATAAGATGCTCATTCAGGTGCACTGATATAAGTAAGTGAAAGACATGGGAAAAGATTATTACCATACAAAAAGTGCAGTCTGGGGAATTTCGGGAACTTCCTGGACTCTTACAATACATTATTCAAGATTTCTATGGAGTACATTTTTATGACTTAGCTTTTGAAAATTCCTTGTGAAATTATGTCTTTGTTCCTGAACACACAAGGCATTAATTGCTGCCATAGAGGATTTCTTATCACATTTGGCATGACATCCTTCAATGGACTTTTTTTCTCTGCAAGCTCTTATTACGCTGGGAGTACTAACACTTAAAATGACAGCATTGCTTAGCCTGCCTTTCCTGCCTTGGCAATTGCCAAGTGCCAGCAAAGCACAATTTATTAAATTCTCTTCTGAAAGAAACTATATCCCCCCTTCAGAGAATAATTCAGACTTTCTGTATGAAAGCATTTATGCTAACTGTGATCTAAATAAAGGTATTTACAAAGCCATTTTGTGTTGTCTATAATTCAAGTATATCCTGATAAACCAATTGCTTCCCAAAGCACACCACAAATGTTTATGTTTTAAGAATAAATGCATGAAGAAGGAAAAAAGAAATCTAAATTTGATTTATTGCTGTTACTGTTTAACTCTGGTTCATTGGCAATTTTCTTGTCATTTACCTCGACTACTAGTCTCACACTGTGATGATAAACTAGAAAGAGAGAAGTTAAATGGCTTACTCCTCAAATGAGCAGCAGAAAAAGTTTTCTGAAAAGAAAGACTCTAGTTATACAATTATGTATCCTTAAAATCAGTACACACATGATCTAATAGAGCCTTCATTAATAACACTTTCATAAATTGTTTATAGGGTATCAATAAATGACTGGTGGCATTCTAGGCACTTTACAGACATGACTGTAATAAACACACATTGTCATTAGACTATCAGGCAAGCCTTATCTGGTTATTTGACATCAATATTATAAGCAATAGGACCCTAACACCATTCACTCACCATTTATTGGTAATTTAGCTGTCTTGATTATTTTAATCTTTGAAATTCACATATAAATGTCTGTAATAAAAAAATGCATCCCATACCGTAATAAAAAAACCCAACTATTTGTCTTCTGGCAATTGTGGGGGTTTTGCTTGGTCAGCAACATGTTTAAAAAGTTTTCATTATAAGGCTGGGAACTAAGACATCTGAAGAAATAGATGGCCATGTGCTGAGATTTCTTGAAGAATACCTATGTTCTTTTGTTACTTAGGAATCAAGAACTGTTGTGGAATAAGTATTTTTATATTAGCTGCTCAAAAAACTAATGAATTACTCAAAATTATTTCTAGCCTACATACCATTTTGATATAGTGGTCTATTATGGTAGAAGACAGGGATAAAAACAAAAATCCACCTATAAGAGGACTTATTTTTCCATCTGAATATCTTCTCCAAGAGAAAAGACTGCCAATACTGTAAAAATCTTTCTGTAACTACAGAGGGTAAAAACCACTACCTTTTTCTTGCCCTTCTAAGGAAGGTAAACTAACTAGCATAAAATATCAGATGATATTTATGTTACACGGAATACTTAAACAATTTTGGCAAACAGTCTTTACTGATGGCAAGAATAAAGAAAAAAAAAAATCTAGTAATACGAAGAATGTCACTAAACATTAAAAAAATTTAATATCTTGAAATGTTCTAAATAAGCGTTATTTCCCTGGAGACAAGTCAGAATTATATTTAAAATGGAAAGCAAAAACAATCCCCCAAAAAACAATCCCAATAAACCTGGAAAAGCTTTAAATTTAAATGAAACTGAGGACTTAAGTTTCAGTCCAGACACTCAAAGTATACAAAACTGCCATGCATCTAACATATCCTAGAGTTTTTCACAGGAGCAAGGCCAGGATCTTAAAATGTGTTTTTCAAAATAAAATAGCAGAACCTTAACTCCACTTCTTTGTGAGGGATCCACGTGCCAGTTGAGTGCTATGCCTACAAGGATTTCAAAGCTGAGATAAAGGGCTCTTCCAGCCCTTTCTCTTGGAGTGATTCTATTTTGCCTGTTTTTTACTACTTCTTAATCTGTGCTCATAAGAAGTGAAAATTGGAACATGGCACTCCTAGATTTTAGGTAAGCACTCTAACTAAAAGGTTATCAATTTAATTCATGCATTAGTTACATGAAGTCAAATAATCAATGGAAAAATTACCTTAGAATAGCCAATAACCCACTAATATCTGAAATTATCCGAGATGTGAGAGAGCAAGATGCAAACATTTAGATGAGAACTGTATAGCAGGGACTAGTACTGGCCTTCTCTATATTGTAGGCAAGTGCCCCAAAAACTAGGTGGTCCTGAGAAGAAAATAGTTCTCTTCTGATACTTCTATCTGAAATCCTATTCTGAAGTTAATCCTGTCCAATGAAAATGACACTTTCCATGAAACAGATGTCACTAAGCTGAGCTGGTATTTGACAGGTACAGAGAAATTAAAAATTACCCTGAAAAACATGAGTATGAGCCCCTTTCTTCCCCCCAAAACCTTAATCTCCTGGTACACACCATTTTTAAAATACTTGGGCAGTTTCCTTTATGGGTCTAATCCAGCAGAACACTCAGCTTTCTGGTCTTAGCATCTAAAGCACTTAGATATGTGCTTATCGCTTCCAACACCAACAATTTCTGAATTACCATGAAAGTATTGTCTTGTACTGCATGGAAACCAAACACACTTTAAACACTAGTCTTAAAAATCTTGTCAATTTTTAAGCAAATTCTTCTTTCATCTTTCCACCCAGCAAAATGCTTTCTCACATTGCTCTTAACACAAATATCAGATTTTTTTTAACCAAGATTTCTCAGGTAGGTTCAATACCTTGTGAAATGACCCACTCACAGTGCCAAAGGTGCTTACAAAATAGGTGTGAAAGACTGTGAAAAGGTCAAGTAGTCTTATAAAAATGGCTGCAGCAGTTTTGGTGCATACACAGACCAAAATAATCATAGAATAATTTAGGTTGGAAAAGACCGTTAAGATCATTGAGTCCCACCGTAAACCTAATACTGCCAAGTCCACCAGTAAACCAAGTTCAGGCCTCACGTAGGAAGGAGATGAGTGCATACCGTTCTTTTCTGATCCTCAAAGAACGAGGAAGGCATCACTTGTCAAGTCCCTCAACCTGCACACTTCAAAGATAGGGAATGGAAGGTATGTGACAGACAAATCTGCACCAACAGTTTAAATACAGCTAAAATAAGTTAAAAGCATATCAGAAAGACTTTTCCTTTTAATTAATTACCTATTTAGTGGGGGGGGGGATTCCCCTTTCACTTCTGTGTCAATGACTGATTCATTACTCTCTATTTAGCCACTGTTAGTTGCACATAAAATAAGTTATACATTCAAGAGTATGTTCTTAGACTAATCAGTACCTCTATATGCAGATGACATACTGTTAACCAACGTACCACACAATCCTTATCAATAAATCTGTACAATTTGAAGAAAACCCAGAAGTTGCTTATCCTGTGGTGTTTTTAACTCTCTTGAATGACTGACAATGTGTTTGTCCCTTTTTCACAGCTCTTTGGTGGTGGAAGCTCACTTGCAATTTCACAGAAGGATTCTGCAACAGCATGACCATGAATTTGTCATACTTTAGCAAACCCTCAAATCTTGAAAAAATCTTGGAAATATGCAAGGCCACAAATTACTACTGACGTATCATCATCATTGTTCTGTTCAGAACAAAAAAGGAGAAAACCTAATTCTTATGCAGAAAAATTGAAGGGGAGAGAGGATCCCTTCCACTGTAGCTAAACCATCCACAGAGAAATAGCCTTTTTTACAGTGTGCTATTTCTCAACCTGGTATCAGTTTAATAATATAAATAACAATTAATCATGATTAATCATGCGAATAAAGCCCAAGTCTTTCCATTGACTGCAAGGTCAGAAAAGAATGGCGCTGCAGAAATCTAGAGTTAGGTGAGATTACCATCCTGAAAGACAATATAAGTGGTTTTTACCCATTTTGTTTGGATTTTAGATGTTAATGTGTCTGTAATGGACTACTTAAAACAAACACTGAATATTTGGGCACTCTGGGACCCTTGATTTGTGTATCTTACAAGGAAACAGGCTCACATTACACCTTGCAAATTTATCCAAGATTGCTCACTAAATCAACAACAGGAAAAAAAAATCTGCCAAAAAGAACGTCTTAGGCCTCTTTCCAATGTCTTTCCTATTGCTCTGTATTGAGCATAGAGTAGCACAAATTACTGAAACTCAGCACACACAAAAATTGACTCAAAATGTCACATCTGTTTATTCCCTGTGCGGCTGTTTTACTAGCAGGGCAAATAATCAAACAAAATCAATTTCTAATCTTGTCAATTTGACATTAAAGTTTTATTGGCCACTATACTGTTGATGTGGAGATTTCAAGTCATCTATTGTATTACTTCTATATTACAATTTAATGACCAATCCATGTAAATTGTTTTGTATATAAACACATACATAAATATAAATTAAAAACCATCTCTATATGAGATAATATATACATTGATACTTACATTCAGGTTGTGCTTTTCTGATGCAAAAAGTTCAGCAGCAGTAGTGGCTTCATGGTGGGCATCTGTCTGTTTCCAAGGCTGCCTCACAAAGCACCATCTTTGCAGCTGTGCCTGCACAGATGTGGGTGAGCCCAGGATGCCTGCACCTGAAGAATAACCTGCCAAAAAAATGTAGATGTTTTAAATTTAGGCCCAGGTCATGTTCTTCAAACAGTGGTATCATGACAATAAAAGGAGCTGGGATCCATGTCACCAGCACAATGACCAGCGGAACACCCTAAGCAGTCAGCATCACCACACCATGTACAGTCACAGCCTGCACCCCAGGTCCCGAGACTACTTGTGGTGGTTTAAGCACCACGAAGCCTCTCACTCACTCCTCCCCCTGGCCCCAGTGGGATGAGGAGAAAATAAGAAGAAACGCTTATGGGACAAGACAAGGACAGGGAGGGATCACTCACCACTTACAGTCACAGGCAAAAGACAGGCTCAACTTGGGGGAAACTCCAAAAATCAGTTTAACTTACTACCAATCAGATCAAAACAAGGATAATGGGAAGTAACCCCCAACCTCAGAACCCCTTCCGCCCACCCCTCCCTCCTTCCCGCCTCAACCCCACTCCCGGTTCTCTCTCCCTCCCCCCCGGCGGCGGCGCAGGGGGACGGGAATGGGGGTTGGGGTCAGCTCCCCACACCTTGTCTCTGCCGCTCCTTCCTCCTCAGG
>JANZLQ010000005.1:23712002-23739118 GCA_026212715.1 Elanus axillaris
CATCCCCTCCTCCGGCGACCCTCCTCCCCTCCTCCCTCACTGACCTGGGGGTCTGCAGAGGGGTTCCTCTCACATTCCAATCCCCTACTCACTGCAGGTTTCCCCTATTAAATCCATTCAGGTGTTACCACCCTCAGGCTGGGCCAGAGGTGGGTCCGACTGGGAGCCAGGGAACCTTCTGGCAGCTTCTCACAGGAGCAGGCCCTGCGGCCCCAGCCCCGCTACCATAAAACCACCACACAAACCCAAAACACTGCACAGGGTGTGGTGGGAATAACATTGCCAGGTCTCCCCAAATCATATGAGTGTCCTTAGCACAGATCTTGATCTGAGAAGCCTCTCTCAATTAAGTTTTCATGAAAAACTGGCATTTTCCTGAAAAAATGCCAAGCTTCAGAGTCTCACAAACCACAGTTTTTCAAGGAAAAAAAAAAAAAAAGTACTTTGTTAAAAGAAAAATCTTCCTTGCTGTAACCATAACACTTTTGTAGGCTGTTATTCACTGAGAACAGTCTAGAATATCATCGTCCTTCATCAGAAGGACCCCCTGCCAATGTGAGGCACTTTTATAAATACTGTATGTCTGATTCATCAGAGAACACACAGAAGAGCATTTTGGGTCTAAAAAGTAATAATTTTTAAAAACTGCAAAGAATATGTAGCTTTTTCAGTGGACTATATTTGCTACGCTCTGACGAAACATCATTCTTTTCTAGATGCTCAGAGTTAACTGATAATGAGACAGAGAGGGATTTTTCCCCTTTGCTTTACTCTTCTGTCTCAGTCACATCCTTTCTGCATTCCCTGTGTCACTTGTCCCTCTTCTCACTGTCCTTTCTTTACCATATGCTAGAAACACACAAAAGACATACCTTCATGCATTCCTTTTCCTTCTTCTCTCTCCCCTACCTATGTATAGGTTATTAATCGAACAAAAATTATCATCATCATAACTTCTCTTAAGTGCCGCTCTTGTTATCTTTGCAAAACAAAATATGTTCCTTCATATGAAAGAGGATCCTAATTTCTTTGCTTGTTCTTACCAACATTCACCCTTTGACCCTAAAATTAGAGAGTTTGAAATCAGGTGTTTTCTGCAGTTGTTGACCATATACCTTCCAATGTATTTTCAAATTCAGTTTGAACAAATTCTCCCATTGCTAGCCCTAAAAATCAATTTCGTTCACAATATTAAACCTTCTCTTCTGAATCTGTGATCACGTTTGCTGCAAAATGGCATCTCTTAGGCATCTTATTAACCTGAAGGGCTTGTCCACATGCATCTAAGTATAGGATCAGGTCTGGGATACCAGTGCAGAACTCATCCTCATCTAAATAGGGGTAAAGGTGTTGTGTGTTGCCATTGTGTTATTTTACTGTTTGCACTGCTGCCAATCGTCAGACATGATTTATCAGAGAGAAGCTGTCAGTTTTAGTGAATGTATGTGGGTGTTGAAAATATGCAGTTTGTGGCCAGGCAAACAGCAAAAATTTTATCTCAACAACGATTACATAAAATATCAATAATAAGTCTAGCAATGTTCAGTATGCAAACATATTTATGAATGTTTATGAATAAGTCCTAAAATGAACTATTTTTGTTAATTATATTGAATTATTTAAATTCTGTGACAATCTGATGAAAAATGTATATATTTGCAGTGAGTTAGTGTTCTGTGCAACACTAACAAAAATGCTGTTTCTAAGAAAAATTCTATAACTGCTACAATAAAAATGTAAGGATGTCACAGACTGCAAAGAAAAGATAGATATAGTAGTCAACTTCCACAAGCAACATTCTTTAATTAGATGGAAGTGAACTGCCTTTGGAATATTCAAAGTGTTGTGAAGAAAATGTAATGGGCCACTGAAATAGAAAAGACCACACATTGCATCTTTCTGCCCCTATGATATGAGTGGACATAGACAAATTAAGATTTTCATACTGATTTAGCCAGCATTTCAAACAGTAGACATTTTAAATGTGCTAGTGTGATAAACTTGTACTCATCACCAAGACAGCAAGAATTCTCTTACTCTATTGATGTAAATACTGTTTGGTTTACTGACTCCAAAGTCCTGCATTTCAACATTTTTCTTTTTTTTGTTACTAGGCAACCAAAGCAATACTGTTTCATACTGAGATAGCAGCTTATCATTTATTTTAATGGGAAATATCTGTGACCAGAAATAGAAGATTTTGATCTGATATTTTGACAAGTGATATATAAATGAACATTCTTAAAATGAAGAAAATACAAATTTTGTACCTCTTGTATAGAATGAAAAAGTTATATCTAAGCCTTTTGGCTAGTCTCAAAGTTGGGGTCTCCAAATCACCTCTTTTTGGGTCACTGCCAAAATATCAGCTAGTTTTAAGGGGACCAGTCTTGGGCCAACTGTGAAAACTCTTGGAAAAGTTCATGCATATAAAAGTAATGTCATGAAAGCCAGCTGAATCCAAGAGAGTCATCATCCTTTGGTATGAGCTAGATGTAATAAAGGTAAAGGGCAATGTTAGTTTTTCTTAACACATAAAGTGCTTGCTGGTCTTAGTTTGGTGAGAAGTTCTGAATGCTTTTGTTGTAAAAATATCTAATTTGATGAATTGTTTTTATATGTGAAGTCATAAGATTTGCAGTGAAGGAGAGAAGAATAAGTATAGCAAAATATTATTGGAGCAAATATTAAAATATAGGGTAAATATACAGGCAGAAACAGCATTTTGAGCTTCACCTCAAAATGCAGGACCACTTAGATACTATAGTTGAACAAATCTGGCAAAGAGCCTAAAAGTTGTCTGTAATAGTGCTGCAGGCCTGCAATACAATGCATCAGGGTAGCTATTTTTCACCTAGGATATAAATCATGATGCCATTCACTCAGCCTTTATTTGTCCAAAAATATGCTTAAGCAATACTTAAGCCTGCAGCAAGCCTCAGCTGAGAATCAACAAGCAATAAGCACTCTATAAAGCACTACCATAATGCTAGCTTCACTAATTTGTTAGTCAGCTAATTCTTTTGAGGGGTCCCCTATACAGTCCATTATTCTACTGTACAGAGGCTTTTCCTGCCCGGACAAAGGAACCTAGTTCATACAACTGATTTAGATCAAAAATCAAGGTTGGATTAAATCAACACAAATTGAAAGTACAGCATAAGAAAGACCTCTCAGGCCATCTTCCCATATCCAAAATGGAGCTGTAGGAGTTATCTTGCAGGAGAGAGCATCAATGTCATTATAAACCTGTTCTTTTCCCTTTGGCATGGCAGCAGGTACCTTCTCCCCACCCCTCCACTGGAGGAAAAATGTGACTTCTTAGAACGTCTAGTGGATTTAGCAAGGACTAGGACATGCCATTGGTTAAGTGGGCCAGAATTACTGCAACCTTCTCCTCCTACCATCTATCCAGTTCTTTACTTTGTAAATGTTCCTGAGCATTTTATCTTTGCCTTTTTCCTGAACCCGCAACTCTAGTCCTTCCGTAGCTAAAAATCCTTTCATACATACTTTACTGTGCATAAATCTGCTATTGACCAATAAACCCACAAAACTGTAAAATATATGAATATAAATTTGTTGGTTATTATGAAACCTCATGTGCTGCTATTTGAGGGAAATCTATGCAGAGAAATCTAACAACAATATCTCCTCTCAGTGAAATTGTCCAAATCGAGGAGTTGAATTAATCCATGTTCATTAATTTCTTGTTTAATTTCACACCCTCATTATATATTAAAGTCACATTCAAGATTTTTTTCACAATATGAAGAACTTTTCCCATTTTTTTATTTGACTAAAGAGCAGGAAAAAAGCTTTTGCCAAACAAAAAATTAGCATAGTGCTAAGAAGTAAGGATACATTTTCTATTTTTTACTTTTCAGAATGTCCCATTTGTGTGGCTTGTCTCACTGAATGTGGATAACAGTCTTTCATAAATAATCTTCAAAAATAACCGTGCAGTTTCTAAACCTCCCACTCCTAGGAATTTTGGAGAGATTTATATAACAATATTAATTGGGAAAATATGCAATCATGCTGGAAGCATTTGTGCCAGTAACGATGCCTTTTAACTGTAAGAAACACAGACCTTGTTAAAGCAGATAAGGTTCTAGCCATCTTCCATCTAGATCTGATGAAAGAATTCATCAGTGCCTACTCAAGAAATTAAATAACTGGAAATCTGGAAGACACTACATTTAATATCTGTTGTGCTGCTTGGAAACATCAGAACAGGAAGAAACTTAAGGAGAAGTTACAAATTTAAGGGCTGCAACTACAGCTGATGAAACTAGATGAGTAACTTTCAGAAAGCTCATAGAAAACCAGAGAGATACCAGATAGCATAGAACTTAGCGAACGCAGAGATAGAGCTGCCTGGGTCATAAACTGGCTGCAAGATATTGATTCCAGAACAAAGGAAGATACTGTTTCCTGTTCTTTGTTCTTACTACACTCTTAATGTACTTTTAATTATTACTAATATAGGACTTTGTCATATTCTTTTGTTATCACAGAGAAATTCAAACAAGAAAGACCTGACTGTTATCTTCTCGCCCTCCTAAACAAACAGGGCAATAAAGATCCAAATAGTGGCCAAGCACACAAACCCAAGAAGAAGAGCAGATCAGCAATTATATGTACTTATTTTTTAAGGACTACTACAGAATGAAGGACATAATCTTAACTAGAAACTAGATCCTTCAGTTTTGGGAGGGAAGGATTTGGAATTTTGTTATTGAAAGGGCTAGGAAAAGCCATAAAAAAGAATTATGCAGAAAGATAGCTTAAAAAGGAATTGTAAGGGCCATCAAGCTTATTGCTTTACTTTAAAGTAAAATGGATAATTGGAGAAAGACTGCATGAAATTACATATGTAACTAGTAATTGTCACTGGTCTTGCCTTACCAGTTTCTGGTAATTCTGAGTTGGCTGTCATACAAGTGATGACTAGATCATGGAATTCCTCTCTGATGTTGGCATGATGGGGAACAGCACCCAGGAGATAACCTGTTATGCAAACAAAGATCTAGCCAGAGACCTCTGTACTTAATAGCATCAGAACAAAAATGAAAGGAAGATAAATACAATGCCTTTTTTTAATAATTTATATTTGTGGCTCTACAACATGAATTTCCACAGTGAGGGTGAGGTTTCCATGAAGTTTTCCTAAAACTTAGGATTTTAATTTCCATCTACCACTTCACAAATTCCCTGTACATTGGGCTAGAAAGGCTTTAGTTAATGAAGTATCTCCTAATGGAGATATAGCATGGGTATTTTGGAGGCCAAAGACCAAATGAGTGTTGATTATTGATGAATAAATTCTAAGGAGCGTGGAAGATGTTGAGTGAAATCCTCAAGTAAGTAATGGAAGATAAAGTTTGAAGAAAGTCTGTCACACCACATTTAAACCTCAGGTAGCAGGGTAGAGTTAGTCTTAGAACAGGTCTTCCAGTAGTGATAGAAAGCTTAATGATTTCAGAATGTTCAGAAGCCTCACCCAGGAAAAAAACCCAGATTTTTCAGTCTTGGAAAAAGAAAACAACATTTTGTCAGCAGCAGTTTGCAATCTTTTTTCTTCTTGCTATGTCTCTCTCTTCTTACCATCTTGGTTTGATTTGCAGTCCTAATATCCTGATAAATGCAATAAGGATATTTCAGACAGAACATATGTACACTGTTTAAATGCATCTTTGGTCAGTGTCTGTGTATTCTGAGCTGTGTGCCCCAATTATTGTACGTGAAATGTGCTGGAGAACAGCTGGAGAAAAGCCTTGTGTAAATTTTGATTATGGTGAAGTCTGTTCAGTAATTTGCTCACATGGAGTACAATGCATGATCAGTGTCCTGGGTTCAGCTGGGATAGAGTTAATTTTCACAGGAACCTGGGAAGGGGCGTAGCCGGGGCAGCTGACCTGAACTAGCCAAGGAGCTATTTCATACCATGTGACACCATGCCCAGTATATATATAGGGAGCAGGCTGGGGGTGGTCTCTCAGCTTTCGGTGGGGAAGTGGCGGAGTGCCAGGTTCTGGGTGGTGAGCGGTTGCACTGTGCATCACTCGTTTTGTGTATTCTCTTATTTGTATCATTATTGTTCTAACTTCTCTTTTTGTGTTGCCCCAGTAAATTGTCCTTATCTCAACCCTCGAGGTTCCGGGTTTCCTTCCTTTTCCCTTTCTGGTTCTCCTCCCCATCCCACCAGAGGGGGGCAGGGGGAGTGAGTGAGCGGCTGCGTGGTCCTTTGTTACTGGCTGGGCTGAAACCAAGACAATCAGTGATGAAGCTGACTAAAGGACAATGATGAATATATAGACTAAGACAGCCTGAGGAAGTAGAAGATTCTATCCATTTAAATTGGCTTTCCACTGAGCTCAGACATTAAGTTCACCTCTGAATTTTATTACCTTATTTTCAACATAATTAGTGTTAAAACATCACATTCAAAAGCAGTTGTATTGGGGAAGGAGTTCATCCCAGAAAAACTATAGGTGTTAAGTAGTTCCATTTTTTCCATCTGATTTCATATTCAAACTTTCTACGTAAAAGGAATGCTGTATTCTATCAACTAGGAAGTTCAAAGACCCTCTGACAAATGGCAAACCATTTTAAAGACTTCTTCTATTGTAGCATTAGCTTATCTTATATTTCTGAAAGATGCAGAGTACATTATCTACTCATAAAATCATTATTGGGGTGGCAGATCTATTACCAATGATCAAAAGATGTAGGACTAGCATCAATAATATAATCCTAGTTTAGTTCCCTAGTGCAGTATCAACTCTCACTAAGATGTGTGTAGTGCTATGTTGTTCTTTATCTTGTCTTTATAGACATCCTTTTGCATACTTCACTTTTTTCAGGCAGTTAATATTTGATCCTGACCTTTTTTCCAACCTCATTTTGTCAGAAGAATTCAGTTACAAAGGGAATGTATTCTTTATAGAAATAAACACTGAGATACCTATCAAGTGAAGGAGCTTTTAAAAACAGACATCTCAAGGAAGAGGAAACTGCTTGCCCAACTGTTTCATGTAACAGAGAAAGTGGAAAGTGCAGAATTGAGATGGGAGAGTAGGGATCAGATTCACAGGAAAGGAAAAAGCTGTGAGAGCTGTAAGAGAGGCAGGACTGTAGAACAATATGAGGAGCTTGTTGCAGCACAATAGCAGGAAGCCATCAAAAGCTTGAAAATCAGCTGTGTTCAATGTTAGCAAGCTAGTTGCACTGCTGTGGACTTACTGAAGTCTTAAAAACATGGTCCTTAAGGACAGTTTATAGTTTGTAGCTTTCATATTCTACTAATGACCTCTTCAAGTTCCCATGAGCAGATTCAGGACACTGAGACAAGCATCTCTTGTAAACTGAAGAAAGAAGCCCTGTCATAATACCCATAGATGAGCAGCTTGGATTTGCTACAAGGTATCGCCAGCAATGAGAAGAAAAAAACCCTGGTAAGTAACAGTATTCTGGAATGAGAAGAAACATGCAGGGAAGCCAGAAAATAGGAGACAAAGTTTTTACAGTGGGGAACATTGTATTCTTTAGAGGACAAAATAGCCAGAATTTCCAAGATCTTAGATACTTTGAATGAGAAGATAAAGTTATACATGGAAATTTAATTCCTCCCAACATTCAGGCGTTTGGTTGTTTTTACAGAAAGAAAAGATTTGTACCCATCTGTGTTATAGGGCTAGTAATAAAATAAAAAGACGTTCAGATCTAGTCAGGCTGCTCAAACCCAGACTTTATCTGTCTTTGAAAGAAAAAACAGGTATTTTATGACTGCTCCATGCCTTACATAGAATCAGTGTCATCACCTTTGTACACTGCCCCTCTGTTTGTGTTGAAAAGATGCGAAGACCTGAATGGCAAAAGAGTTATTCCTAAATGTGATTTATGTGGGTCAGGGTTTAAGTAAATTGTGTGTTGAATTTTACACTGACTTACAGTACTTTTGAGTGTTAAAAACTCAATGGGATGTCTAAAATCTAGACATTAGTTTTGGAGAAGCTCTTACGTATTACTTTGCTTTTGAAGTGGTGCCAAGCGTTTACTCAGACCCCCAAGGCAGGTGTGCAGGATCCTATTCTCTAGGCATTAAAAAAATTGAAAATTTTTGTTGCTATGGCTACACATCTTTCACAATCAAAAATTTATTTATGGGTGTTGCTAATTTTACCTCTTTGTACAAGTGAAACTTGCCCTCTGCAATTGGTAAAATACCTTGCTTCATATATGTGAATCCTAAAGCAAGTTACAAGTTTCTGTGGTTTAAGCCTTTGCTGCCGGTGACCAGTAGCCATTAGTTTGGTATCTAATATGTTTAGTTATAGATAATCAAAGTACATTCCATCTGTTATATCAATGTCATACCAATACAAGCCACCCTGATTTAACAAGCAGGTTTTAAGTTCTTTCTGATTTTGTTTTTACAACCAAATGCAACTTTATTACTCCATTCATATTCTTTTACTCATAGTTAGCATACTGGGTGCTAATTCTCCAAACACATGCATTTCAGACAAATTATGCATGTGCTGTCCTTCTTAAAACCTGTGTTTAGTCATCAGGCTGTAAAAAATTTCATTGCTATCATATCTGAAAGAACACAGGATGTATATTTATCACAATCTCATGAATGTAACTAATTCCTTAGATACAATAGAGAAAAAAATCTCCTCTGAGTCTTTCCTCTCTAATGATGAAATTATCCACTTCAGTGTTCAAAATTTTTCAAACAAGGCTTTTTACTAATCATGACTTCATTAAATAAAATAAAACAAAACAGCAAACCTATGGGCAAATGCTGGGATGCCAGTAACCCGAAAAGACTACCTTCCTCATGAAAAACCTGCCAGCCTAAATTTTCACTATCTGGAGGGAAAGGGAAGATACTATATCGTACCATCACTCTAGAGGCCTCTTGACTCTAATACTGACTCTACAGAAAGTAGGGGGCTGGGAGAGTGGGAGGTGGGGCAGCCTGTAATGGCTTCTTTAAAAAGGAAGAACAGAACAAAAAATACAGTATCTTAAGGCAGAATGCAAAATTTAAATGTATCTATCTTGTTTATCTACCAATAGTCGTAACTTTATAATCAGTTCTCAATCTTAAATATTCCTTTATTTTGCTACATAAAATTCATGTCTGTAGTTACTCTAAGAAGATAATTGAGATATTTGAAATATCTCTAGTTTCTCAGCCTCAGAGAGCTCTCTCATGTGTCCCAAATCTGCCAGTAAAACTCTTCCACGGCAGTTGTCTTCTAACATAGTTGACACTAATGGTCCAGTCAATTCCTCTTACCAAACAAGCTGGTATAAATAAATTAGCAGACAGTGCGTCCACTTGGAGATGCAAAAGGGCAGCAGCAGAATCCAGGTCTGTCGAGTCACTGAGAGAGACCTGCAGGAACAGCTCCTGTGCTGCGCTCCCTTGCAGTGCTGCAGTGTGACCCCTGCCTACTCTGTGACTGAGAGTCCTGGAAACAGCTGGTCAGCCTGGCAGTTAGCTACTCCTCATACTCAGGAGGTGAGGGAGTCCATCCATTGGGGACCTGCTGTCATTGAAACCTTGCTGGAAGGTAGAGATATGGCCTTACCCGGGCATCTGACCTGCCACCCCCTCTCTGCCATCTGCTCCTTCAGCCTGACAGCTTGAGAGAGAAGAAGCTTCAGAGATCTGCAAACATAATTATGCAGCAATAGCATAGTCAAGGGACCAGGTTTGGAAGTCCTGTTATTCCAAAACCTCTGCAGCAGCTCAGATTCTTCATGTTCTAAAGCCAGCACTTAATTTAATTATTACTATATGCAATATTTTAACATGCCTTTACATGCAAATCAGCCTGGCCAAATCCTGCCAAGTTACTGGCACTTTAAGATAAAGTCTGAACTAGGCAATGTAATCTTTACTTTGAGAGCCTGCACTGTATAGCTTGGTCAGGTCAGGAACAGCAGCTACAGCAATTCTTAGATTTTTCAATTTAAAAGAACTATAGGCTATTGGTTCTACACACACTACTGTAAAAAAAAAAGTCTCAAAAGGATTGCAGTGGAGATTTAACAGTGTCTCTGAGGCTTGTGGTAGGTATTTTAAAGTTTCCGTTGCCCTGATTATCTCAGCACATGGCCAGCAGCTATGGGGTGCAATGCAACATACTTGACAGTTGATGCTTCTGAGTGCTGGCAAAAATAGCAGTCTGTTGGTTCAGAAGAAAAGACTGTCTGTCTGTGATGGTGAGTCAGGGAATGACACATGCCAGTCAGCTGAACTATTAGATGTGGGATCCTAATTGAGTTGTGCCTAACTGTGAGAACTGAATTGACAATCAAAAGCCTAAAAATGTATGGCCCTGACAGGGTCTGAGGGAGAAAAAGGTGTCTGAGATGAATTAGTGAAGATAAGTACAGCAACCAAAATCAGCATCAAAGAAGGGGAGGGGTGGGAGTCGTCCTCTCCCTCTCATTAAAAATCAAATCGTAGATGTGACGCCTGTGTGAGGCTGGAATCCCGGCTGCTGTCATGAGCTTCAGTCGCTAAATTGTCTGATTAAAATGAACAGAGAGGAGAGGAAGGGAGACTGGGACAGGGAGGGCAAAAAGGTAATAGTTTGCTAGGAAAGTTGGCTAATGCTTACTAGTATTTATGCTTCTAAGAGAATGGGAGCATTTAGGGTAAGGACAAATCCCTCTGCAATATTTATTGATAGTCTGCAGAAGCACATGAAAACACAATTAAGCCCTTGGCTCTTTGGTACAGACACTTTTTTACTTCCCTTTTGAAACTGGTAAGGAAAATGTTAAGATTACAGTCTCTAGTAAAGCTGCATTTAGAGTCAGGACTGGGATGATATTACTGTAATTGCAGCACTGCAGGCAGAAGAACTGATCAGCACAGCCTAGGAGAAGCAATTATCCTTGTGAGGAGCAGCACCTATTTGGATGGTAAGGGGGCTGGGGGAATTAAATACAGTAAACATAGTCTAAAAATACTCCAAAAGTACATTACAGAGCTCATTAAAAGTGCCTGAACCTCAGAGCTAAGTCTGTGCTTTAGATTTCTTGAAATGTTCCTGTGTGCCTATGCTCCTGTAGTCACTGCAGGTCCCAACCTGATCTCGGGTACCATTGTTGCTGGGAGTGATTTGGATGTGAAGCAGATACCACAAGGATGAAAAACTTACCTTCCATATTATATTATGCAGGAATATATTACACCTATTTTCTAGTGTTACATGAGAAGGAGGATTAAACTATCTATATGATGAATAAAAGAAAACAACTCACATGCAGTCCCTTCCCATCAAAAATAACCACATTCTTCTAGAAATGCAGCTTTCCCCACTCCACTTCCCAAGCAAGAAGTGATGGCCAAAATTCCAAAACAATCATAGGTTTGGGATTTTACTTATGTCCTTTCTTGCCATTAATACTGGAAAAAGGCAATAAATTTGAATGCAATGTTTAAGTAGGAGTTGGATTATTTTAATAGAAAAATGTTCAAAATTACTAAAATTAAAAGTTTAACTCCCTTTAAAGAAATTTTAGGCATTTCTCTCTACTTTGTTTAGTCTTAACACACCTAAAGAATAAATGCAAAAGGAAAATAATCCTAAAGTACATCAAAGGAGCCTACCCAAGGTCAACCTTTTGGTGAAAATTTATATTAACCACTTGAATATATTAAAATTAATACTCAATAGCAATATGTATATTTTGAGAACATCCTTTGGTTTCTTCCAAACAAAATTTTGTTCTGCAGGCTTTAGCCATACACTAGAAAATACCTGGGAACACGATTTTGTTAAATATTTAGGCAGACCCACTGAATTCAGGAATGTGTTCGTGTATCTTGTCTTGCTGGAGGAATGTTAGCTCTGACAATTGCAAAAGGTTTTTCACTACAGGGCCATTGGACAGAGCATAAACTCTCAGTTCAGACTATATGCTTCTCGAACAAAAGGTACTGCACTACAAAAGAAGTAAACAAGAAGAAGTCCTGCAGATCAAAGTTGCTGCTCTTCATCTTGTGTGTGGGAGGACTGCCAAGTGAATGCAATTCAATAGTCCATTTACATCAGCCTGGCTTATATATCCGCTGAGGGAGGCAAGAGTTTGGCAAGCTGTGTCAGCAGGTTACCTTGCCATTGTGAAAAAGCAAAGCAACAGCATGCTAGGCATAATGAGACAAATGTTGTGCATTCAGCTCTTCAAAGTCTTTTCTTGCTAAAAGAGAAGAAAAGAATGGCCTGTATTAACACTCTGGATATGCTTGTTTACACAGCCTCATCAATTGTGTTCTCCTCGTTGAGGTGTTAAAGGTGCATTTGTGAATGCATTAAATCTGACCTATGAAACAGACAAAGTCGTATTTCTTGCATATTTTATGTCACAGAAAATAACCTGTTAAGAGTATGAGTGATCATTGTTTGTGATTCACACTGTGGCTGAAGCGAAAGTGGTTTAGTTCATTGAATGGAAATCAGCTATATCTTCCTGCTGATTTCACACTGTAAAGTACAAAGAGGCCATGAAATCCAAGTGACATGGAGACAGAAGTGAATGGCACAGAAACATCTTGGTTCTGCAGCACAAGCTGTTCCACATCAAAAGAGGATTACCTGAGCAGAAACAAAAAAGGAAACGGTGACTTCTACAAACCTGTAAGAGTCTGAGCCATCTCCTGCAAAGCCTGGAACTGTCCCGAAGAGTTGCAATTACACACAGAGCAGAAGTATTTTATTCCAATTCATTTTTGCACAAAAATGGGGGCTAGGTGGTATTCCACAAAGCTAGCACACCTCATACTTAAACAGGCAAGCAATTTATACAATTCACTTATACATATTCCATTTCCAAAGTTCTTCCCCAAAACTATTACTGGTAGTCGCTTATCTACCACAGTTTCTATTGGGTTAAAGTTTCCCCACTTCTAATTAAAGGTACAGTGTTCTTTTATTCTACAGTGCATGCTCAAGGACAGTGGGGGGGTAAAATCTTTTGGTCTTGAATTGAGTCGGTGGTCATGGTCTCCCTCTGCTGCCTTTTATCTTTCCTCTGGTTATCCAAAATTTTCACTGACTTCATGACTAGTAGCAGTTCTTCAACTTCTTCTGGCCTCCTGGGGTAGGATGTTCCCTTCTTATCAGTCTTTTAGTTCTCCTTCAAGGGCCCAGTCCTTAGCAAGGCAGGCCTTGTATTTCACAAAACCTTTGTGGTCTTCTTAAGTAAATCACTCCTTAAGAACATCACTGTTCAAGTACATCTTTTCTTAAGTACATCAACACTACAGGTCTGGTTCAGTGAAACAACCTGAACCCTCTCCCTTCTTGTGGATTCAGCCTCTACTTTTGCACTGGTGCACTGACAATTACTGCCATCTTTCTGTAGGCAAATGACAGTAACCTTAATATTTTATTTAGCTGATACAATGCATTCTTGCATACATATGGACATCGTACCATTAGCACTGGTTTCTGCAGCAGCTCTAAGTGGTTTTATGTCCTTTCCTCTGCTAGAGCGGATAGAGTAGCCTTAAGGCTGATCTAAATTACTGGTCTCCAGAGTTGTCATGGCAACAGGGACTGGTTGAGCAACCCAGGCATTTTATCTTTTCCTTGAACATATTCTGAACGCTACATTTGGAACAGTGATTGCAGCTATGCCATCCCCACGGGCTTCCCTTCTCCTGTAGAGAATCCTCAGGTGCCCTGCTAAATCAGCCTCCTGCCTTCTTTAACAGCATGTCAGTGGTAGATCTCTGCCAAAATGGTTTCCAGAACCTGCTGCATGATTTTAGTGGTCAGAACTGTCATTCTACACTTGCTATATTGACACAAACATTATATTCCAAAATATCCCTTCACTGCAACTTGCTAAACAACTTGCAGAATATTTAAAAGTACTCCCTCTCCTAAAAATTCAACTTGTGTCAAATGATCCTTTTGTGTTTACCTTCAAGAAGTATTCAAATTAATCACTACAAAAGTGTTTTAAAAGATGAGGAAAAATAAGCAATGGGCACCAAAGGGAAACCTGTGGAGAATGGAAAAAATGTGAATTCAGCAACTTCATGTCTGGAACCTCCTGTTCCTACCACAGAGGCATTTGTTGCATGAACTTCAATGTTGTTTATTAATGTTGTGTGTTTCTTCACTTGGAATTTGTCTGCCCTGAAGGATGTAAGATACTTGGAGAATAAAGAAAGATGAGCATGGTCACCCTGTTTTTTTATATAGCAGGTTGTGATATTAGAATGGGATTGAGTTTGACAAAGGGAGAACACAGAGCTCTGTGTTTTGGCCAGCAGATCCTTCTCAAAGAGTAAGGAACTGCCCATGGCTTTGCCTTGGATTCTTCATGCTGAAGGTCAGAAGGCATCAGCGTTTTCTGTAAGAATTACATGGATGATGTTCTGCTGATCATAGAAAAAACTGTGCTGGATTAGCCTTTAGAGCCTGGGTGGATCAGTGGAGAATGGGCTTAATTTTGTCCGTTTAACAGGATCAATGAGATGGATGGCACAGACCTGAGTAGTACATGACTGTCAGCTAATGGAGTATTGCCTGCACAGCTCTAGTCCACAGTCAGATCTGATGATTAAGATATTTGCTGCCTAAAGTGGATGAGACGAGAAGAGCCATATATGATGCTACCCAAATTACAATTTTTAAGGTGTCAGGGAGCTGGAGCTTGTTAAGACAGGCTGCACAGCTCACTTTTATAAAGAATACCTAAATCATGGAGAAATAGGTTTGGCCACACTCCTAACATGAGGATTTGCTTCTGTTATTATATGCAGTGTTTATAATATTAGTGGGTTCTTCCCATTCAGCTAATACACTTCAGCTCCATGTTCAAGGACTTGAGTATGTGAATCCTTGCAAATAAAGAGTAATTATCTAAGGAAATGATGTAGCAAGTTATTTTTCTTCCTCATACCAGTAGTAATATAGCCTTTGGTTACTGTTCCAGCAATAGCTTTTTTTCAGAAGGAGTCTCCTGACAATACATGCTTAGCTATCATTGTTGCTGCCAAAACCAATGTGGTTATAAAGATTCTCAGGAAAAAAAGAAGATGTATTAATAGTCTTTATATTATTGGAGCATTAAGACCCAGTCAAGTAATCACTGTACCCAAAATAAACCCATAATAACCAGAAAATATTTGGAATCTAAGCATTGAGCAATTAATTTAGTTAGGATAGAACGCAGGTTTACAGTCAGGGATATAAACTTTGTCATTCTCATTCCTCTGTATGAAATGTCTGAAAATATTTTAAAACTGCACATCAAGAATTGTCTGTAGAGAATGTCAGTGAATATTCTCCAAGGGCAGAACAAAGAAAATTTCAAGCTCCCTGAAGAAAACTGTTGAACCAAAGTGCAATCGAACAATTTTATGTGTATAGCCCTTCTAGAGAGAGAAGGAGGAGGAGGAATCACGTAAAATACTTTTCACCATCTAATCTCATAAATGTGGTAGCTGGAAGGAGAAATGTCAGTATTCACACTTTCCTTCATAAAGCTCCCTCCCATAACTAAGCACAATAGCCCTTTACTTATGTGTGTACAAGGAATGGTATTGTCAGACTTCTGCTGTGCAGAAAGTTCTACCAGTGTAGTTTGCTTTTATTGGTTTGTGGGTTGGGAGGCTGGTTTGATTAGTTGCACAGCGATCTATTAAATGACAAAATTGTGTCTTCCACAGATTTTTTTTCATAACAAAATAAAGAATAATTGTCACTTAAAGCCAACTTCTAAGTGGCTGGCTTACAGACTGAAATGCAAATTCTAATTGCTACATCCATCTAAAAGCTGTCCATTTTCTCTCTAGTCCTTTAATAAAGAAAATAGCAAGTTATCTACTGATCATCTAATGACTGCTGTTTTTTCCTGTAATTTGAGACATCCAGGCTTTCTAATATAGCAGTCTACAGTGTAAAAAATCTCCTAAAAGTGCCATAGAAAATATGTCTTGTCACAGTCTCTTGGGAACTTAGGTGAAGATCCTTCAGATAAGAGAATAGAAGAGCTTCCAAGAGCATACACAGCAGAAGCAGGAATCTTTTGGGTTTTCTGAACAAGAAAGGATATCACTAGGTACTCATATGGCATGCAACAAACACATGATCAGAGATATACATGTATATGAATGTATATATATATATTTCCATATGTGTACATAAATGTGTATACATGAGGTCCTAAATTGTCTTTATCCAAACTAAATTAAATGGGACGGAAATTTCCGAGCTCCTCTAGGCTTCTTTTATGCATATCCAGTCCTCGTTCACATGCTTTGTGAAGTGAAACTCTGTAATATAGCAACCCGGAAGAGTTTCTGCAGACTACATTCTTAATCCTTCCAAATTTAAGACACAAAAGCTTTACTTGCCAGAATCTAACATTAAAGAAATTAAATTATTCTGTGAATTCTTCCAAGTAATTCTACAGTTAATTTTTCTAAGTGTGAGTATTTAATACATAAAGCTTTGCTGATTCCACATGGTTTTCTGGGGTTATTTGACATCTAAGAAATCTTTATCTCTGTCCTCCAGAGACACAGACCACAGGGACTGAGCCCTGACATCTCCTCTGGTGAGGTGACAGCTCCCAAAGACATGTGCATTTGTCTGATAGTCCATCAGCTTATTTTCAAACTTTGTTGATTCTTTTAAGATGTTCTGTGAATCAATAGAGACAAGGTGTTGGGATGGCAGCCTGTTACCAGAGATTTTCCTACTTGCATATTTCACTGCTTTGGTTAGGTACTGACTATAATGCCTGCTTCATAATCCAGTTCCTCCTCTGACCTGAAAAAAAGGTAAGTGCTCCTGAAAGCTGGTTACGGTAGTTTCCAATTAGTGGGCTACTTTCTGGTTTGTTTGCTTTTTTCTGTTCACAATTACACTGTGCTTGAAATGTAAACAATGGAAAAAGTTTAAGTGATAACTGAAATAGCCGTTAGACTCATCCACTTTCCTTCTTCTCTTTGAGAAAACGTCAAAGTTGATGTAAGACCATTTTACTCTGACCACAGTATGCTCTGACATTTGTTTTGACTATAGTATCTTGAACATGTGCGTACCTTATAACCCAAACAAAATCTTCCATTTCCCAGCTAGCCACCCTACCTCCACTACTACAGAGGCAGTATATTGCCCAGTGAATAGTTGTACAAACACTGGAGAGACTGAGCTGCCTGGTCAGAGTGATGATAAAATGTCTAGAGTATGTTTTGGATATTGGAGACCTATGTCAAATACTTGATCTCAATGTAGAGCAAGAAGATAAAGCTGGGTATCCTAATACTATGGTTGCTGTGTCTGAACTAGTGTTTCTTCTGATGCCCTACTTCCTACTCCCACAGACTCCAGACTGGGTTTTGAGAAACTTTTCTTAAATAAGAAAAAAAAAAAAAGTTAATTTCCATCAAAAACCTTTGCTTTCCTTAAAAAAAAATAATCACAGACGATTCTCTATCAGCTCAGCATTGAGCACCCAATGCCCCCCAGTGTCTTAAAGGTCCAGTTTTTCATTCACTGCCTGACCAATGGGTTGTAAGAAGATGTGAAAGGGAGGTGATATGGAAAGTGTTTTTCCTGAAAGAGGTTTCTATCACTTTCTTAAGAATTCTGTACCTAGGGACTATAATCACAAGAGCAACTATAGTCCACAGGGAAAAAACATAGCAGGATTTTCAGAGTGGTTTTTGAAACCTGTCTTCTACTTGCACACACTTGACTTCTCCAGTTCTGCTGACTCTTTGCCACATGGAATATACAATTTCCTGCAAATTTACTGGTCACTCTGCAGGCTGGAATGGTAGTTAGGCAATGGAACCGATGTGTTTCAAGCCAGATTTTCTCCTAAAGATGTATTTATTGGATCTAGTTTCAAGATACAGAGGAAAATACAATATAATGATGGTTCTGCCTCCATCTGAAATCAAAAGCTGCTAAGTTCTGCTGGAGCAGAATCAAACCCCAGAATTTGCATTTGCTTAAAATCCTTTTCTTCCTGACATATTTGAGTTTAAGGACTGGAATGGACAGTTAACCAAAACTGCAACTTCCTGTAACTCCTGATACACAGGAACGCTCAGGTCACAGCAGTCTCTGAAAAAGTGCAGTGCGCAAATAAATACAGAGCTCTTTAACAAATAATACCCTTTCACCTAGCTAAGCTGAAAAGAGCTGTCAATCACCCAGAAAGCCTGATACAACTGTTCACTGCTCAGAAACATCAAGGGCCAGAAAAGAACATCTTTATGCTGTAGCAGTAGAACAGCTACTTGTAAAAAACATAGCTCTCCAACTGTCTCCCCTTACCATGCCAAATTTCTGTAATGGTTTGGGCTGGTGTAACGCAGAGCCAAAAAGTTCATTCTGAGGCTGGAAAGGAGGAATAAAAATAAGACTGTACATGGAATAACAATCAACAAGGGTGAAACAACCACCTCTGAATGATCTGCTTGGATAATGTCTTGGGAGCTGGCACTGCATGGAGGTAAATTTTAAAAAAGCAAACAATAGAATGAGATTTCTTGATGAGCCTTCTGGGTACACTGAGGGTAAAGAATCTAAGTCCACTGGTGCTTTAAGCATCAAAGCTCAAATACTTTTAATGATCAGGAGCCTCAATTAGTTATTTTTGTTACCCTATTTTAATTCATAATAATTGTAAGACTATTTGCATATAGAATATCAAAAGAAATAGGCCATTGTAAATCAATATGTATACTTTTTAATTGGCAAAATTCTTCTGAACTGTGAGCTTAAAAATGCAACTAGAGCTATTTTTTTAGATTATTTATTTTCTTATTTACTTATTTCTAGAATAGAATGGAAAATGTCTAGGGTCAGTTATTTTAAGCAACAATTTCTGACAGGTTGTGAATTAACTTGGATTGCAAAGTCACCTTGAAAAGCTCATCTCACTAGTTTTGTATATAAAAGAAATAAGGTACTAAATACTCCAGAAAAAAATGATGCTTTCAGTAATTCTTCTTCAACATGGCCATTAGAAACCTCTGGAGTTGTTACATCATGTTGTGTGGATGTACCCTTCCTCTCCCCACCCCCTTCAAAACATTACAGAACAGTATGGATTAACTGGGTAGGATTCTCCTGTCTAAACATCAATGTCTAGAGAATCTACACAGGGCTGGCAAATATAATATAGCTCCTGCAAGACGCACATCCCTCTGGTAAGCCATCTGGAATCCAGGCATGACATTCTGGGCTTTCAAAAATGTCACTAGATGGTGTGTTCAGGCATCTGAACCCTGCCCATTATCTTGCTAAATAAGGCTCTGATCCTGCATCTTCCAGATGCAGACTTTGGCAACATTAGCCGTTATGACTGTGACAGACAGATGATGAAGATGTAAAACTTCTGCAGCACTTTCCTGAGCAGATGGGAAAGTGTCTAGATGCAACTTTCCTACATGAAAATTCAGGGAGAGGGAGAGGTGACACAGTGAATAAAAGGTGATGAACAGAAAACAGGCATGTGTATATAGGTATATATACATCTAAATAAAATGAAATCTCTAAGTCACTTGCACTAAGTAGCTGAATCTCGTCTTCCTTGAGGCATTCAGTCAACACTTAATTCCAAGAAAATATTCCTCTCTATTCAGTATATGGAAATAAATACAACAGTGAAATAGCCATTTCTTTTTAGAATACAATCTAACAGAAATGGCTAACATAGCTGTGAAAATTTTAAATCAACAGAATATTTAAGACAAAAACAAATCAGCAGATAAATTATTTGGTTTCAAAAAATTCTCACATTTTAAAAATTTCCATCTAAGTATAAATAAAAATAAAAACCCTGTCTGTAGTGCTGTATTAATTTAGCAGATGTAATGCAAACCCAGAGATTAAGATAATGAAATTTAGAATTCAGCATCTAAAGTCTCTTAAACCATGTCACTCTCTCAGATGTTCTGAGAGGTACTGTTATAATATAATTTTGGTATAACATACCCATATTAACTACCCTGTGTATAAATAAATACAGTAAGTCAGCAGATGCATTCTGAAAATTCCAGTTAAAGGTATGTATGTGCTGAATAGTTTTCAAAAGAAATTTATTGAGAGAGCTGGAAGTTAGGATGGAGGGGAGAAGTATAGCAGGCAAGAGGAAGAAAGAGCTACTTTTTGTTTGTTGGGGGATTTTTGAAAGCATTCATTTTTAATCCAGTCTTCTTGAAGTTGATGATAAAACTCTTATGGATTTTGGTGACAAAAAGACCAGTTCCCAGGCCTTTTAAAATTTTCTTCCCATCAGTATAAGTCTCTCCCTGCTGAAGTGTTGCTTCTGTGACTTCATGCTTAACTGAACAAAAGAAAACACTATTCTTCTGAGACTCGAGAGAGGAGAAAGTGAAAGAATAATAACAGAGCAAGAAATAAAGAGCTAGACTTTCTGTTACTGTGCAGCTGAAGCCAATGGAGCAACGCATGCCACATAAGGATGAAACCCAGAAAATTTGGTAATAATTTATGGGTTCTGTACTAGGTATTCTGGAAACATATGCATCATATTATTTCGTAGCCTCTGCCTTCATTATACAGTGGATCCAAAAGTATCATTAAAAAAAAATATGCACAGACAGGCAATCACTCAGATCTTTACCTTTTAGTTCTCAGGCTCCACGAAGAGTTGATATATTGCTATAGCTGCTGCTTTTAGATAAAAAAGGCTGATGCAATTATTCCCTAGGAATGATGTCAGGTTTCAGGGGATACGAAAAGGTATCTTACCTGGTTTTATCACTCTGCTATTACTTTCATACTAAAATGAATTGTAACTTGCGATGTTTGAATATACTATAGTGAAAATTACAATCTGAAAATAAAGTCTTCTGATCGTGTGTACAGGATATAATTCTCATCAATCCTACAGCTTCTGTGAAGACTTTTAAAGTAGTCTTTTGCATGGACTTTCTCATTAACAGTTAAAAGGAAACTGAATGAATGCAATAAACTCAGTGTCTTGGATATCTCAAAATTTATGCATACCTTTTCTAGAGCTGGCTTCTCCCTTAAGGACTAAATGTCCCTGGAAGTCCCACTGGTGTTGATGCTTTCTTTTTCTTTCATGCATGTGTTGAAAGTTTTCCCTTTTCCTCAAATCTTAGCTACATCAAAAGTAAGTTACATAAACTAGCAACAATTTTGGTGGTTCTTTGCAATCTCAGATTTTGGTCAGAGGAAGGAGTTATGTCTAATCACTGTAGAATAAGGAAATGTGGTCAGCAAATCAGTAGGCAAACACAGATAACCAAACGCAGTTTCAGGGTGATGGAGGTTCCCTGGCCAATGTTGTTCCATGATGCTACAGTGGTTTAGAGATCTCTTCATTGACCAACTGCTTGCATTAGACCATGACAAAACATTCAGTGACCTTAGCAATTAAAGGTTAGACCAATGAGTAATTTTGAAAGTTCCATATCAATTTCTAGTTCATTTTCCAGTATTAGCACTGATTAAAACCGGGGGATTTTTATGAGACAAATGAGAAATTTCAGTCTGCTGATGCATTTTTATAGTGTCCTTTTAAAAGTCACTCAATCTAGCTTTTAGGCTGAATAGTCTTACAGCCAAAAGAAAAAAAAAAACCAACAACAAAAAAACCCAAACCAACCAACCAAACAAAAAAAAACAAAACCCAAACCAAACCAACAACTACAACTTATATTTAGTTCATGCTTAAATGTCACAATTTTTTTTAAAAGTCTGGAAATTTTTATTTTTCTATGTTGCATTTTATAAAAGATCATATTTAAATTATCAAATTCATTTGTAATAATTTGTAATACAACCATCTTGAATTTGCACAGAATAACCTAAGAGAGCTTAAGATTTTCCTTCTGGAGCTGTCCTTACCATCACCAGTATCGGTTTTCAAAGCTTATATTTATACAGATATAACACAGAAGTTTTATTAATAGACATCTGATGCATGGCAATAATGCCCTATACTTAGAAAGTAAAAATAATTACTCTGTCATACTTTTTTAACTTATAGCCCAGTGTACACTCACTTTTAGTAGCTACTTCATAATAATTGCACTTTACAATATAAGTACTTACTACAAAATGGTATATATTAACCATGTAGAGTGTCAGAAAGACAGCTGCATGTGGTTTTATTTTGTAACAGAGAATGGGAATGCTAATGTGAATACACAGCTGTTGAAAACAACAGCCTTCTCAAGACAAAAATTATTTCATTATTACTATGTTCAGTAAGGCTGGCATGTGTCTTTCAATGTCACTGCTTAGATTTAATTAATAGCTGGAAAAAAGGTAAACTTGGACATTTTGTCTTTGTTGAAATGCTGTTTCCCAGCATCACCTCACCTCATTTTGATACCTTTCATAAAAGATCTTATTTTAGCAAGGCAAGACATGATTGTCCAGATTCTCAATGTCATATAAAAGGGATATGCTAAAATGGATGGGAAACTCCAGTTGAAGCTAAGCTTTGGTTTTTTTTTTGGAAATCATGTCTGTAGGGTCATTTCTTTATTTCTGGAAGTACCATCCTCAAGTGAACAGGACTGTCTAAAGAATATGCAGTGGTTAGTCTAGAAACCTGCTGGCTCCAGTCCAGCAAACTAATCCTTATGGAAGAAGACTGAAAGAGAATTCAGGGCAGAATCTCAGCCTTTACTGCTACCTCATGGATGTGATCAAGATGAAAATGCAACATATTCAGCATATCCAACAGTGATTTAAATGTTTCTAATATTATTATTCCCATTCCAGCAAGGAGAGCAATTAAATTCTACAAAGGAAGTACAGCAACTTTTTTCTTCCTTTCTTTTTTTTCTTTCATTAATAACCAATGGGATGTAATAAGCATTTACTTATTTATTTACTACATTTACTACTATAAACTACATTTCTTGAAGGTTTCCTCCAGCTGATGGCAACACCTAAGGACCAGTGCAGTTGTAACCAAGCAAGAAAGGATGACTCTGGGAATCCTGGCAGATGCTGTGATTCACTTGGGCCATAAGGAGTCCAGTCTCATGTTAGAATGATAAAATAGTGATGCTTTCTGCTTTTCCTCAATATGCAGACTTGTTCATTTGTGACTGCTGACTGATTGTTAAAGCTCCTCCCATGGTGGTGATTCTTTGCATTGGAGATCCTTCTGCATCCCCCCAATCACAGCTCATAGCAGCTGTGGAGAAGCTATCCTAGAGCATGTTCAGACCATCTTACTGTTGAGTCAGATGTTTACACCGAGGTGACTGCCACGTGGACAAAAGGAGATTCTGGGTAGTTAAATTGTCTGTTCTACACCTTTAGAGACAACAAATGGCATTAATGCATTAAGGTTTTGTTCTCTCTGTGTGTTACTTTTTTTTTTCTTTTTTTCTTGAAAAGCAATTCTTTTAGAGGAATCATCCAAGCCTTTACTCCTTTAGAGTTAAAGGCAGATCTTAGATTTAAAAGCTGAGTCTGTGCTAACTTTGACAGGAGGAAAAATACAGATCAGTCAGCAATCAATAGAAGAGTCTGGCCTTCTGCATTTGAATCCTGTAAGACACCGTTACCAGAAAGAGCTCCCTGGTTTGTTTTTAAAACACCTCCTTCCCTCTGTTCCTTCTTCCTTTGAAGTGAATTTCTCTCTCCTGCTGTTACTGCTGTCACTGCTAAATTATATATGCCCTTGTGTTCTAAAAATTTTGTATCAGCCACAGTATTCAAGCAGCACTTTCTTCTGTGGCTTTCAGCTGTATGAAACTTAGGTTTTCAAAGCAATTCTGCCTCCTCACATGGCTCACTACCCTTTTATTATGTATCCTCCAAAAAGAAAAAATATCCTCCAGTCTCTGTGTAGGAATAAAGTGGGCTTATTCCAGTGCTGCAATATTAGCCCCATGCACAACTTCCACAACAGAAAGATTTTCCATGGTCCAAGATTAGATTTAGGAAAATCAATCCAATTTATCAATGTAGAATTTCACTGTAAAATTAGGGTTAGCTCCTGAATTGTTTGAATCTGCTGGAATATCCAGCTTCTTTCTGGCAGCTACATGGATCTTCATTAGCTGTGGTCCCAATAATATGAAACACTGAAAAAAAAAAAAAGAGTAATGAACTGGAAAACTCATGTTACTTGGGCCTAAATGTGAACTCAAGGTAACCAGCTAAAGTCCATGGAAAATCCAGTGAAGTTTTGGCTTAATGAGATTGCAATGAAAAGCCCCACAGTCTTAGAAATAGAAAAGTTTTGGTTTGTTTTGGTTTTTTTTCTGTAGTAGCTCACAGCTTAATGGAATCAATACAGCAATAAGATCTGGAAAAATACAATGGCTGTTTGTCTATAATAATGTAATAAAAGGGCAAAAAACAAGATAAAGGAAATGTTTCCCTCCTCTGTAGGATGATAATGGACTCAGTCTTGTGCTGAAACCAACCAGAACATTTTTTAACAATTCTTTTCTCGATTGCTGCAGTTTTCTACTTCAAAGTTAAGCAACTAAATCTAAAGGCACTTCACAATATAAGATGAATCTGAGGTCTGTTAGAGGTGGATTATAGCAAATTAGGCAATTCAAAGAGAAGTTCTTTGGAAAGAGGAGGTTAAATGAGCAGTGTCAGTAGCCACATATAGATCTGTTACTAAGGTCCCAAAAAGCCACTTTGTTGCAAAAACGTAGCAATGCATCTTTTTACCAAATCCAAATTCCACCAAAGTCGGTAAGAAAGAGTTTTTGCGTTGCCCTAAGTAGGCTCTATATCAGGCCCAAAGTTAAGGAAAAGAATGCACTCAGGACAGCCATCAGTGCAAAATGCTCTTACACTGGGGAAAGTGTTGCTTTGGGTGTACAGATTGCATTAGTGCCCACGGATACTGGCAAAATGGATGTAATCTTTTCGAAAACACAGCCCTAGTTCGGATGAATAAAATGTCCTTTTCTTTGCCGACTTCCCAGAGGAAAAGACAAGTATGTCTTTCTTTACTTGCAAACTGTCAGTCATGCTGCAATGAGCACAGACATCATGAGTCACTCTTCTTCGAGCTCTAATCTCTGCTCATAGTGACAAATGAACCTCAAAAATCAATCCAGTTCTGACTTCTAAAATCTTTGGGAGTTATTTTTTTCAGGAAAAAAAATAAAATAAGTATATCACATGCTTAGGATACTAAATTAGAGGATGTAAAATTGTGACTATATTTAAATGAAATGTCAAAGAGCCTGCACCTGGGATGGTCTTGCAATCTTGTAATGAAAATGTAAGCTAACTCCCAAACATTTTTAGCCTTTTTTAGGTTACCCTTCTAGGCTTATGACAGCTTAGCTCTTGCCTTTTGTAGGCTACCACAAGTTGCAAAGCAACACAGTGCATATCTCTTGTACAAGTTAGCAGAAGATGCATACACTATAAATGCCTTGAACTACAGTAAAAGAACCTAAAAGCAATGATTGATGTACAATTCCTTCCCAAAAGGGCTGCTGTCTTCCTACATTCATTTTATTATTGTCCAAGATGTAGTAAACAAAAATATAAGCTATCTTGTTTATCCTGTTTATCATCTATATACCTATGTAGCAAAGTACTTCCTTTGCCACTAGTGGCAACAGCTAGTTATTCTGCTTGTTTTCTTAGTCTGAAGCTTTCCTCCAAAAGGGTAAAAGGAATTCTGCCAGAACAGAACTACCTTCCAGAGTGTGTCAGAGGTAAACATTTGAGAGAAATTAATATTCCCCATTCTAACAGATTTCCTTGCTTAATGTCAGAAGAAATATTTTTCTATACCTACGTCTGTCATGGGATCCACCATACTCTGCAACAATACCATCCATTTTGGTTTTGCTTATATTTTCAACAAAGCCTTAAAGACACCACCAACTTAAATACTCCTGAAAAATTTCACTGATAATTTTAAAAGGAACACTGGACAACGTTGTTACAGGAAATACTAGTCCTAATCAACCTGCAGGTTTGCTACTGTTGTAACTATTTTCGATGAGGATAAAACTTTTCTTAAAAATGGAAATAATTACATCACTGAAATTGTCATGACTCCTGCTTTGTGAACAGCTATATCAGAAGAAAAGCATTCCTGTAAAAGAATTCTTCCTCTTGCTGCCTTTTACAGTGAGTTCAGTGCACATTTAGCAGATGGGTTACACAAGTTTTGCCACTACAGTCAAAGCTGTACAACTGGTATATGTAAAGAAGACCTTAGAAAAACAATGTGCTCCTCTATTCTCCTTCTAGCCTTGCTGCTTCAATTTGTTTATTTTATAGTATGTTTTCTTTATTTCTCTTAGATATTGTCTTTCACATAGCCAGTAAGAAAGCAAAAGTAGTTCTAAAATAAAATTAAATTGATGAAAAAGCATCAGTTTCCATTGGAAGTATCACTGATATGTCCAGTACCAAAAGCCACTTTTAAATTCCCTCTGGATTTGACTAGCCTTCCACTGCATAACACTTCTTCAAATAAGTAAAGGAAATGTAGAGCAAACTTGTGAAATCTAGCAGTTACAATAAGTGCAAGGGTGGATTTTATTTTTATGAGAGGTAATAGCAGCATTCATGATGTGGGAGAGATGCGTGAGAAGAATGCTACAACCCTTGTAATTACAAGGCTCAGTAATGCAAACCCTGCCAAAAATCCCTGAACCTGTTAAATGCCCTGCAAGATATTTCTAGTTTGGGCAAAGGGAAGAAAGTGAGGAAGGAAAGAGGTGGGGTGCTACTCTGTGGTTGCATTAGGGCTTAAAATACAAGAAATCATACCTTTAACCTCCTCTGAGAAGGCTCTCCAGAAAATTACAGGAAAACTTAACTATCCCGCAGAATAAGTTATATGGCTGTGGCATTGCAAGGAGATTGATATAATAACATTGTTTAAGATACTGCAAGAGGAAGTGTCAGCACAAATACGAAAACCATAAGTAGTTGTCCTGGTTTCAGCTGGGATAGAGTTAATTGTCTTCCTAGTAGCTGGTACAGTGCTATGTTTCGATTGCAGTATGAAAAGAATGTTGATAACACTCTGATGTTTTCAGTTGCTGCTAAGTAATGTTTATACTAAGTCAAGGATTTTTCAGCTTC
>JANZLQ010000005.1:23739218-23750896 GCA_026212715.1 Elanus axillaris
GACTAACTGGGTGTCGATTGGTGGGTGGTGAGCAATTGCACTGTGCATCATTTGTACATTCCAATCCTTTTATTATTGCTATTGTCCTTTTATTAGTGTTATCATTATCATTATTACTTTCTTCTTTTCTGTTCTATTAAACTGTTCTTATCTCAACCCAAGAGTTTTACTTCTTTTCCTGATTTTCTCCCCCACCCCACTGGGTGTTGGGGGAGTGAGTGAGTGGCTGCATGGTCCTTAGTTGCTGGCTGGGGTTAAACCACGACAGTAGTAAAAGCCTCAATTATATATGCAATATATATATGCAAAACCTCATAATATATGCAATCCCTCTGTCATCTTTATGCACCATCATTTACGGAGGGACAGCACCTGCATTCCTGCTGAATCCTCTGGCATGTGTCCATTAGGCCTATTTACTGTCAAGTAAGTATCCTCCTTTCATTGCTACTCAGAGAAACCTACAGAAAGAGCCAAAGTTAAGGGAATTTTTTGAAACTGACTGTAAAAATAATCCTAAAAAGAAAAAAAAATAAAATTATGCCTTTCTTAACTTCTTTCTAAATTCATTTCAAAATTTGGAATGCAAGTGTGGACTTTCTTTTCACAACATCAGAAAACAGTAGCAATAAGAGCAAAGCTGAAACCTGTAAACACAGTAGAGTTTCACGGTTTATGACAGAGGCTACGCTTAGAAAATGCACATGGGTGCAGGAGGGTTATCAGAACTTTTGGCTTGAATTGAGGCGCATAACTTTCTATAAAATCAAAATAGAGTAAACAGTAGTTAAGCTTTTCATTCAGTGCTCTAACTTCCTCTCTGAACATGCTTAGCTTTTAACGTTAGGAGATACTTTTCTCTGCTCATTGGCTTGAGAGGAAGCAAAGGTGCCAAAGTAATACATGTGAATCTCCAGCCTTTACCCCTAACATATAGTACAGCTGTGAAAAACTTTTAAGTACATCCACAGAAGCATAATACAAAGAGGAGAGGCTCTAGGACAAAACTGCTATTGTCTACCACTGCTAAAAGCTTTGCAAGGTGAATAATCCACAGAGTAGAACTGTTGTGTCGTGAGCGATACCAGGCTAGAATGAAAAAGCATTTATTTTATTAATCTCCATTAAAAGTAAACATTTCTCTGCATCAGGAGGAGTGGTAAAAACACACACACTCGTGCTAACACACACATGCTTTCAGTTTTGAAATTCAGGCCTAAACTGACTTTCAATGCACTCCAGGCTGATTGACAAATTCAGTGAGAGCTATTGACAGGCTGATCACACAAGCTGATTAATTTTCATATAGACAAAAGAAGTTTTCTTAAAATAGAAGAAAAAGACAATCCTGTCATACCAAGCAACCTTTGGAGGTCCAAATTTCTTCAAGTGCTTTGTCAGTGTGAGAATTCTTCAGTGCATTATACATTCACTCTCAATAACACTATGATGAATGATGTAATCTGTATTTTATGACTCCTCCATCTAGGCTTGACACCATGTAAAGTTTATTTCAATTTTAAGTGGAAAACTAAGATACAGCATTGGATATAAAATAATAACAATTTTCTTCAAACGTTTTCCAAGCTACATGGCTGTCTCCATAAAATTTGAACTTCATGCTCATACTCCATTGTGGTTGCAGTTTATACTAAAGAAGTGAGAATCAGTGAATCAGTGCTGTGCATAGAGATTCAATCTTTTCTTCACAAACTCTGTTAATGAGATTTCTGGATGCAGTCTGCCTAACTTTACCTGTCTTGAAGTTAGCTGTCTGGTCTAACCTCATTATCTATCTTTCCTCCATGGTCAATACAGCAGGAGCGACAAAGGGATACCTTTGCAGGCACATTTATCTCACTTTCCACCATCACCTGTCTGAGGTGGCTTGTGTCAGGAGAAGTGAAGCCCACCTGCTTAGCAGTTGTCAAAGACATCAGTGAAACACATTCGGTCTGACAGCCACGCAGCTTGGCAGAGCCCAGCTACACTGCCTTCCACTCCAGCCTTATGCCACTGAGACCAGGAGCACCGAAAAAGGATTCGGAGTCAACTGTTTACTTACTTTGCACTCTTGCAACTCCATATCTCCTAACTAATGGGCAAGTTCTGGCCTATTTAGGAACATTTGGAAAATTTAGAAGATGGAAGAAGAAGAGAGTTTAAAATATAAGATTAAAACTAACAAAATCTGAAAATATAGTTAATATACTAAGCTGTTTTTCAGATTTACAGCAGCAAACTATAATCTTTACCTGCTTTAAAATGTATTTACTAGGCCTTAGTAAAAAACAAATGGAAATAATTCTTAATGTTTTTCTAAAGCTTTTCTATGTAATTTTTTTCTGCACTTTTTCAAATGCCAGCATCATGGTTTATTAAAAGAGCTCCATCTTCTGGCAGCTGATAAAGAACAGATCCTTCATAGGTGTAGAAGCGAGGCTTAAAATCATTTGCAGAATTTAATGAAAAATTGATCCTGAGTAACCAATGTCTGCAGCTGCATTCCAGTGAGATTTTGTGACATTTTTATTTTAGAGTAATTTGTTACTTGTTAACCTTTATTTTTAACCTTTTGTGAGGAATCTTAGTGGTTATCGAATTAAAATAAAATGGTGACATATAAAAACAATCCTGAAGCAGGGAAGTAAACATATATGCTGACAGCAACATAATCACAGAAAGACAACATGCTACCTCACTTTGTGTCAGGTCAGGCTCCTGGTTGTGGACTTTAAAAACAAAAAACAAAACAAAGTGTTAAAAAAGCATTGGAAATGTAGTTCAGCTTTTTAGAAAGAGCAGAATAAACATGAAAAGTACATTCTTTGACATTTTGTCTGCCTGCCTTCCTAGTAGCTCACTATTTTAAAAAGATAGTCAATGCCAAAGAAGGAAGACGGCATCCTGTGCTTCATTTTTAGCACTCGTTTCACCCTTGATTTTATTACTAAGGCTCTTAACATCACTTGTTTTGGCTTTTTTAAGGGGGATTGTTGGGGGAAAAGTAAGCCGAATCTCCAGGCTCTTCTCCCAGGTTCTGCCAATGATGGCACATCTGCTTGGTGTTACAGCATCACAGATCTGAGGAGAAAGCAACCTG
Source organism: Elanus axillaris (assembly GCA_026212715.1). Classification (NCBI taxonomy): domain Eukaryota; kingdom Metazoa; phylum Chordata; class Aves; order Accipitriformes; family Accipitridae; genus Elanus; species Elanus axillaris. The sequence goes on from JANZLQ010000005.1 coordinate 23,742,322, forward strand.
GGAGATCCATCACCCCTCTTCAGTGTATTTATTAACAGAATAGTAAGACTCTGTTACATTAACAGGTTGAATGAATGTTTGGTATACTGAAAAGTCTTCACATAAAGAATAATTGAAATGGTGACCGGCTCCCATTGTTTTAATCATCCCTGTGTGAAAAGAGATCACCTGAAAATGGAGAGAGATGTGACTGTGGAATCAGTTCCTCAGAGACCTCTGAAACACTGATCCTGTGTAACAACTTCCAAATGAAAAGTTAAATATTTTAAAGGTTGAAATGGAATATCTGGCATATTTCCTCCTGCAGGGAAATGCAAAAACAAGCAATGAAATAGGAATGCCCTTTGTTTTATAGCCATTTCATCATTACTAATTAATTGTACATTCTGACAAATAGTAGGAAAACTGTGTTTCAGTGAAATAATTATTGAATATTCACCCTGCAATAATATTAGAAAAACAGACAGGGAAAAAATGTAATGTCTATAATCCATCAGACTTTTTTTTTTACATTTTTCTTAACTTCATATTAATTTGTCTCTGAAACTGTACTTAGCAGATTTTCTTTTAAAGATCAGCCACTTCCCAGTGACACCTCTAAAATCATATTTAGACATATTACTTTTTAGCAGATAAACTGGCCATAAACAAAACTGGGCTGGAATTCAGAGGAAGTTTTTTAAAAATCCATGCAGTAAAGTCTTTCAGTCGGTGCTGTGGTTAAAATATCTCACCATTTCTAACTTCTGCATGATTATATTTGCAGACCCACATGCTGGTAATGAAGGTTATTCAAAGTGGTTTAGTTGAAACTGCATTAGATTTAGTAAAAAGTGCACTCATTGCTACTGCTGAGAAATGATCTGCTTTTACACTGTTTGTAACAAGTCCATCCAAAGAACTGCAATGTCTGGAGCCCCCATGCTCTTTCTGCAGATGTCATCTGCTCATGGCTTGACCCAGAACGTGCATGCAAAATGTGACATGTTATTACTCAAACCTGAAGGGACTGATTGCCTCAAAATACAAACTCTTTTGAATTATCAATAATCAAAGTACATCCTTGTCACTATTATTATCTGTACAGAGCTTTCCTGGCTACATATGTAATATTCATGAAAAGCTCTCTGAAGACTGAAGGAACTCTCATCATCTTGGGTTTTACTGAGAATATTGGAGAAATCAGAAGTGATGAAATTCTGACCTCAATTTGGTTTGGGATTGCAACTGCCTTCACAAGTCCCCATTTATTCTGATCAGTTATCCTCATCCAGGGCTCGGCTTAAGTCCATTTCCAGATATACTGTGTCTACTGCATAGAATAAAAAAGTAGAAAACACTATTAAAGTTGCAAATTATTCATTGTAGCATTCTTTAGTAGCTAGTTATCTGTTCTCACTCTTTGTACTGAAAATTTTCTTCTCTTTTCACCCACCAGTAAGCTTCATGAATATGAATTTGAGTAAAACTGACTTGGTTATTCCAGTGTACACTGAAGAAGGAGAGAAAAATATACACATTCTTTTATATATTTAAAGTCTTTCAGGCAAAACAAGTGTGTTTTTAAAGAAAAAGGGTATTATGTAGGGGTATCTGTCAATTGGCCGAGTTCTTTTCCAAAAGAAATTTGTTTTGATTTCAGGACTTTATGAAGGTCTGAAAACTGAATATCAGTGAAGTACGTAATCATCTGGAAAATACTGGTGTAATGAAGAAAAGACATATTGTTCAAATAAAACTTAGGCCTAGAGTACATAGAGCACATAAGAAAGATCACATTCAGGAAAAGTAGATTCTAGTCTTGTCTCTGTTGGGTGATCACAGGCATGTATTTAATTTTCCCTACTTCAGCTTCTCCTCCTGAAAAATGGTGATAACATAACTTCCCCCTCTAAAGAGAGTTCTGCTTAAAATAAAATGTTAGAACATATCTTATTCAATGGAAAACCAAATCTGCAGGAAGTGCATCAGGGAGGTCAGCCTGACTCGATAACTAGAATATTTGGCAGACCCTCTGAAATGTGACCATCATTTCTTACCTGAGGGTCCCTTGCTGTAGGGTTTCAATCTGCTGTCCTCCAGCCCATCCTGGACATTATCCCAGACACAGGCATTCTCTCTTGCAATATGGCTTGAACAGTGTTTACCTGGGTCTGGAGTGGGGTGCTTTATATTAATTGCAATTCAAATAATGGATCACAATAAATAAATCTCCTGTGGATTTTCAATCATATGATTGTATATACAGTCAGAAGAGTGGGGGAGTTTAGGTGTTCACATGGCTAAAGATTAGGAAAGATGACATCTTATAGCATACCTAAAAAATGCCAAATGCATGAGGAACCTAGTTTCAGGGAAAATGATGTTGTTGCAACATAAAGAAGAAAAAGATAAAGATACAAAATTTTGTCATAAGTCACATTTCATTAGACATATTTTTAACTATACATAAAAATATTTTCAGAGACAGAGGGAACAGCAAGCTCTCAATCTATTAAATACATCAATTTTGCACACAAATTATCCCTGTAAAATATTGTGCTGTGTCTTAACACCTCATATCAGTTCTAAATCATCTTCACTTCTAAATTTGAAAATGACTGTGAAAACGTCTATTCTCCTCACTTTCCCATAATATCATTGTTTAATCCATTACCACTAGTGATGCCTCTTTATGGAGTTGTTAAGGTGGCAGGGCAGAGCTGCTGCTGTGCCACGGCAGAGGAGAGCTCTCCCGAGGCCATCTTGTGAAAGGGAAGCTCTGCTCCAGTGCTGTGCCCCAGCCGGAACCTGGGAACCATCAGCCCATCACACGCAGGTATTAAGTAGCTGGGATTATGAAACCCTCAGATACAATCAACAAGGAATAATAAATGAAAATAATACACACAAAGTGACATACAATCCTTCTGTGACTCTACAGGTGCTTCCACACGCCTGCTGTACCCAACATAAAGCGAGCTCCCCTATAGAATAAACAGGCTAAATCGGCAAACAGGATGTGTTTAAAGATTCACACATAACAGGCTTTCCCCAATTCTTCTGTGTAGGTGTAACTCCAGCTACTTAGAGTCTTAAAAGCAGGTATGTGATTGTCTTCTGTGGAGGGAAAAAACTGTGGCATGAAGTTGAGGGTTTAACGCATTTGGGAGTTTAAGAAACTTTCATATTTTGTAGAGCTGCAGTACTATGGCTTCCTACAGTAACAGACAACTTCTGATTTGTGTATTTTTGATTAAGTTAGTATGAAATCCTAGAGAGGGACTGATTTGGCTGGAATCGCACATGCTCTCCTGCATACTTCAGAAACAGTATAACAAGACTACCTACTGAAATTCAGCATCATCTTTTCCGTATTATTTATTTCATTTAGATTACTGAAGCAGCATAAGGACAAATTAATCATGGAAGCTTCAGGGACTCATTTCACAGTGTGTCAAGCAATTATATATTGGAGGTGATGAAATAATAGTATCTTTTATGTAACTCCTACCTAAGACCTTCAAAAGAAACCACTAGAATGTAAAAAATAAGAAAGAGAAGAAAAGGGAGAAAAATATAAAGGAATAGCCAAGACTACCTTGCATTAATGTTCCATTCTTTGTACTCTTAAGAGATTCAAACTGTTTGAAAAAAAACAACTAAAAAAGATCAGTCAGAAAGGGGGAGAGGGTTATAATTGTCATTAAAGAGCAAAGACTTATAAAGGATTAACCCTACTGCTCATTATGCATATTAAAATAAACATGTATAATATAATTTAACTCATTTTAATTTTCCATTCTCTTCCTATCCCTCTGAGAGAGGGGCTGTATACTGAAGATAAACTGATTAGAAATACACAGATGCTACAAATAAAATGTTGCATATCTGAACAAAATAAACATAAGGCCAATTCCAAGAGAAAATATTAATTTATCAGTAAATGTGTAATTGTAACTGGCCACAGATTTGGCAAGGAGGTACAAAAACATTCACACAATTACATGCCAGTAAACAAAGAAACTAAACTGAAGAAGATAAATTGCACCCCATCAACAGGCTGGCCAGCTGTAGCATCTTGTACTCTCTGCCTAGCAGGAACTCAGAGCCAGCCCACAGATTTGTTCTATTTTTGACAAGGGCACATCCCTCAAAGAAATTATAATGCAATAAATAAATAAATTACTGTACATATTAGTGTTACAGACAGAAAACACAGTGCTGGCATTTTGTTTAAAAGAGTAACTTTACCATGGATTTGTAAAATGTGCTCAGAAGAAGACAGACCTGCAGCTGCCTTGCAGAGCCTTGACACATCTTTACAATTCTTTGAATACCAAACAACTTCAAGGAAGATAAAAGTTATTCATAATGGCAAAATTGCAGCTACACAGCCTCCTATTGCTGTCTGTACGCAGGAGGCACAGGGAAGGACAGTACTGCTGCCCACCTACTGACTTCTGTTGTGGTGTAAGATTTCAAGCCCATAGGGCCAGAGAGATGCTTTCAAAATCCAGACACCACCCAGTAAGACCATAGTTGTTACCCTCTCCTCAGAGATGAGGGATCATGGCCCAAGAGGCAAGTATGTCATCAGCTCTTGGTATTGAGACCAGAGTTTTGCAGGAAAAGCAAAATATAACTACAGGGATCCCAAGTTTCTCTTAAGTATGGATGTCTTCCATTACTCTTCTTCTCTACTGCTGACACAAGGTTACCCCTAAAACCACATAGGCATTTTCTGCTTATTTGTGGTAATCTAATCTATTTTTGCTCATAGGTAGGTACTCATCTCTTTCTGTAGGGGACTAAGCTGGGTTTTGTGCCATGCATATCCATACTCATCACTCAAAAGTGCAGAAGGTTAACAGAATAAAAAAGAAAAAAGATCAAAAGAGGAGAATAATCACAACCACCCACAGTAAACTACTGAGTCCCAGCTATCTGGGAACCATTACATGGGCTTCTAAGGGAAATAAAGTGTCATGTGGAGCCCTGCACTACCTTCTAAGCTCCCACGTAATATCAGACTCAGGAACATTGTGAAATGCTGGGGTGTTCCTTACATGAATTTTATTTCCTCTAACAGCAGTCTAGGAAGTTATGGTTGACCCTCCCACCATGCACTGTAACTACCAGAAGGAAGCCTCCACATTTTGTTTTATGGGTCAGTCCACTGAAAGACCAGTAATGAATGTTCTCCTTTCTAAGTGTGATGAGCAATATAAAGTACTAGAATACAAGTAAATTTAGATAAAGATGTTGTGTTAACTTTGCTAGCAATGTAGAGTTAACTTCTGTTACTGTTGTATTAGCAAAGCTATGCAGCAGAGTAGAAAAGGATTTAATTCCTCTGCTTACTCTGTCTCCATGCAAAACTCTACTTTATATTTTGATTGAAAGAAACTACAGTATTTCAGTCAGATAAGGATACTAACACTGATCCCCATGCTACTATTTTATCTTATATAGTGTTTACGTGTTTGCAAAACCGCAGGCACTGGTTACATTCATAGTTTACATTTTCACCAGAAATATCAATCACAATGCAGGTCAGAAAAGGTAAAACTGTGTGTATGGTGCATCAACACTATTTTTGTCTGGACACCTCTGCATGCATTATTTCTGTTTTCTGACTATGCTGGCCACAGCAGAAAAGAGAGAAAGCCACTGTCAAGCACTGGTATTCTACTGGCTCCTATCAGCATGCACATACTTCTGTGCACTGTAAGACGTGCTGAACACAGCTGAGCAGGACAGGAGACCTAGGTACCATGAAGAGATATTAGATGCCCCATTATCATTACTCCACCAGTAGAGAACACCCAGATGATTTGTCTACAGGTGAAATTAAAATGAACTTATATAAATTTTTAACACATTTTGCAGCTCCCTCAGACACAAGAAAAAGTAAATTTACAGTAAGTATAACATGCTACATGGCAAATATTTGAGGTAAGCCAGGTTAGTGATTGAATTTATTGGAAAAAGATTTCATTAAAGAAAAAAAATCCATAACTGAAGTTGTTAATCCTGCAGTGAAACTATTGCAGCTTGCATATTTCATTGTAGAACTGAGGACAAAGTTATAATATACTTTCATGTTGTACTAACTCTAAATTTAGGGAACCGTACAAGATTTCATTTTTTCTTCACCAGCAAACTTTCCACTGTAATAATCCGTTAGAAGTAGCACAGTCTTCTGCTGTGCCTGGTAAGAAAGAAAATGCATTGTGGCTATTATTAGTCAAAGAAAAGACCACGATTGTCTTCTGTATGTTAGCCGATGCTAACTTTAAATTAAGTTCTTATTAGCTTTGTGAGTTAAGAGTAGGCTTAGGTCTGCTGGCTTCATTGCGGTTACCTTGGTTCAGTTCTTTCATCTTTTTCCTCCCTAGATTCCACTGCACATCTGAGAAGGGTAGCTTACACCAATGTCCTCCTGATAAATGAACCCAGTACAAGCAACTGTTTCTCAGATAAACCCTTCAGTACAAGCATGATAAAGAAAATGGAGTAAAGGTAGCAAAAGTATCTGTCATTTACTTAACTGGAAGTAGTATCTAGCAACTTTGATGACCTCCCCTTCTTTTAAGTCCCCTTCATTATCTGTACCAGTGTTTTAGTTTTTTTGCTTTGGGTAAAGTTATATTCTGAATATATTCTTCAGTTATATTCTTCAGTTATATACTGAAGTTTGTGCAAGTATTAGTATATTTGTTCCAAATCCTTCTAGTATACCCAGAGCCTCCTCTCCAGAGTCTGCAAGCACCAGGCAGGTCTTGAGACATAGTGAAAGAGGTGGATCAAACTATTGACTGAAACATGGTCCATCTCTCTGTAAAAATAAGATGAGGCAGTTTGCCACGGTGAAGACATTACAACAACCTACTTAACATACAAACTACAAATAGAGGATTCATACTTTGGGAGAAGCCAGGTCCAGTGCCCTTCTTGCAACAATTCTGGCCAGATATAGCTTTCATTTCTAGCCCTGAGAAGCAGAGGCTGCTTGAGAGTCATGTTGAACAAGGGCATCTTTGATCCTCTGCTAGGCTGGCCTCTCTAGGGGTATGAAATACCCTCAGAAGCTCTGGGGCAGATTTTTCCTGGCATTACTGGCAGCGTCCTTCTTTGTAGCACCTCTTTCCCTTCCAGAACCCACAGGCTGGCTTCTGCTGCCACCAGCCTGCCAGTGTTTGAATCTGGCTTGCAACTTTCTGTCTTTATAATACATGAAAAAGTAAAAGGACTAAGTTCTGCCCCTAAAATATCTTCTACCAATAGACTTCTCACCCACAGGTGCCCTGATAGATAGCACAGAGCCTTCTATTCCAAGCATCTCTGGTGTCCCCTGTCCTTCCCAAGTGATTCACCAGTATCCCAGCCTACTCAGGTTTAACATTTTCAAGCAGTCATCGCCAACCTTCTCTTCATATAAAATGCTTCCCGACTTCATTCATGAGTGGACCAAATCTTGCACTGATCTTCTTTCATTCATTTAAAATTCCCTTGCAGGGCACAAAGCATGTTTATTGGTCTCAGGAGTAGTTTTTAAGCAGCCTCTGCTCTGAGCCCTTCTGCTAGTTTTATTGCTTGATATTGCATGCTTACCAGATTGTATGGTGATCCGTTAAAATGTTAGAAGTTAATCAGGGTCACCATTAAATGACAGAATACCAGAAAGGCTGAATATTGGAGAAATACTGCTTGTATTCAACATACATTATTTATTCCCAAAATTAAAAGCCAAGCATATGAGATAAAAGGGAACTGTGAGAGGAAAGGGTAATGTATTTGGACAGGAATAGGAAAGGGGTTTTACTGATTTGCAGTTAGCTGGAATCTACGGGTGCTTAGAGTCTGTCTACCTAAATGTTTCAAACATAGATACCATTATTCATTTCATAGTAGTCTGATTTCAGTTTTCATACTGTCTAGTCCCCCTGGTGACTGCTACTTGATATCAATTCAGAGCAAAATTGCATGTCACTCTACTGTCTGTTCTCTAGCTGCTGTATGCCAGTCTGAATATGGTTGTATTCCTGTAGTGGGTGAATAAATCCTATTTACCTATATATACATGGATTTGTGATACCTAATTACTGCTTGAAAAGCTCTCTGATATCAATGATTTTTAAAAAAGCCCTTCAGCCATTCCAAGAATCATAATACAGTGCTCCTAATAATATCTTCAGTTTAAAAGTCCTGAATTTTCTCTGAATAAAGCTGCAAAAGAAAAAGAAAGAAATTATCATAATGCTTGCTGCTTTTTTTTTTTTTTAACACCTAGATCAGTCAAATCAACCATCATAGTAAATTATACCAGGCCAACTGCAAACACATCCTGACACTCCAGAACCATTATTTCCACACAGAGCATTCAGTCATCCTCAGAGCACAAATTCAGTTCCTCATAATACCAGTCTGTTACCAAGATCAAAATAGGTCTTAGACAGATGTGATGGGTTAACCATGGCTGGATGCCAGGTGCCCACCAAGTCGTTCTATCACTTCCCCCCCTCTTTCGCTGGACAGGGGAGAGGAGAAAAAAAATATAACAAAGGGCTTGTGGGTCAAGATAAGGACAGGA
>JANZLQ010000005.1:23764907-23775661 GCA_026212715.1 Elanus axillaris
TCATACTGCAATCGAAACATAGCACTGTACCAGCTACTAGGAAGACAATTAACTCTATCCCAGCTGAAACCAGGACATATGTACACATATATGTGTGTGAGAAAGCAAGAAATAGAAAACATAGCTATTTCAGGAAGCACACACTTTCACCACATGAACACTGGTTCATTCTGAATGACTGATTTTCTGCAATTCCATTAGTATGAATGTGTTTTTTAAAAGCTTCTGATACTTCACTGTCAATTTCTAGCACCTCTTTTTCAAGTAAACAGAAGTGTAACTTCCAAAATATGGGAATTAAGCCTTCCATCAGCCATAGTGTGATGTTCTGCTTTGAGCACTGCATTTCAAAAAAAGATGCAGACCAGACAAAGACATAAGAGGAGAATAATGAGAATGTCTAGAAATATGCCACATCTGAAAAAAAGTCTGAAGGACATAGGATTACTTAGGTTAAAAACAACTAAAAAAAAAAAGGAATTGACATACTTGCAGTTTTCAAATACATCAAACACTGTTGAGAAGAGAAAGGAAGTAATTTGTTTTCCATTTCTACAGTGGATAGGAATAATGGGCTCCAGTTGCAGCAAGACACATTTAGGGTAGATAGTAAGGAAACACTTCATAACAATAAAGATGATGAAGTACTGCCACTGTAAGCTCAGGTGTCTTCGTCGCTAGAGATTTTTAAGTGGTCAATCAAGCCACCGTCAAAAATGCTTTAGCTCTAATTGATCCTGCACTGAAGATGGTAGCAAATGGATTACATGGCCTTGGTCCTTTTAGGCATATTGTCTATGAGGCATATCTGCTAGACCCCACATTCCACTTCCCAGAATTGAGGAGAATTTACCACTCAGAAATGGCACATTGTTTTTCATCTTCTGATCTTCCAGCAAATAAACCACCATCAACAAGGACAGACTATGAATGTACTTTAACAAAAATAAATAATCCATTTGAATAAAAAGAAACAGGATTTGACTTATCAGTCATGGAATCATAATTCCAGTTGGAAGGGACCTTTGGACATCATCTAGTCCAACTGCCTCCTCCAAGCAGGTACATATGTGCACCAAAAGACTAATTGCCCTGACCACTCTGTAACTGTCATTCTCTGTAACCTCTTTGCCCAAGAGTCAGCTGCCTGTGTCAAAGTCAGCTATGATATAGCACAGCTGTAACACCCTGGCTCAGACTTCTGTGAAGACAACTAAGTAGTGAAGAGCAGTGAGAAGCCTCATCTGGCTTTTCTAACCATGGTCTCCATGCACATTGCCTCTCAAGCTTGCATTTGACCTCAGGCCCCTGCTTTTCATCTTCCCTTGAGCTATAATGTATGTATGCTGTCCATGGTCTTGTATCTTGTTGATCCTGGCCTTGCTGGCTTGACTTCAAACATGTTTTGTCACTACAGACTTTTCTGGTGACCACTCGATGAATGTGGTTACCATCACCAGATCTGCTCTCCTCTTCTTATATCAGTTCTGTGGAATGGTGTCCCCTGTCTGCAAGAGAACGATTTGTCTGCAAGGAAACAATCTGTCTGCAAGAGGCCATTTGCGTGCCTTGCCTTTTGTCCTGTCAGTGGGCACCACTGACAAGAGTCTGGCTATGTCTTTTGATCTCTCACATCAGGTATTTACAAACACTGATAAGATTCCTCCTGTGATTTCTCTTCTCCAGGCTGAATGGTCCCAGCTCTCTCAGCCTTTCCTCACAGGAGAGATGCTCCAGTTCCTTAATCATCTTCATGGCCCTGTGCTGGACTTGCTCCAGTATGTCCATCTCTGTCTTGCACTGGAGAGCCCAGAACTAGACACAGTAGTCGAGGTGTGGCGTTACTAGCACTGAGCGGAGGGGAAGGATCACATCCCTTGACCTGCTGGCAACACTCTTCCTAACTGTGCTGGATAAATGCCAAGGTTTTAGGAGCAGGAAGGGCTGCACAGATAATTTCTGTGGGAGGAGGTAAGGGGATCCTCTTTGCCACTTGCAGCTAGTTCCAGCTGGCTCCACTCAGACCCACCACAGGACACAGCTGAGGCCATCAGTGAAGCTGCTGATGCCTCTCTGCCAACATATTTAAGAAAGGGAAGTAAACATCAAGACAAAGTGTTGTGGTTTAACACCAGCGGGCAACTGAGAACCACACAGCCAATTGCTCACTCCCCCCATAGAGAGATGGGGGGGAGAATGAGTAAAAATGAGAAAAGCTGTGGGCTGAGATAAAGACAGTTTAATAGGTAAAGCAGAAGCCGTACACACAAGCAAAGCAAACCAAGGAATCCATTCCCCACTTCCTATGGGCAGGCAGGTGTTCAGCCATCTCCAGGACAGCAGGGCTCCATCACACCTAACCATGACTTGGGAAGACAAACACCATCACTCCGAACATCCCCCCCTTGCTTCTTCTTCCCCCAGCTTTATATGCTGAGCATGATGTCCTATGGGCTGGAATATTCCTTGGGTCAGTGGGGGTCAGCTGTCCCGGCTGTGTCCCCTCCCAACTCCTTGTGCCCCCCCAGCCTTCTCGCTGGTAGGGTAGGGTGTGGAGCAGAAAAGCCCTTGGCTCTGGGTAAGCCCTGCTCAGCAGTAATGAAAACATCTCTGCTTTATCAACACTCTTTTCAGCACAAATCCAAAACATAGCCCCATACTAGCTACTATGAAGAAAATTAACTCTACCAAGCCAAAACCAGCACATAAAGGAACAAGGCCAGAGCAGTAGAAGGTGCTCCACAGTGGAGGTGGTAACAACCCAGAGGGATTTCAGCCCGTAGATAAGCCCATGATCGAGCAGGTACAATCATGAGGAGCCTGTGCACCATAAAGGACCCATGCCAAAGCAGGTACATCACTGAAGGGACAACAGCCTGTGGAGGACCACTGCCAGAGCACAGGAAACCACTAAGAAGGAAGGCGCAGTGGAAAAAAAGAGTAAGGAAGAGGTAGCTGCAGAAAGAAACCACTGTGTAGTGACTCCAACCTCCTGCAATGCCCATTGCCTCAACAAAGGGACTGAGGGTAGTAGAGATTAGCACAAGGGAAGGAGATGTGCCTGGAGGGAAGTTGAGCATGAGACAGGAGGAGAAAAGGTGTTTTATTGAAGTGTTTACATGTTCCTTGCTTCCCAATACTGGATCAGTAATAAAATGTTTTTAAATTGAGTTAAATCTCCCAAGTCAAGACTGTTTTGTCCACATGACAGTAATGAGTGAGTGATTTCTCTGTCTATTTTGATTCGTGAGGGGTTTTGCTGTTTTTTCCTATTTTTCTCCCCTGTTCTCCCTCTGTGTGTGTGTGTATGGGAGGAGTGAGCAAGCAGCTTTGCTGCTAGCCAGGGCCAACCCAGCACACTAATGTAGTCCAAGATGCTGTTGGCCACCTTTGTTACAAAAGTGCACTGCTAGCTCATGGTCAGCTCATTGGTCACCAAGACCCCAATGTCTTTCTCTGCAGAGCTGTTTTCTAGCTGGCCAGCCCCTGTTTGTACTTGTTGGTACATGGGGTTATTCCTTCTCAGATGCAGGTCTTTGCAATCCCTTTGCTGAACTTCATGGGAAATCTCTCATACCAATTCCCCAGCAAGCCCAGGTCTCTGAACAGCAGCAGAACCATCTGGTGTACCAGCCATTCCTCCCAGGTTTGTGTCATATTCAAACTGGTTAACACTGTCCCATCATCCAAGTCATTAATGAAGAGGTTAATTACTATACTCGCCCCTGAGATATACCACTAGTGACTTTCTTCCAAATGGACTTTGTGCCACTGATCACAACCCTCTGGACCTGGCTCTTCGGCTAGTTTTCAATCCACCTCCCTGCCCATCTACGTAACCCATATTATGTCAGCTAATCAATGAGGATGTTATAGAAGATAGTGTCAAAAGCCTTACTAAAGTCAAGGTAAACAATACTCACTGTTCTCCCCTCATTCACCAGTCTAGTCACCTCATTGTATAACGCTATCAGGTTGGTTAGACGTGATTTCCCTTTCATAAATATGTGGAGACTACTGCTGGTCACCTTCTTATGCTTCACCTTCTTGTGCTTCTAGTGACTCAGCACTTGTGGCTGTAACCCACCAGGCTGCATGGATTTCTGTATGTTCAGTTTAAGTTCTCCCTAATGTGGTCCTCCCACATTTAGGGTAATTCTTCCTTGCTCCAGACTCCTCTGGTCCCAAGAGCCTGTGATTTCTGAAGGCTGGTCCTACCAGTAAAGCCTGAAGCAAAGGTGGCACTGAGTACCTTGGTCTGTTCCATGCCTTTGTCAGCAGTTCCTGTTCCCTATTCGGCACAGGTTTTCCCTAGTATTCCTTTTGCTGTTTATGTACTTGCATAATCCTTTCTTTTTGTCCTTCATATCCCTTGCCAGACTCAATTCCAGGTCAGCCTTGTCTTTCTTAACCCCATCCCTGCATGATCAGCCAGCAACTTCTGCAGAGCAGCCCACTCATGCTGCTCCCTGGCACAGAGCTAACTTCCAAGGTTGGAGCAGGTTGGAGCAGGCTGCTCAAGGACTTGACAGGTTGATATTCTGCAGCCTCTCTGTGCAACTTGTTCCTGTGCTTAACTGCTCTCACTGTGAAGACTTTTTTGTGTACCTCCAAGAAGAGTCTAGCTTCATCATCTCTAACTCTATTTCAGTAGGGGAAGACCCCCTTAGCCTAAAAAAATTCAGCTTTGCAGCCCTTCTTTCTACATTACATGCTCCAGGCATGCTATAGGGTTCAGAGTCAGAGTTTCTATTTCTTTCAACAAAAAGTCCAATAGTCTAACACAGCCTTCTTTAACATGATCCCTCTGAAAATCTTGACTAAGTATTTTAGGCTGATTGCTGAAACTCATGGAAAGGAATCAGGAACAAAATTAAGGAGAAACCACAAACCTATGTCATTTACTCATATAAAAATGGCTGACAGCATTATTGGTAATGTTCTAAAATATAACAATAAAAATCAAATGAAGTCATAAAAATATATGTTTAAATAACATTTAAAGCTTTAGCTAGCCCTCATAAGCCAGATGATGGAAGCTTTAACATATTTTCTTCCTACGTGTTACTACTACATTTCTGAACAGACACTGCAATAATTTACAGTGTAATAGGCAGAGACTATGATAAAATAGTTAAAGAATGAAGTTTAAAATGCTAATTTTGTATTCTTATGCTTTGAGTGAAGTGGGCCCCTATGTGCAATATGCTTATGATGAGAGCTTCCTGACACAAGAGTTGACTATTTTTTCAGAGGTAATTAAGAAACAAAGCAACAATCGAACAACATTAGTACCATGCAAGATTTCCAGCCCCTAGTCTGAGGAGAGCTACTTCTCTCAAAATATAATCATTAGTTATAATTAATCATCCTCCCATACAGCCTGCCTAGGATCATTGATTCACTTTAGAACTTATCAGTTTATTGTCTCAAAGGAGGATATTTAAGCCAACAGCAAACAGGAATGATGCTGAGATGGAAGTGATGTCAAAGTATTTAAACTGAAAGGGCTGAAACACAAAAATATAATCAGAGCAAAAGGACAATGTGTAAAACGTACATATTTGTTCTTGCCTTTCAACAAAGAAATGCAATATAACACTTGTCTTAGAGTCTGCTTGCTCCTTCCATTAGCACTGCCCGTTTATCTTTTAAAAATAGGTCTGTTGAAGGATGATTCCATGCTTTGCTTTTATGCTGAGCAAATTTTTTTGTTTGTCATTTTACAGAAATTGTTGCACATAGTCTGGTTAAAGGACACATACACATATTTACCCTTGCACTTATCTCATCCAAATTAAGGTTCTTCTTCAGATGCAGGGCAGATCATTCAAAAAGCTCTGTTTCAGCCCACTCTGTGGTACCACTACTATCTAGTTGGTAATTTAAACTAATGGATTACATGAGTGCTAGTACAGATGGTCTCCAACAGCACACAAAACTTTAGCTTATGTTCCCATTGAAACAACAGGTATTTATCATGGGTATCAGCGGGTGCTAACTAGATATAGATGCTTTTTTGGAGGCATTTAGTGGTTAAGATAAATAATTTTGTAATGATAAATCACAGGAATAATAGGCCACTGGAACAGAATTCAGCAGGGTTTTCATCTTAAAATGAAATGACAGAAGTGGGACTTGGGATGTGTCCCAGTCCAGATCCCTCAGCCCTCACGATGTGGCTGAACAGTGCACGGGGAACCCAGACGCTCTAGGAGTATGAGCAGATCTGCCAGGCGGCTGTAGGCCCTGCAACCTCTTGAATTTAGTCTTTGCAAAACTGGAACAGACACTGAATTGACAAAGGTCCCCAAGACTAAGTCCCATGCCTTGCTAAAACTATTGCTGAGGAGCAGCAAGAAGCAGGCTGCTCCACAGGGAGGGCAAATCCCAGCTGAGGTTACACACAGCACAGGCCTCGCCATGTCCTCACCAGCAGGGCACAGACCCAGGGTATCTGAGCAGGGTGCCCACAGCAGGGATGCCCATCACAGCAGGTCCCACCCACAGTCCAGACAAAGCTGAGGTAACGAGTTATGTCTAATATCAGTCCAGGAAATCTAATCAACAGCTCAGGAACCACTGGACAGGGCTGGAGAGAGGCAGGTGAGGCAAAGAGTAGGGGCCCAGGCTTGAGGTGATGTGGGGCTCCAGGCCATGGATGGAGAGGATGGGTGGGGGTCTCAGGTGAGGCGTCTCAGGGCACGAAGGCTGCTTCACAAAGGGATTCAGAAGCCCTGGCAGAAGATGTTTTCACTCTTAGCAAGAGGAAAATGCTCTCAGCAGGGCTTCTAATCTGTCCTCCTACTTCTGTAGCAAAACGTCCCAGTCTCATTAGAGTTAGAATTACCTTGGGTAACTGACTGTGAAGGAAGAGTAAATGACTGTAGACAGACCTATAAAACTAAAGAAATAATTAAATAGGTCCTTGTGGATAAGTAGCATTCCAGAAAACAGAGCAATGGTTGAGCCTATTTATTACTTGGTAGATGGTATTCTGATTTTATGGGAAGAATTAAAACTGCTTATTACTTCTCCCATTTTCAGTATTGATCCCGGTATTGTAAAAAATAGTGCTTGGATTATGATGCCGACTGGTTTTTGGGAAGGCAGAAAGTACACAAACCGTCTATTTCACATATCCCTCCTGATGCAACAGCATTGCCCATCCTGCCTGTTTCACCCATGATTAGTGTTAGTTATATTTAAAATGAATTAAACCCTAGAAGTATAGATTAAAAGAGACCTTCTTGCTCTCTGATTCTAGCCCCCTGCTTTCTGTTCTATAATATAATTAATAAATGACTAAGCTTGGTGTTTGAAGTAATTGGTGGTTTTTGCCGTCACTGTTCTTTTTTGAAGGCTGCTCCAAGCTATTTCTTTGCATACCCTGTAGTCAGGAAGTGCAGCTGTCAACACCAGTAGGTCTTACAATCAAATGTTCCTGACAGATTTTAAAAATAAAAGGCTAATTCTATGACTGGCAGTATCAAGTTATGTATTTTATCAACAAAAATTGATCAATTCTTATTCTTCACTGGATCCGTGAATGGAAGAGGAAAAAACATTACACAGTTCATAATTACACAAGGTCCTGCCCTGCAGGACAGGGATGGATCATTGGATCATTGCAGTTTTCTCAGAAATAACACTGAGTGTCTCTCAAATGTGTTTATCAAACAAGTTGAATATCTGATCAGAATTAACAGCTTCACTTGACATCCATATAGCACTGAAGTCTTGCAAATAATTGTGGTAGAGAGAATCTCCACCTGCCAAAAATTTAAGACAGTTCAAACTATATAGTGATTTATTTTTTTATCAGTTTTGCTTCATTCTCTATCCCTTCCCCCAACTTTTCTCCAGTCTGTGGCAGACTTGCCAATACTTGCCCAATAATGGAATAACATTTGAAAGAATCCTCTTTCCTCCAGCTCTGACATTTTTTTCAAATGACTGTTGCCTCTCTATATTTATCTTGTATTTCATTTATCTTTATACTACTGTGGCTACAACAGTACTGCCAACAGTGAAAGAAGGTCACTAGAGCAGCCTTAGAATTGGCAAAACAGTGTGAGTGCTGGAGTAGTGGATTTGCTGTGTAAATGTGGATAACCTCAAGCTACTCTTATTCATAAGAAAAGTTGAACTGGCTCTTGGCTTACCAGGATCATAGAAACAGAAATCTGGCTTTAAGCATAGTTCACTAGAACTCAGGGGATGCTGTTTGGGCTCAGTTACTCATTAGTGTTAGCTTAGTGTCTGAGTATTATTTTACACAGCTATATAGAATTTTTAAAAAGTAAACGTCCCATGGAGAAAGGACAGGTTCTTCTATTTCTTCTATTTCAATTGCTAGCTTTAACTTTGGATGTTGTAAGCTGGATCCATATATCTCTGAATACCTGCCAATTACTTTTCCACCAGGAAATCTGGTATAGTAAAAAAAAAAAAAAAAAAGACAAAACCACCAGGCTAGCCAAAAGGGCTTGTAATAACTTACCTCTGCTCCTTAATAAAATTCTGAAATTTTCCCTTGAGGGAAATTACAATTTTACAGCATGAGAATTGATAAATTACATTTTAAAAACCTCAGGTAAAAGTCCAAGGGGATAGTTTTTTTCTTTCTTATATGAACTTCCACTGGAAGAGAGAAGCCAAAGTCACTACTGCCTGTTAAGAGAGCTGACCCTCAGAGGTTTTTTTTATTTTGTGGTGATGAGAATTTCTGAATTTTTTACTAAGTCTGCTCCATCTGATGATGGAATTAAAAAAAAAAAAAGTTTTATTTTACCTATATGTGATGCTCTCACAATTACTAACATCTGTCCTTAGTACCAGCCATTCTGAGATGTCCTACTCATTTCATAAGGATTAGTTATGTCAGTAATACTAAATGCATGCATTTATGACAACAGAGAGTTTAAAATAATGTAGTAGATGAACTACTGTATGCCTTTCAGCACTTCTTCAGTTAATTTTACGCACTTCTTGCATTTTATGATGTTTTGTATATTGCATTTACAGGAAAGTCTACTGACATTTTTTTTCCCAAAGGTTCAGTGTATGGATTCTGGTGATTCCTGAGGGGCAAAAATATTAAATTCCTAGAACTAGTTAGTTGCAGAGAAAAGTTTCAACATCTGAGACATGACACCTATGGTAACTTGACGCAATAAAAGAAACCTGAAGTTATTTTCTTAATCAAACTTTCAGTTGATTTCCTAAGAATGAAAGACCTAACTTACTCTTTCTGGATGCAGTCTCAGTAATTCTGGGTTGTAAGAGATCAGAGGAAGTTTTATGGAGATCAAGTAAAAATGAAGGGAAAAGAAAGATGAGACACTTGAGAATTATACTAGTAAATTAAATTTACTGAGAGTATTCCTGGATCTTGAAACCAGCTGACACAGAAAAGCTGGTTTCTATGCTAGTAATCACTGTTATCCTGGGAAATTGGGTGGTTGCATGCAAACTGTCTATTGGCAGCCTGCACTGGAACTTTCCAACTCCAGCAGGAATTCTTTGGGTAAGTTACTCAAGGCACACAAAAAAAATTATGCCAAAAACACTAGCTAAAAAGCTAAAAGCTTACTAGCATAGACAGTTGTGTTCCAACACTCAGAAACAGCACTACACATTGCATAAAGAGCTAGTAGTTTGTGTCCAGTACTAGGATTGCATGAAATAGATATATAAAATTTTAGATATACATAAAATAAACATATAAAAAATAAATGCTATAACAGCCATATAATAGGACAACAGCTCCTGTGGCTTTCTGCATATGGTACAGTCAGAAACACTAGGTCTAGTCACACTGATTCAATTTTATATCATCACTGATTCTATTTTACACTATGTCCTTACATTGGGTTAATCTACGCTATGTTTACTTATTCACTGTTGAACTCCTGCATTGCTCTTCTGCCCCAAGTTACAGCTAACAGTCCCCTGGCAAGGGAACCTGTTGCATTTTCACTGAAACAACCCACAGACCACAGCACGGAGGCAAAACACAAGATGCCTGCAGTGCACACGTTCCTTTTGTCATATATCTTCTTACATTGCTTATAGCTCTGCCATGCTTTCAGAAAATCCTCTGACTCATTGTGTCATGATCACAGAGCATGCACAAGCTGGTTCAGCTGACACTTCCACCATTCAGTAGAACATTACCTTAAATGGACAAGGCTGGAGTATTTGGAGCTGATGACCAGTAGCTATTAACAGGCTCCACAATAAGTATAAGCTAACATACAACAACAGGGAATTTCCCCTGTCTAGGAAAACTCTGTTGGTGTAAAGTTAGCAAAAAAATGTATGCAAGGAGCACGGCTGGACTAGACAAATAAAACTCTTCCCATGCAGCTTCAACCAAATCCAACCTGCCTTGAACTATGTAGCTGCAGTGGCTACTTGCAGCTGACCTGTTCTATTATGTCCAGCCTCTGGAAGGTATTTTGAGTGCACAGATCATGGCCTCAAGCAGAGGAAACATTGTAGGAGACTGTTACCGAAATCCGGAATAAAACTCCTTAACAGCAATGAGAATTTAAGAAGCAGGCACTCCTTTATTGCAGTGCTGGGCACACGGGGGATCACTCCACCTAGCATGTGCACCTGGCCAGCCTAACTATGCAGGTTAAATACACACCTGTTACACTTATTCATTAAATTTCTAAGAAATGTCATACATATCCATTAGTTTTCCGGGAAACTATTAACATATGCAAATGTCCTTCACGCATGCG
>JANZLQ010000005.1:23778748-23789851 GCA_026212715.1 Elanus axillaris
GAACCGGCTGTTATTGGCTCTAACAGACAAAGGGGAAGCTTCCAGCAGCTTCTCACAGAAGCCACCCCTGTAACCCCTCCCCCCCACTACCAAAACCTTGCCACAGAAACCCAATACATTATGGATTACCACAAGTACCACAAAAATCACCACTACCTGTATACCTGTGATTAATAAAGAAAAAATATATTGAGAGCTATCAAGCAATTACAAATCATTATCAGCAATCAGTAATACAGTATCAATCAATGGTATGGCACCAATCAATAACAGTAACAATCAATAATAGCAGCAAGCAATAGTATAGCAACAATTAATTGTATAGCAACAATCAATAAAAACCAACATAACAGCAACAACCAAGCAGGTATGTACTATTACACTTTATTAGAAACCTCATTAGTGAAGCAAACTTATCAACAATATAAGATTCATGCTTATGTACTTATCAATGATTACTTATATGGATATATAATACCTGTATCAAGCAAATTGGACAGATTTCAGAAGGGGGCAAACCACCCCAGAGGGGGAACCAACCATCCCAGAAGTGGGAGGATAAACCAAACTGACCCCAAAAGTGTGGGCCCCGAGGGGGACCAACAGAACAACAGACAGAGTCTCACTGCATATTCACTGCAAAGTGAGACTGGCTCACTGGAGTCAGCCAGGTATCCCCAGTGAGAGTCCACGATCTTGTAGAAAGTTTATGCAGAAAATTCAGCCTGGTTAGGAAAGGAAAAGTATATGCAGCATGGGAAGTTCTCAGAGAGAGGCTCCAGTTTGGGTAAACATTAACTCATTTTTATTTCATAGAAACATAAGAGGGCATAGAACACCCCCACTTTGAGCAGCCAATAGGTTCAGTTAATTTTTATTTTTCACCTGGAACAGCCAACATATGCTCAAGTTTTCTATCCTCTCAGACCAATTTTTATTTTTCCAGACTGTTTTCCTGTACTTACAGTTAGAACAGCCAATGGCAGTTACTGATTCTTACTTTCTGAGGATGCTTCCCCTTTTTTGTGGAAAATTGTTAACAGTTTTCAGCAGTATTAAAAAAGGGTATAATATTACTGCATTGATTTAAAGGAAAGGCATTACCTCAGTCTCATAGTCCCACCTGATGAGCTCTGGTGTTTCACAAGACCCACCAATAGCTGACATACTTTGGCTCTTATAAGATCTTTATAAAATTTTAAAGTCTACTGTACGGATACTTCTCCTTAATTATCAATCAACTTAAGACCTAATTGTTAGTCTCGCCTTTCTTGGAGTTCTTAATCATCCTAATTTATGCCCTAAGGGAGATGGTATAGATTTACAGTAAGTTATAGATGTTGGGACAGATAGTAAAATGGTAAATGTAACTTTTATTTGGTTTATAGCCTTCTGTTTTCTTGTCCTGTTCCTTTTCTATCTTGCCTTCCATTTCAGTTCTTCGTATCACCTTTCTCTGGTTTTCTATGTAGATATGCCTATGACAGTTAAATAATTCATATAAGAATGTTCATGACATTCCATAAATATCCATTAATTTCTACAGTATCACTCTACATAGAGTCCCCATCAATTCTCAGATGGTTACATGCAACACCCGTTGATATGAGTGGAAGCTGTGCTCTGTCATACATTATCATTTGAGGTGGTACTGATAAAATTTCCATTTTACCGTCACTACCTGATAAACATTTCCAGAACAATCTAACTCCTGACATCAATATAAGAAAGGAAGAATTTTAATATTTTGAGCAGTGTGTGATACTTTGTTTTGCAAGCACATCATGTGGGAAATTATATTTCAGTGATTATTAACTTTAGAGTTAATCAATGTCTTACTATTATCTTGCCTATGACCTTCATGATTGTCGTCTCTATCTTCTAATTTGTGATATGTGCCAAACTGCAGTACCACTGTCCTAAGAAAACCCCTCTCCAGAGGCGAGGGGTGCTGACCCACAGAATACAGAAATCCCTCATCTCCTTGTTTTCTCCTTCTGATCCCAAGAGGTTCATGAAACTACTATGAAGAAGGGTAGATGAGAAAAAAAGCAGAGTTAATAGGTAGTGATGGCATTTTCAGGGTTTAAAAGATGTACAAGGTAATTATATTTAATCATTACTGTAGCCCTTTTTTGCCCCCCTCTGCCCTTTATTTTAATTATCTCTGTTTGTGATTTCTACAATCATTTAGCCAAATATAGTAGCTGTGGGATATTTGAATCCTCTGGAATGATTATTGGATATTTCTCCAGTGAGGGTAATGCCCGACACTGTTCATTCTGATCCTTTTTTAAAAATCTCGTCCACCACAGTTCATGCCTTCTGGCTTTTTTTCCCTCTTGACTTTTTTTCACACATAGAGACTGGCTTCTGTCAGACCAACAGGAAAATGGACAGATGACTCACCACGAAATTGGACTCCTGACCCTGGCAATGCTTAATTTGCTGTTGTGTTAAAACTACCTCTTATCAAGCTGACCTTATTACCTTGCTGGCCTTCTCTTGTCTTCTACTGGTTGAAAGCACTTACTGTCAGCAGCTGTTGTTCTCTTCAGGACAATGTGGTACTAGTGTCTGATAAAGCTCCTCTTGCTACAGTAATAAACCTAATAAATAAGAATAAAACTTGCCTACCCCGAGAGAAATTTAGAGCTGGATGTCAATACAAATGATAAATTATCTTCATCAAGTGCATAGCAGTGTCTGTTCAATAGACAGAGAAGCTAAAACTCCTGAAACCTCACTGTTGTAAATACTTGAAAGATTCGTATTTGAGAAGACATATTCATATAGGTAGTGTTTGATCAATTGTAACATTGTCCTGTGAACAGCATCACACAAAGGATTCACACAAAACTAGCAAAGAAATACTCACATTCACCAAGTTTGGGACAAATGTGATCTATGTGACTCTTCCTAATGTATCTTCTTGGAAAAAGATCCTGCTTTCTTAGAAAATGCCACCTTAGACATCCTCTCTACAGCTAAAAATTATATCAACATTAATAATCATAGGCAAATAAACTGACCTTCTCCTGTAAGACTATTCGTATTAGCAAGAGTTGCAAGCTCCAAATTTGGTGTGCTATTATGCTCCTTCATGCTTGACTGCTTTCTTAAAGAGGCAGAAATCAGTATGGGTAACCCTTGTCTATATTCAGTGCAAATGCAGAATCCAACTGCAATTTTTCAAAATAATTAGATGCTTGGTTGAGCACCTAGTTTTAGTCAATTCAGTTGAACGCACATGTAATTATGATATATCAGAAAACAGTGTTTACAATGTTTATTCCTTTTTGCTACTAATCAAATTATCAAATAAATTTTAAAATTTATTTCTGACACCACTTAGCAGTTCTTAGATTTTTATGAGTTATCTAAAAGATGACACCTAAACCAGTAACACTAAAACACACAAACCACAAAACAATGACACTGACAATATACAAAAAAGAACAAAGAACTAATGAGGCATGAAAATGTGGCAATGAACAATCATGCAAGATTGTCTAAAATGAAACTAAATGACAGCTTTTAAGCATGGATTAACAACAACCAATCAAATACAATGAACATATACTAAGACACAAAAAAGCAACAAATTGTAAATATTTATTTCACAGTCTGCATATGAACAGACTTCCATCCTTGGGTAGTGATTGCTTTGGGTTCACATAAACAGCTGAGAATAATGCTGCCTGAGAATAATAACAGCTTTAAGAAGTTAATAAATTTAAAGTAAGTAAAAGTTTCATACCAAAATTTACAAACCATAGAAAAATAGAGTTGAAATGACTTTCAGAACATATCTTATCCATCCATCTACTCTCGAGACATCAGCTAGTTAAACTAAGTATTTTATTAACCTGGTCCAAAAAAACCCATTCAGTAACACAGATTTCAGAAAAATTATTCCATGCCTCAACATTTTTGCTGTTGTTCAGAAAGTCTGTCCTTTTGTCTAATAAGATAATTCATTTCACAATTTAAGCTTATTACTTCTCCTATGTACCACGTCACACAGAAACAATTATTTCTTCTTTGCTTCTGTTTTTTATATACCACATGATTCCACATGAGAAAAACATACTCTTGACTTTAGGCCAAATAACACCAGGTCTTTCCATCCATCTTTGGAGGTCATGTTTCTGAGCCTTTCATCATTCTTGCTGATGTCCTTCAGAACCTCTCCAACTGACCTATGTTTTTCTTGAAGTTTAATGACAGAAAGTGAACACATTACTTCAGCTTATCAGAGCTCTTAAACAGAAAGGTTATTTTATGTATCTTACAGGTTATGTCATTTGTTCTTGTTCAGAACAGAATGACATGGCTGACTCACAACCAGCTTGTGATTCATTCATTTTTTCTCTGAAGACCTGCCACTTAGCCCATTGTTTACCCTCAAGTATTTATGCAGTTGACTATTTTTGCTTAAGTGCAGTATCTTTTGCTTGTGCCTGTTGACTGCATCTTATTTTTTTAAAACCATTTTCTTCAGTTTGACAGAATATTTTTGTAGTACAACAAAGAACTGACACCCTCAGTATATGATATTATTTAAGAGTCTTTCTTCAGATTACCATGTTTCCCAGGTGTGCTGTATTTTAGAGACTACAGCAACAACTCCATTGCCAAGGTTGTAAGAACATACCAGCATATTCTCATAATTCTGGAGGTCCTGAATATCTGTTGTGACACTTTTATGGAAATTTTGCTCATGCAGTACCTATCCAGAGCTCAGTAGTCTGTTAAATAAGGTCTTAACACAGCTGAAGAACAGTTACTTCCACGGAATTCCATGTGGCTTTAAGTCCCATTGAAGTTCACAAGAATGCAAGACATAGAGTACCACACAGGTGCTCTCAAAAAAATGTGGCCAGTAATGGATGAACTCACAAGCACTCTTGAGTTAAGCAAACTCTAGAAATAAAGATGAGTGCAAAATCATCACTAAACTGTCATATCAAATAGTACCACAGAGGTCAGGAGTTCTTCCTGTGCTTCCCCCTTATTCAGTTGCTGAGGGACACCTTTTCATTTCAGTCATGTTCAAAAAACAAATGGCATATTTTGCTTCAGCTTGAATATTTTGGCTGTTTCCAAATGTAAAAAAAAAATGTTTAAGTTTACCATGTTTTGGAAAATGCTGCTTCTGTTTTTCTGTAACACAGAAGCTTCAAAAAATAATCATCTAGCCAAAGAAAATAAACAGATTAAAATGTTTCGAAGATTAAAGACAACCATCTCCAAAGTTATAAAAGTTTTAAAATAAGGTGGTCTGTCATTCGTGGCAGACCAACTTCTGTTCAGTTTTTCACAGAACACTGAAGCTAAAGATGTTAAGAGCACTGGATGCCTTATGCTTTAGCTTCAGGGTACCAAAAACAACTTAAGGCCCTTTGAGTTAAAACCTGAATTAAGGGCCTCTTGGAAAAAATTCAGGATATCTCAGAATAGGAGGTGAACATGACTGGTGATAAAGTCATTCTATTTAAGCCACAGGTCTTTCCCCTCCTTTATTTACTTAGTTTTGATTTTTATTTAATTTTCATTTTACTTTTATTTTAATGAAAGCCAAAATAAATATAGAATTAAAAAAAATAACACATTGATGCAAAGCCAAAGTGAGTATTAAATGTAAAAAGGCAGGGGAAAAAAGAGAGAGAGAGAGAGAATTTTATTTTAATAATCCCACCACAATCCATGAAGATAGAATTGTCAGAAGTGAGCCCTGAAAGTGGAAGTTTTTTCAAGAAAAAGAACAAATCTTTTTCTGCTTTTGGGGTATCTGATATGTACCAAAAAGTCTGGGTTTTCTTAAATTATAATTCATTTTATGTATTGAAGTTTTCTGCAGGTTGGAGAACGCAATGATGTCTAGAAAACTGGCACCATTATCACAGCACCGAAAGCTAAGTGCGGCTCTCCAGTAACACCTCTTCCCAAGTCTCCTCTTGCTTCCTGATGGTTTCAAAGTAAGTATCTCACTACATTATAAATTAACTCCAGCTCTAATTGTCTCAGTGTATTTTGACTGTAAACCTAGTGGGGTGGTGACTGGCTTTTTTTGTTTGCCATAGGAAAGGATTCCAGTTTATGATGGCATCTATAGATTTACTGGGAGGACAATGATGCCTGTAATAATAACCACAGTTAGACATTCATTCCTGAAACTGAAGAACTTGAATTTTCCAAATAAACTGGTTCATAAAGAATTCTATTTCAAAAATCAGAAAAAGATTCTGGTTTTAGTATCTATCATAGAAAAGCAACTGATTCAGTTAATCCAAATAACAGAGCAAGAAACCCTTTACTATTTTACAATAATACTTAAATAACTCTTATAGAAGTAGTTCTATTTATCTGTTCTCACAGAATTGCTCCCTTTAATAAGCTCTTTTATTGACTTTCTTGAAAATATATGGGTAGCTTCTTTTCCACTGCCGTCTACAACTGCAGCAGACTTAACAAAATTCATATGCAATGAATGGACGTACAAACAAATGCTCTGACATTAAGTACAAGCACTTAAAAGATTAAACACCTCAGTGATGCCATTTTGTTTTTAATTACCATGTACCTATGAATGTGGTACTTTTCTTCATAAATATGTTAAGATATTCCTGGTTTTATTGCTGTGTTTGCAATAAAAGAAAAGATCCAGTGCTTCTGAAGTCTTCGGGGTTTTTTTCATTATCTTACTCCCAGGATATGTGTCACACTAACACATCAACTCCTTGGGTAATCATATAAATTAGATTTATTTTTGCAGTAGCCTTCCCAGCCAGTATAAGCTTATAAGCATCGGTGAAGGAAGCACAAAATTCTATAGCTAGTCAGACAGCTAAGGTTTTATAATAAAGAACAGTATTTCTACATTCTTAGAACTAGGGAGTACTTCATTTAAAATATAGAAAAACTACTATGCAAAAAGATAACAAATATCCATTATTGTTGATTTCTACAGAAGGCTTTTGGGTAGCTGCCTCATTAGAAAATAAAATGCTATTGCTAAGCAAATTAGCTAAGAAAAAAACCACAGAGCAAGCACGCTTACTGAGTGTATTACATTTAGAAAAGAAAAATGTCTTGTTTTAAACAAAGAAGCAGATTTAAACTCGCAAATAAAAACCTATCTGCTGTAACTATGATGATTCAATGAATAGGAAACCCCTGAAACCAATGCAAAGACTAATGTTGACTTCAAACAGCTTTGGGTCAGGTTCCAAAATTTACACTGACTGTAATAACTCGTTATATTCTATTAACATATGTCTTATTAATGCTCAAAACCACAGTAAGTTTTGAAGTATCCAGTAAGCACAAGAACTATTCCTTTGTGAGAGTCTCCAAATATCATGTATCAACTTCATTTACAAGAAAACTTTGAGATTTTCTGACATATTTTAGAGTTGCTGAACCACTGAATTGCCACAAGCAGAGGTGTCTCCAGAATCACAATAGTGGAGACCTTCTGCACTCCTTTGCCTACATTCAGTCTCTTGCTTTTCCCAGGATCCTCTCCCATTTCTTTTCCTTATGCTCTAAATATAGGGAAAAATTGTCTCCTGCCCAGAAAAAGTCTTTCTTCACCCACTACTCCTTTAGTGATTTATTTAAAGCTGGCTGCTTCTGGTCAGGTAGCCAGTCGTGAATCTGCTCTGTGAGCGAGCTACTGAAATACCAGCAATAGTCTGTGAAAGTGTTCCACTGCTATCATATAACTTGTACAATCTATAACCTATAAAATTTGTTCTAATAAAAGGTTTATCCTCCCCTGCAAATCTTGCTTCTTAAATTATCATAATTTACCCATTACTTATCAAATATATGCTATTTTTATTTTTACATAAGCTATATCCATGTAAGTGAGCTTCAAATACATAGAACACTAATACAATACAAATAATGGAGAATTACTTATTTTAGTACTTCATATATACTTACTTCAAAAAAACGCTAATTCTGGCCTCTGCATTTCAGGTTTGCCAGCAGTGATAACAAAACCTCAAGGATCTGACTGTCCTTTACAGAAGAAAAATCATTTAAGCACAGCACTTTGTAGTGAGAAGCATGCTATAATCACAATTTCTTATTGATTCATTGCACATGAATTATGTTTATAAAGATGCAATTAGTCAAAATGCATGCTTGGAAAGCATCTAGAAATTATTAAACATATATACTGTAATAATTTCAGTAATTTAATAAATCTGGATTTTTAACTTCTATTAGCCTATCAAGTCTAAGAAGCAACACATCATTTTGGATATACTGCAAAGGATCTCTGGCCCATAACTGACTGAATTTGGCCTGTTACCCATAAAAATCTACTAAAAAATCAAGTACTGTCATCAAAGCAAAGTTAAAGGAGCAGAAAAGGGCTGCCTTTAGCTGTGGAGGTATTTGGAAATAGTTTTACAATAACTCTCAAATAAAAGCTGATCCTTTTTGAGAGCTGCATGATTTAGAATCGGAGTATATACTACACATTTAACATCCTATCAGCAGACTGTGAAATGTCTCCTGCTGAACTTGGAAAACCTTATACTAAGACAGCTGCTAACATAGATAGCCTGGATTCCTACAGGACAATTCTCTTGCTGTTGTTAACTAAGATACTGGAGGAAAGTAACGTTGAACAGATAAGAGTTTTCAGTATTGCTTATGGACTTGACTGCCATTGCAACACGGTTTTCAAAACACGTTTGAAAACCTTTCCCAGTATTTTCAAACAGCTCCAAAAATTTGAAAAAAAATGAGCTTGAGGCTAGTTTCCTTAACCCCTATTTAGTTTCCTGCCTCATTAAGAGAACAGTCTTCAGGAGCTCCTGTGAGTAGGTATTGACTTAATGTATAAGGCTTCTATTTCTGAAAACTTTGATTCAATGTCTTATGTTACATGTATTTTCAATGGACAGGGGGGAAGTTTTGGTCTTCTTGAAGTGAACAGAACATTTTCATTATTTTCAGTGGGATCAGGATTTCAATAGTATTTGGAACTTTCAAACTGGTTAGGAGCACTGGCAACCGTTACCTGCAGATCCTCTTTGCAAGCCCCCATTTCAAAACACAAGTTCAGGAATTAAGGCTACCATGTTGTTATTTATTTATGAACCTTCATTTAGCAGTAAAAGCTTTAAACATGATTTATTGAAAGTTACACAGCCAAACAATGTTAAGATCAGGATTCTGTTGTTTTGTTTTTTTTTTTTGGGGGGGGTGGCAGTTTCTTTTTTCCTGTGCAGAGGTGTTTTCTACTATGATGCATATAAATTGCAGCACGTTTCAAGATTACTGCAAGTAGCATGAGAACATACAGCATATACTTACTGAACATTAAAAAAACACTTTCTGACATAATTCAATATATTGTTCATCTAACTTATATTGACAGTAATATTCTACCAGCAGAAACTGGGTAATTTCTTGAAGAAAAATGAATAACTGAAGAGGAAGATGACTATCATTAAAAAAAAAACAGTATTAGAAATTAAAGAAAACCGTATCTCGGGCTAAATTTGACAGACCCAACAACTGTTCTGTCGACACATAAAACTGGGATCTATCTCCTTTTATCAAAATTCTGCTTAAATACAGCTTCGCTTTCATTCTTCTCTTTTGATCACATACAGGAGAGCACATAAAAAACTCAAGACTCCTCTAGGTTTGAGATGGCTTTACAAAATAATTTAATAGTAAATCTAGAAAAGGTAACTGGGAACAGAAGCAGCAAAAGATGAGAAGTAAGATGAGAAGATCAAGTAACCATTTAAATTAATCAGGAGTGCAGATTTTAATTTAATTCATCTATAATGTATAAGCTTTCCATGATTTCACTTCACCATAATTGCAATTGCTAAGCAGATCTTTTACAGACATGAAAAAAGAAGAGAAGCCAAACAGCAGGTTAAACCAGAATTCCCTCACTGTGCACTCTCTCAAATCTTCCAGAGATTTTTTTACTCAATAAGGGGCTCTAAAAATATTTCATTCCTGACTGTATTCTTCACAGCTTTATCAACATATTCTGCTCATGATAAATTTTTAATCGTGATCAAAACTGTTGTTTTCAAAATGTAGATTTAAAAATAGAGGTCGTAAGAGAGGACAGACAATATTCAACCAGAAATACTTGCTTGACAGAACTTAACAGTCTAAAAATAAGGTTGATTTCTCCAAACCTTTTGATGGAAACAAAGGACATGGGCAAGTGACACCAATCTCCTCAGTTTACCTGCTCTACTGCATCTGGCTCTTGAGACAGCCACATCATTAGTCCTCTAGGTAACCAGGTGTCCTTAAATTGCCAGCTCAGTCTTAGTTCTGACTGTGGGCTGTTTTTATCATACCTGTATAACAATGTCTTAATATTTTTGCTTATAATCAAGCATGCTGCAATACCCAATGGAAGGTACAGGAATAAAATTTGTTGAGAACAGGGACAATCAAAGAAAAGAAACCTGTTCCAGAAAAGGTTGTAAACAATGAAAATTAGTAGAAAACATAAATGTCAGTGAATCCCCCTTCAAAGGCTTCCTGAACATGGATGGATTTCAGTTTCAATTTTTGAATTGAATTCAAAGTGTAACTAAAACACTTCAGAGACTTAACTAAACAGTTCCAAAATAGGGGGAGGGTTGTGAAGGAAAAGATTTAAAGGTAGAGGAAGGAGGAAATTATTTCCAGTGGGACTTTTTATTTAAAAAGTCACCAAGTGATGAGAAACAAGAAAAGGAAAGCTGTCCCAGATATCCAGGACTGCAGAGATGAGAAAGGGGAACAAGGGAGCGCAGGCTGGCATAAGATTTCTCTCTGAGGAACTGGAGAGAGAAAGCTGAAATCTCTAAAGGAAGAAGCCTTGCTGTTGTGATGTTGAGCCATGTATGCTGTAATTTTGAGTTAGCAAGCATTGCAAACGGCATCTTGGCGTGCACCAACTCGCAGCATCCAAACATCAGCAAGCCTGAGGGACCCTGTGTCTCCGACAATGATGAATACTGGCTTTCAAAGCTTGGCCTGATGCCTCCTGCTACCGAAAGAGCAAAAAAACACCACCAGGCAGCACGTGTCGTCGTCGTCGTCGTCGTCCCCCCC
>JANZLQ010000005.1:23789951-23807169 GCA_026212715.1 Elanus axillaris
GCCATTTTTATATCTTTAGACAAACAATGAGCAATATGTGTCTTAAGTTGATTGGTACAACAGCTAATCACCTAATAGATATTACAAAAGCTGAGCTCATGATTGGTTAGCAACAAGATTTACTACTGCTTCTCCTTTCTCTCTACCCCCTCCGCGTTTCCCTTGGCCTCTACATCCTGTTATTGTGTAACCAACAAGGACTCTCTGGCCTTGTTCCTTATAGGTACAGAGCCCTTTAAGCTGAGTCATTCATATCTTGTGCAACTCGCGGCTTGCGAGGTCTAGCAAGTCCTTCCTTATCAGTTGAAACTCACTAGGAGTCCTTTTAAGAGAGATTGAGTCACCCCCGTCACAATTAGGTAAAGCAAAGGAGCAAAATTGCTGGTTTTGGAAGCAGGCAGCAGTGGAGTGTGATAGGAGGTGATTTGATTGAGAATGATCCAGCCTCCATTAGGTCTTGTAAAGGAACAAATGGCAACATCAATAACCAGTGCTACTAGTAAACAGGGGTTTTATTCCTCAGGGTGTAGTTTTCTGTCCCCATTCACCTGCAGGGCATATAGGCTTCTCCTTGTTTTAAGAGCCATATCTGCAAGCGCCCCTGACATGGAACAACATTCTTATTCACAAAGGAAATGTTGAAGCAGACAAAAATGGATTATAAATTAGAAAATGTTTCTGCCAAAATAAATGTTTCCATTAGGAAAGCAGAACAATTATTACCAGACTATGATATAAAGCATACATGCAGTTTTATAGCTGACTGCTGAAAGAGAAAGCGCATAGAATATCTTTCTCAGACTTCTGCCATATGTTGAGAGAACTTCATGCTGCTGCTGACATGGATTAGTAGGTGACTAAAACAGCTTGGCATAAAAACAGTGCAACTGGAGAGCTGATAAAGCTGGTGCTAATGCACCATTAAATATATGTAGGAAAATCCAGTTCTGCAGGCTGAGCTTGAAGTGAACCTTAGAATGCACTGATGTTAGGTTATCTTAGCAGTGACACAGCACACTGGTCACTCTAGACCTGCCAAAATAAGATCAGGTCCTCCTCTTAGGAGGGAGGAAGGGGAGAGGAAGTTTTTTCTGAAGTGTGTTCTGGAAAAAAGGAACGAAAAACATCCAGGATGCTTCTGTCTGCCTTGTGTGCCTAAGTCCTTTCATTCTTCTGAAATTATTTGCTTTCTGGCATCCCTCTGAACAATACAAATTTTAATTTAAATTTGTGGGAACACAGCACAAGCAATGTCCGTACATCCTCACTCATGATGTCCATTAACTGAACTTGATGCCTTCTTCCATTAATTCATCATCCTCTGGATTTTGCCATGGCAAGGCTCAACCAAATCTGAAAATCAGCTGCCAAATCAGCTGTTGGACCAGACTGAAGAATGAGGCTGCAGCAGGGAAGGAGGCAGATTCAATAGAGGAATTCCACATAGTCAGTTTTAGAGTGAGTCTAGTGGCCTATGGAATGAGGAGGGTTTTGGAAGAAATTTGTCTATGGGCTTAGTAAGCAGTGCAGGATTTCTGGGCAAAGACTGAATGTGAGCAGGTTTTGCTAAGGTGGGTTTTGCTGAGGTTTGGAGCCCGAGTTTCAGGTATGTTGAGAAAGCAGTGAGTGGTATTTCTGCTGAGGAAGAGAACTAGAGCGTAGGTGTTTGGGATACAAAGGAAAGTGGTGGGGCCAGACAGTTAGAATGGAGAATTTGAAAACTCATTGGAAGATACCAGGATTTAAATGGAAAAATAAAAAGTAAAAGTGGTCAGAAAGCAGAGTTTCTACCTCATCAGTGTATTCTGTTTTTAAATAGTATGCTTGTGCAGATTGAAATTTCTTTAGTAAGAAAAAATATATATGTAAATACAGAGCATTCCTGAGATTACTTTGTTTCATTGCAAAGACTATTACAAGAAAAATTCTGCAGTGTTTGATTTACCTGTGAGTACAGTTCTAGACAAACAATCTCAGCAATAATAATTATAGATAATACTTAAAATTTTAAACAAAGTTGTAATTTTGAAAACAAACCTTTCTGTAAGTAGTCACGGACAAATCTCAGAACATTATTCTGCAGATGCTGATTGTCAAAATAAGCATTTGATACTTAAGTCTCCTTACAAAACTCATTAGTCTTCCCTGCGAAAAGTAGGAACTTACCTGTTAAAAACATATGGTGGTAGGTTTTTGACCATCATTTTGCTCTTAATTGTCTCAAAAACAATAGAGCAATATGGTACATGTTAAATCTATTTTAACATGGCTTTGTTTAGTGTAATAAAATTAAAATATATGTTGGGTTGGAAAAGGATGATTTGTGGAGTATTAGTATTTCTTGATAAAACAGGTAGTAAAATAAATTGTTGAATTCGATTTAGATTCCTCCTCGGTTATCAACATGTTTTAGGACTAATTTTACTCTGAAAATCCTCTACAGTAACAATTCACTGCTGTGTATTTTATCGTGATTTGGTTTAAGAAGTGTTTACTAACATTTAAGTCAAGCTTCCCACTAAACAGTGTACTGTAAAATCATTATGATCTACCTGACAATCCTTTTAATGTTGCTTTTGGGCATTTATAGATGGGTTGTCCCTGCTGTCTTTTTAAAAGATACCTTTTATTTTATTTCCTGTGCTGTTTGTGTAGTAATCTTAAACACTTTATAGAGTCTGGTTCCAAATTATTGTATTTTTCTTTATTGAACCAATTTCTGTGTTTTTATCCTTGAGAAGGATACAGTGCTTTACCTGCCATGCTGTGGAAGAATATATTTAACTGACATTTTTGCTACTGTTGAAGGAGAACCTTCTTTGATGAGATATTGTCATTCTAACAAAACACATTTGTGCCAAAGAGGTGTTAACGTAACTGAAGGTGCTGGCCTGTGATTTTTGCTTCATTGAACTTCACTATAAAGAGAGTGTTTTTACATAATTAATAGAACCTTTCCATCTTTTAGAGCATTTGTATTATTGACAAATTGGCAAGCTACTACAGTTTCAAAACTTTGTAAAACTGTTCTCCCAGGTGTACAGTGTTTTTTATTTTTCACAGAAGATTATTTATCTCCATATACATCTTTTTTCTCTTGACTATGTTTTGATATTTATGTTGTAATCCTTTGCCAGTATTTTTGGAGAAATTGCTGCATCTTTTAAGATTTTGATTACCCTACCTTTTTAGCTGCCTTTCAGGTTTTGTGCTAAAACTATAGCCTTTGTGCTATTGTTGTAACTAGTAAAAGGTACTTCCATAGCTACTATTTCACTGTTTAGTCTAAGCTTAACATCTAGTCAGTAGCATCTAAGTAGTATTGACATGTAATATTTCCTTTATTATATCCCAAGAATATTACTCTTCAGTGTTGCCTTTAGCAGTTTTGGTTGATTCTTTTGGTTTTGGGTTTTTTTTTAAGAATTCAGATGATAATTTGCACTTATCACTTCAATTCTACTTTTTTTTTTTAGCCTACAGATGTTTTAGCTATTACCAGTGTTTCAGTAATTTAGAGGTGTATGGTCTTACTTCACATTATTTTTTATTTTTTTCCACTTTTTAGGGAATAGTTGTTCTTTCCTACCCACTAACAAAACTTGGAGATGGGACACACTTTTTTAAGGTTGTTCTTCAAGGTACTGCGTTTAAGTATATATTTTACATGTATTCTGTTGAACTTCTTGACACTTTTTCTGACATCATGCTATTACATCACTAGTACCTGCTTTTTTAGTGTTCAGTAAAATGCTATATTTAAAATACTCTCTCAAAGTGTTCGTTCTCTACAAAAATAGATTATTTTAGACTTATGCCAGGTAAGTTAATGGAAACAATACAGTCTTTGTATTTCAGTAGACTTCTTGTTGCAGAATCTTTTAAAATACTGACCTGGAAATGCATTAGCTATATGTACAGCTTTAATAGTGTATCCCTAAACCGCTTGTCATAAAGAAGGACTGAGAAAAATGCACACTTAGTAGTTACCATATAATATACACAGTATGTACATATAATGTACATAGTATATACACTTCCTGTGTAAGTGGACATTTAATATAGGTCAGTATCATGATTAGGAGCAAAATATCCATATTTCATTCTGTTTTAATCTAAGCAGTTAAAAAATGGAATTTTACCTGATTGCTCAGGTGTTTGAGTATTAGTAGACACACAGTGAAAGATTTAAGTTGTTCATCATGTAATAAGTGATACTAAAAAATAATATGTCACTTTGGAGTCCAAAGTTCATCACCCCCTCCAGCCAGGAAGGAGGTGGATGTCACTAATCAGGAATCTTATGTTGGATTTGAGGAACTTTCTATTTCTTTCCATTTTCTTCTCAGCTCCTTCCTTACACTGGTTAGAGAATCATCATTTGCTCCCTCTGAGCCTTCCTGATTCTACAAATTCTGTGACTGTGACCAAATAGCAGGCTGGGGGGGTACAGATCCTACTTGAAGATACTGCTTGTGACTGGTGTTAGCACAGGTGAATGAAGTTGATGGGACCTGAGTCAGTTTCCCTGCTGGCTTCAGGGTTCCCAAAGAGGGATGCAAAATTTCCTTGAGTCTTGCTAATTTCATGTGGCTGTTCAGGAGGGCTGAGAGTTTCTGCACATTCCCCACAGCCTCAAAAAATAGTTTGCGCATCTAAATCATTAGTATGGTTTCTGAAACAGTAAAAGATGGAAAACTTTTTTAAAATAACAACACTTTCTGCTTCCGTCCTCCTGGAAGGCTATTTATTGATATGTCTATGTACTGAGATATCTCCAGTTTATGTATTTCTACAATATGATCTGTGTTAAGGTAAAAAATCAAATATGACTGGTTAATACTTCCTTTCTAACACTATACACTGAATTGTGCAAGTGGAAAACTTCGTCATTTCTTTTTAATATACACTGATGTACGATGTGCACATTTTTAATTGTCCTCTTATGAGGAATATTCTGCTTGATATACCTGTAGTTAGCACATAAAAGCAGTTGTATAACTATTTGAAAAGATTTTATGTTTGTAGATTAATTGGAATGAAAAGTGTTAGACTCCATAGATAAATTTATTTTGGAAATCTCTTCCCATTGCTGTTTTGTTTTGGAGAAGGTATGGTGATTGGAATAATTTCTGCTTTTTTTCTTCTAGATTTAGATAACTTGTGTTCACGGACCAAAAGCATCAATATTTTAATACATGGGAAAATGGCAGAAGACTGCGCAAATGTTATACGCCATGGGGTAAAATATAAATGTATTTTCTTATTTCAGGAATTGTTTTCCACAGATGTATTTTGACTTACCTTGTTTTTTGTATACCTATCACCAAAAGTAGAAGTAGCCTATTCATTCAGTTCAAATCTATAAATATGAACAAGAAAAAACTAAAAAGTACTTGCTTATGTATGAATCTGGATGATAGAGGTGTCATCCATTTATGTTCATAATTTGAATATCTATTGCCATTTGATGAGATAGATTTTAGAATTAAATTGATTTTAAAATGTTACACTAAAAGCTTTTTTTTTAAAAAAAGTTTAATTCAAAATTACCTACACGGTGGTCTTTATTGGCTGGGTGCTGGCGTCTTGCTTCATCAGAGATAAAAGCTTGGTTTGATTAGCTCCAGGGTAAAGGACATTAGCAAGTCACCCTACAAGTTTGTGAGACAGTGCATTGCAACTAAAGAAGGAAAACAAGCTGAAAACAATTACGTCAGCTTAATATTTTTTATTAGATTGCCTGTCAGTTTCCTGACATTTTAATATTAGCCAGATATCAAATTAAAATTAGTGTGCAATACATTATGAGCTCATGTTAGTGCTTTTTCATTTGCGATAAAAATTCACACTATATCATGTAATGGTTTGGGCTGGAAGGGACCTTTAAATATCATCCAGTTCCAAACCCCCTGCCATGGACAGGGGGACATCTTTCACTACATTAGGTTGCTCCAAAGCCCCATCCAACCTGACTTTGAACACTTCCACGGAGCGGGCATCCACAGCTTCTCTGGGCAACTTTTTCTAGTGTCTCACCACTCTCAACATAAAGAATTTCTTATGTCCAATCTAAACTCTGCCCTCTTTCAGTTTGAGACCATTGCCCCTTGTCCTGTCACTATGGGCCTTGGTAAAAAGTCTTTCTCCATGAAAAACATGGAAAGTTAGTTAGTGGAGAAAATAGGGCTTTGTTTTCGTGTTCTTAGAATTATTTGTTGTGTACAAACATTAAGGGCTTTCTTAAATATGGAAGTAGCAATGGCTTAGTTAGAATTCTGTCAGGGTTTTTCAGCTCAAATGGACTAATACACCTGAACTCTGGTGATCTATATGTTGAAAAAAGGTAAAAATTATAGCAGACATCAGGGCATGTCATCAAAATATCACTGAAATTCCAAGTTGTTCTGAATTTATGGAACATTTTAATTTCAGTTCAGAGACGTGTATTCTTTTTATGTAATTCTACCTAAGGTTAAATGACTTCTGCTTGGTTCCCAGCTGTTTTTAGGGGGGGGGTGTGTGTTTTTTTTAGAGGGAAGGATCTGTTTATATTCCTTTAGAGTGATCTTGCTGTTTCTGGATATTAGCTTACACCCTGAATTCTATCAGCTTCAAAGATTCATGCATCAGTTCATGAGGTATATGGGACCAAAGCTGCTAATTTCAAGAATTACACCTATAATTAGAGCTGAGGTGTTTATATAATGTATAGTGACCTGTATTATAGTTTTTATATAATTATATGCTCATAAATATTCAGACACTGAAAACTTTTGTATCCCTGTTTTCAATATTGTTAATCTCACTAAATTAGTACAGATTTGATGAATATGTATAGATGAGAGAGAAGGAACTGAATGTTTAATTAATGCTTTTACCATGTAGAAAATCCTCAAATACCAGGTGACATACGCTGGCTGCCTCTTGAAATGGGTAGAATAAAAGTATCTTGCCCAAGAAAAAGTTTAGTGTTTCTCTTTTTTCAACAGAGTTGTATTTTTTTTGAGATTTTTATCACTTTGCAAATTTTAATTGAAGTCAGTAAAGAGGTTTGGAAGTTACAGAACATGTAGGACAGACTGACTGACAGAGAAATTTATCTCTAAAAAGCAGGGCTAAAAAAATACCAGTTTTATAAATGTTTAGTGAATAGTTGAAGAAATTTATTTGAAGTTATAGTTGTCACCTAGTGCAGCATTTAAAAAAAATAAAATGCAGGATCATGTAGAGGTGAAAACTTCCCATGGAAATAAAAGATGCTGGGATATATCTTTGTAGACCCTTCTCTCTCTTTGTCATTCTTACCTTGCCTTATTTCCAGTCACATAATTTGTTTTATCAAATACTGAATTAATAATTATAAATAATATTAACAATAATAATTAAATTTAAATACATAAAATCCCTACTATATTTTTAATGAATATGTAAAATACTTCAGAAGTCTTGC
This sequence comes from Elanus axillaris, assembly GCA_026212715.1. Lineage (NCBI taxonomy): Eukaryota > Metazoa > Chordata > Aves > Accipitriformes > Accipitridae > Elanus > Elanus axillaris. The sequence goes on from JANZLQ010000005.1 coordinate 23,797,405, forward strand.
TTAGCAATGTGATTCCTTGTACTTTGAGGATTTTTTCTGGCAGTATTTACGACATGGCTTCCATCAGCAGATGTGTCATGAACTGAACAGGTTAAAACTTTGTTTTTGAATAAATCACTGACTCTAAGAAACATTTTCCAGCAAAAGGTGCTGTCTCTGACAGATAGCATGGTGGTAGGTCTTGGGAAGTGCACATTATCTGTGGTGTGTAGTCTATTAAATAGAAGACTGGGTAAAAACACAAATCTTGAACAAGGCCCTGAGCAGCATTAGAAGATAGAAACATCAGCACTAAAGAGCTGAGTAGGAAACCACAACGCACAGGCAACAACCCTTAGGCAGCTTGAGTGCACTAAAACCAGTGTTTGGTCTTCCCCAGTGAACTGAACCTTCATGGTACTTTCCACGTCTCAAATGAGATTTTAATTTTGGAATAATGTGAAGGAACAAAATGATTTCTGAAACTAGCAGAGTTCTGATTTGGCAGTTATGAAATAGATTTAATTTTTAAAAAAACAAAGTTTTAGCCATTAAGGAATTACTTCAGTAAGGTCCAATACTTTTTGTTGGCTGTTTAAAATTTCAAACTTCACAGTTTTGTAGATTTCCATATCGTACTTCCCATATTGTAACAACTTTAGCTAATTAGCCTGGGGAGAGGAGCAGGCTACTCCCAGAAATGTGAATAACCATGTTGTTCCTATCTCCTGAGAGTCTTCTGGTTCTGTAAGAAAATAACCATAGGGAGAATACTATCTTTCCTTTATTTCTCACTTCTTTTGAATGAGGGGAGTAGGATTTTTCTGTTTAAAATTGTTGGTCGATTCTTATAGTTTGTGTATGTATGCAGTATAATACTCGTTTGTTGATGTGAAAATCCACCAATTTATGTAAATGGCTTTAATTCCCAAGCCAATTATAAAAGAACTTCTATTAGCTAAAGTTGACATGGAAACTAATCTATTTTGAACACTAATACAGCATTAAATTTCAAAGCACTCTGCAAACCTTATTTAAATTTTTTGCATGTTTAGAAACTGTGAGTCACAACCTGTCAAAGTTGACTATTTGTAACAAATCTGAGAATATACCTGTTCTTTCTATGTGTAAAACTAGATTTTGAGGTTAGTGCTGTCTTTTTTTCCTCATTGAAATTGCATAGTCCTTTCACAGGTGTTTTTTGAGTGCCATGTTACGCATTGCATATTACATGAGAGTAATCACCAGTGATCTAATATTATTCACAAAAAAAGTTTCCATTTGCTATCAACCTGTGTAAAGGCTTTAGTCTGTGTAATTCTAAAGTTCCTTCTGACACAGGAGAACAGGACAAGTCAAGTCAGCTGTACAGAGCTCCAATCCTGACTCAGCAACCAAGTCCCAGAGTTGTGTGCAGCCTGCAATCATAAAATGCTGAAATGGGAATAACGTATAGGAGGGCATAGATTTTTAGCTGAAGGTTAATTGCACTGTTGAAGGAACACCATGAGTAGCATCAGCAACAGTGAAAGGAAGGACACATGCTAACACATGGTTTCTGCAAAATAGCAGAGTTTCCTGAAGCATGTGCTTGTATCTGGAAAGACTGAAACAACTTTAATGTATGTCAGCAGGGCAGTGGGTTCCAGGTGCAGCGAATACTGAATTGTCTAATCATTTTGATCCATTTTAACTTACCTGGCTCTGGGTATGGATTACATGTAGGTGACTTACATATTATCTTTTAATCAAAATATACATTTTACTCTCATTTATGTCACTACCTGAAAATCATCATCCCCTAAGTGGTTTTGTTGTGTATTAAACTGTCTGATCAAACTTATGTTTTTTGCAGTAATTTCTTTTTTGGCAAATCCTTTAATAAATAAATATGTCACTGTCACTTGAGCTACTGGCCTTTCTTTTTCTTGCACGAAACGTTAAGATTTTGGATCTTAAATCATTTAAAGTAGCATTGTCATATTGCTGAAATAGCAAAAAAGAGCCATTGTAGTTCAATATTTGGCTAAAACTGTCAACTTTAATCAGAAAAGTCTTTATTTGTTGTAATCAAACACATGAACAAAAGTCATTCAGTAAAAGCTTATGGAAGTGCTTTTGGTAGAAAGTTGAATACAAATAGGGTTCCAAGTCTAATATGTTTATTGGAATGGATCACATTGGTACAGCCCTGTTACACAGTTCTGATACCAAAGGAGCTGACTATAAAGGAGCTTTATGTTATATCCGAGTTTCCAGCATTATCTTTGTTTGGTCAGATACCTTTCTTATCATATCTATATCCTATATGTATTTTCTATCTTCTCCCCCCCTTTTTTTTTCTTTTTTTATAAGGTTACTACTAAAAAGGTGAGCTGCTGCAAGGACTTAAATCATTTACCCCTTAAATAATCCTTTTCTTGTTCACTTTCTAGTGTCTGAGGAACTTTATACCAAAGTAAAAGTGCAGTTGCAAATGCAATTGCTTCCTGTGCCAGAATCTCAGTAGTGACTCCAGGGAAGTTAGTAATGTCTCTTTTGCTACCAGCAACCTACCTATTGATTGACTTACCTATTTGACCCTTAAGGAAGAAACTGGAAGATGTTGATTCAACCAAAACAGAACGTATCTACAAGGAGAGTCTCTTCAAAGTGCAATTGTAACTCAATAAGAAATAAGCTCTGAGAAAAGATTGTTTTGTCATTGCTGATCCAATGTGCGATTCCTTTTCTAGCTTAGTTAAACTTACCCAAAAAGGAGTCAGTCTTCAATATATTTGAAGGGGAATGATTCTTTTGCTTTATTCAGTATGACTCTTCCCCTCTAGCCCTTGTCAAAATTAGCACTCCATCACAGTAGTGTCAAGAGTGTGACAGTTTTAGTGGAATTTAAAAAAAAAATGCTTGCTGGCATTGGTTGGAAATATGAATTCCATGGGTAGAAAAACTAAAAAGAGAAACTTAAAGGAAGTGCTTAGAATGAGTTCAGGGCTTTTGTTTCTTGAAAGCCTTGAGACTTTAGGATGAAATTTCACATTGCACTCTTAAAATAGAGTATGTGATACAGCCTGTGTAATCATCTGTTTACCACCCTGTCTCCACAGGACACCTTTGTAGTTGCAGGATTTAAGTTGGCAAAATCGCCTACAGCAGGACTGGATGGTAGACATGATTGCCACCTAGAGGTGTCTGAAGAAGCTGGATCAGCCATTTATGTACGTGGGTACCCAACTTTTTTTACCTTTTTTTTTTCTTCTCCAAATTAAGTCTCCAACATTAACATTTTGCTTTACAGCAGAAAAAAAACCAATAAAATCTGTTACAATCTGGAGTGCTACAGATTATTTTTGCATGTTCATCAGGAAACTACTAGGACACATTTGTGTGTTTGTGTGCATACAATTTTATAATAATCCTAACCATGCAAGACCCAAATTATGTCAGGCCTCCCAGGTAAATTTCTACTTGTTGAGTGCAGAAGTTTGACCTTAGTTGGCTTTAGGTAGATCCCTAGTGCTCTTTAAACCATTGTCATGCATAACACAATGCAATAATGCAGACAAGGTAGAGGGTGCAAGAGTGGTCTTAGGTCTATCATTTTTAGTTTTCTCTGGTTTATGAGTTTGTACTGATTTAATTCACATCATTACACTTTGCCTTTAAAATACATGGACTCCTAGATTCTTAATTTTTAAAAGAGAATTACACTCCTTTTTTCTGAGGGTTTTTCCTTCGTTCTTTTGTACTATTCTCACATCAGTACTGTTCATCTTAAATGCTTCCATCTGTTGAGGTATGGGAGTGGAGATACCCTGTTCCGCTGCTGCTTCTATTTGTCTGTGGTGATGCATCAGCAGTACATGTTTCTTGTGGCCACTGTGTCTTTGCTTCAAGAAACATTTGCTACCCTTTTTAAGCCTAAGCATTAGTATTTTAAAAGTTATAGGACTAACAAAAATTACAGAAGTTTAAAAACCTAAGGATTTTGGATATTATTCTACATTTGGAAACCTGTAGTTGGGTGGGGAGAGGGGCTGGGTGTGGAATGAAACTAAGCTTTCAGAAACTTTGCTGGACATTTCAGTGGATTATTTGTAATACTTTTTATGAAAGTTATCCCAACGGTTATGGGCATCTGGTAAGAAAATTTTGTACATTTTTTATCACTGTAATTGTCTGCTACTGTTAAAAAGAAGGGTGATAGCACTGAACTGAACTCTCAGTGACAGTGCTGCAAACTCCATCCTGTAGTCAGTGAAAAGGAAAAGGCACCTCCACTGGAGAACAGTATAGCATTATACAATATGGTGATTCCTTTGAATGTGTCAGTTAGATTTTGAAACAAACTTAGAAACGATTATGGAAACTTAAACACAAAATTACATACAAAAGAGACTTACTAAAATAAATTCTGTGCTAATGTGAAGTTTTGAACTTTTATCTATATAATTTTGTTTGACAATAATTTTAAATTTAAGAAAATATGCTTTTTTATTGCAGAAAGGTATTTTTTTTTTTTCAGAATTGACCTCTATAGATAATTAAAGATTGACATGCACCTCAATGAGTGTCCTGGTTTCATCTGGTATAGAGTTAAGTGTCTTCCTAGTAGCTGGTACAGTGCTATGTTTTGAGTGCAGTATGAGAAGAATGTTGATAACTGATGTTTTCAGTTGCTGCTAAGTAATGCTTAGACTAAGTCAAAGATTCTTCAGCTTCTCATGTCCAACCAGTGAGAAAGCTGGAGGGGTACAAGAAGTTGGCACAGGACACAGCCAGGGCAGCTGACCCCAGCTGGCCAACGGGGTATTCCATACCATGGGACATCACATCTAGTATATAAACTGGGTGGAGTGGAGGCAGGGGATCGCCACTCGGGGACTAACAGGGTGTCGATTGGTGGGTGGTGAGCAATTACATTGTGCACCAATTGTACATTCCAATCCTTTTATCATTATGTTGTCATTTTACTAGTGTCACCATTATCATTATTAGTTTCTTCTGTTCTATTAAATCGTTCTTATCTCAACTCATGAGTTTTACTTGTTATCCCGATTTTCTCCCCGATCCCACTGGGTGGGGGGGGGTGAATGAGCGGCTGTGTGGTGTTTAGTTGCTGGCAGGGGTTAAACCATGACAATGAGAAACAGAATGAATTAAAATTATAGTGCAGACTGTTTCATGATGTTATCTGTTGATAAGGTTGTTATGTATTGGTATTATGTCAGATCACCATGATTAGTTCTTTAAAAGAGCTTACACTGAAGATAAGTCTGGCTTGGTAAGTATGGCTCTAAAAGCTTAGGAACTACCTTTAAATAGAATTTATCCCATTCTGGTGAATTTGACTTGACTTTTTTTTTATTTATTTTTTTTTACCCCAAAAGAGACTAATGAGTCACTGAAAGTATATGTCCTCTAAGCATTAATATGCACAAAACCTACACCCATTTAAGTTCTCTGTTAAGCAAGTACAGTTTTAAATTTGTGGCCTTTGACTTTCAAATACTGAATCTACTAATGTGACCTGACTTACATTCAACCAAGTGCATTTCTACTTTAGAAAATGTATATTATTTAAGGTAGGTTTTGTCTGAGTGTAATTGGAGTAAATATGATTTTTTTCTGTAGGATAAAATTTCACTAGTTTCAAGGGTGATTCACATAGCAAAAGTGTCTATAGTGCTGTTCTGTATTTACTTATACAGTTATGTTTGATTTAGAGTTATCAAATGTTGTTACATTTGCAGTACCTTCAATTTTGTAATCAGAAAGTTTGCTATGTTTTTTTCTCCTCAGATTTATGCTAAATCAAGAACAACTGCCGCTTCAGAAACTGCATCTTTGGTGAGTTTATGTTTGGGATATTTTTAAACCATGTGAGACTAACTGCATGTAAATAAGAATGCGTGGAATTCTTTTTCTTTCCTGTTTATTTTACTTCCATACTTTCATCCCTGCAGTTATTTGTTTAGCTTTTAATTTTGCAAATAATATGCCTGCAAAGTGGAGTAAAATATGAAGAAGTATTACTTTTCCTGTATTTGCCATATAGTTCCCATCTCGATCTCAAAGTAGTCTGCATGTTGGTTTGGGAAATATGAACTAGAAAGGTAACTATTCTTCTAAAGAAGGTTGTATGCTTGTGCTTTAAAAAAAAGGAAATATGAATCTTCCTTTGATTTAAAATCAGACTTTATGTACTGATCTTAACATTTCTTTTGATTACCATTTGGAATAAGCCTTTATGCATCTAAATTAAAATTCTACAGGAAATAGTATATTAAAGGCATAGAAATTGGTGTATGAAATTTTATTGTTCCTTATCATAATGTTCAAGATTTAGTACCAAAGAGGATGCAGCCTGGCTTCATGTTAATTTTATAAAGAGTTTAATTTTTTTTTCCCCTGATAACCTTATATAGCAATTGAAAACCAGTGTTCAGTCAGTTTGGCAGAACTTGTATTCTTTGAGATTAGCCTACAGTGTAATCTTAAGATGAGAGGAGAGTAGTCCTTAAAACAGTAGAAGGTAGTCCTTAATTTCTCTAATCCTCCAACGTTTGTGATATTTTAATAGGAAGACTTACACAATGGTTGTGAGAGGTTCCCCTGCCCCAAGATGGTGATTCTGTGCAGTGACACTGCCAGTAAAAATTACAAAATTATTTATGTATGTGCTTTCAAAAGCCCTTTGGATGGACGTGTTAAAATCAGTCAGTAAAAAAATTACTTTCCATCATTCTTTATTATGATGACTTTTATTCACCTATTTCATGAATTGAAACTGACTCAAACTGACTGGTTAGTTTATTGTAAGGAAGATGCAATTGCAAAAAGAAATGGAAATAAGTCTTGCGTACTTTATTGCCTGTGAATATATGTATACATATTTAGAGTCTGAATAAGACAGAAAGAAATAGATAAACTTTTTTTTTTTTAAGATGAAATAAAGCATGTCTGACGGTGGATTGTGTTAAAAGACAAAATTCTGGGTGAATGTTTGAATAATTTTTCTTCTGTTCCCTAATTTTATCATGCCTTTCCAGTCTGTTGCACCAAAATATGTGTATACTCCTCTGAATCGTCTTAAAGATGGAACTGTAGTGAATTTGTATGGCGTTGTGAAATTCTTCAAGCCTCCATATGTAAGCAAAGGAACTGGTATGTACTTTATTCAAGAGATTCCTTTTCCAAACAGAGCTGTTCTTAATATGTTTGTTAAAAATCAGTGAGAACAACAAAATCAGGTGGTCCTTTGACCATTGTTCTCAGCTAACATCAAGGAAACAGAACAACGAATAGGTAAGGGATATCAGACTTGGTTTAGGCAGACTCATGGAGATAGCAAATGAAGAAAGTATTTATCAAGCTAATACTATCAGTACAAAACAGGGAAAGGACCTGTACCAAAAAAAAGTACAAAAGCCCTGCACCTGTCCTTGTGGGAAAGAGTTGTTGTGTAACTGTGTGCAATTCTTCCTTGAGATTTTGACAATAAGTGTAATGATATGCTATAAATGTGGTGACAGCATATTTGTTACTTGTAGAAGGTGTGCGACAACTGAATCATTTTTTTGGTCTGTGAGGTGAACACTTGCTGATTGTGCTAGTTTCTCTAGAAGATTGTACCATTTCACTAGGTGCTCAGTAAGTATACAGCTAGGTGATATGCCTGCTGAATTCAATTAAGTAGAATTTCTTCTCTGATTCAGAATTAATCAAAGTATTTTCTGCTTATTATAATTTTACTGTGCATTTTGAAGTTTGGGTTCCCTCCCACCCAGTATATTTCTAATCGAACAAAAGGAAAAGATTGTGATGGTGACTGATTTTTATGGTCTTAGTTATGCATGCAAGTTTCCTGAATAATGTCAATAGCCATGATTTTTGGCTTCTAAATAGAGAAATTTAAGAAGTGAGCATTAAATCAGAAGCAAGAGTTAGTGGCTTGTCAACAAAACCTTTTACAAACAGATCTGTGTGATCACTCACTCAAAACCTGCCAGCAGCAGTCTGAAGGTGATGCACTCCAGACAAGGCGGTAAGTGCCTTTGTGAGAGCACAGTACTGCAGGTGCAGCACCATGGCTTCCAGAATGAGGTTTGTTTGCAGTTAGGTAGCTTGAAACATAAATGAAATAGCTGAAAGCTGTGCAAACATGGTGGCACACTCCAAAAAAGTTCCAACTAAGGTTCAACTAATGGGTTCACTTTTTGGAGACCAAGCAATCTTCAGCCTCTATTCGAATCAGTTTAGAGTGTATGAGTGGGAGGAACATCTGGGAGGTCTGTGCAAATGTGTGTATGCTAGTTTCGGTGTGTTCAACTGAACTACACTGATACAATCTGTATTGTGGGCATGCTCAGTTACTTCCATTTGGTGCATGTAGTATTCTTCTAGATAAACATACACTGGTATGAAAGACGCTATTGACAGGAAATTTTTCCTCTCACTTGTAGTTAAAGTGTGGCTTCGCTGTACTTGTAGCTAAAGTGTGGTTTAATGCTTGCCCATGGAAAGACAAGGTGTGTGCTGCTCTCTGGGCTATCATACACTGAGTGTCAGCTGTACTAAAGGCAGCTACCATCCTAGTCAGCAGTCAAGTTATGCAGAGCAAGGTAGGATTTTTCAAGAATATTTTAGATTAACTGGGTCTACAAGGTAGTGGACAGCTTTTAGGAATTCAGCAGCATTTCTACATACTCTTGAATGATGTCAACAGAAGAAACAAGGTATCCACAGCACTAGTTCTCGGTGACCTGGTGCCTGCAGGAGAGCAGTTCTGTGCTTCTCATGCAGTTAGTTGTCACAAGGTATTCCCACTGGTGTTTATTATAGCAGGTGACAAGGCTTGCTTCTAGAAAACCTTTCTGCTCTACGTTCTTACTCAGTGTTGAGAAGGCAGTAGTGTTCCCCAAAAGAACCGTGAAACATAAACAAAAAAAGTTGGAAGAGTATGGGATAATCTAATCAAATCAAATGTTAACATTTAAAACTAGATGTAGTCATTAAGTTGGGAACCGGGCCAGTAATGGTCCATCTGGTTTTATAGCAAATATAGTGTGTGTTTGGGTTTTTTCCTCTTGAGACTAAATTAAAATTAATATTATCATATTCTACATAGTCATTCATACACTAAAGTTATTTTGCTAAACAGTGAATTGAAAATCTTTAAGATGAAATATTGTTTTATATAGGAAAAAGCAAATGGTAGTTGTTAGAGAAAGCTGTGGAAAAAAGTTGGATGTCACTGTTTTTTCAGAAAATAATTGGGTTTTGATAATACTGTACCCCAGTAAAAGTGGAGAAGTACAAATTCTAATTTTTTTACATTATGAATGTTACAACACAACAGATACTCCTAGATGTAGATGAGGAATAATGGTAGGTGAAGGTATCTGTAGGAACTCAATGCATTTAAACTAGAAACAGAAAAATGTTCTGGCGTCTAATTAGAAATGCAAACATTCATAAAATACTAAATTAAGTGTGTGCGTTGTTGCTGTGTGTATAGCTGTGATGGGTTGACCATGGCTGGACGCCAGGTGCCCACCAAGTCGTTCTATCACACACACACATGCCCTCTTCGCTGGATAGGGGAGAGGAGAAAAAAAATATAACAAAGGGCTTGTGGGTCAAGATAAGGACAAGATAGATCATTCATTAATCACCGTCACGAGCAAAACAGACTCAGCTTGGGGAAATCAACTCAATTTATTACAAATCAAAACAGAGTAGGGTAGTGAGAAATAAAACCAGATCTCACAACACCTTCCCTCCACC
>JANZLQ010000005.1:23808390-23818968 GCA_026212715.1 Elanus axillaris
TATACTGGGCATGATGTCCCATGGTATGGAATACCCCGTTGGCCAGTTGGGGTCAGCTGCCCTGGCTGTGTCCTGTGCCACCTTCTTGTGCCCCTCCAGCCTTCTCGCTAGCTGGGCATGAGAAGATGAAAAATCCTTGACTTTAGACTAAAGATTACTTAGCAGCAACTGAAAACATCAGAGTGTTATCAACATTCCTGTCATACTGAACTCAAAACATAGCACTGTACCAGCTACTAGGAAGACACTTAACTCTATCCCAGCTGAAACCAGTACAAAACGTGTTTAAGAAAGGGCAAAATGCTGCACAACAGTTAGGAAAAAAGTGTGGAAAACAGCTCTGTGACACCAAGGTGAGAGAAGGAGGAGGAGGGGAGGAGGTTCTCCAGGCGCCGGAGCAGAGATTCCTCCGCAGGCTGTGGAAGAGACCATGGATGAGCAGATTGATCTACACTGCAACCCATGGAGAACTTGCGCTTGAGCAGGGTTATCCCAAAGGACTGCAGCCCATGGAAGGACCTATGCTGCAGCAGGAATAAAGTGTGGCAAGGAAGGAGCAGGAGAGAAGAGGAACTGTTATAAACTGACCACAACCCCCCATTCCCCATCCTCCTGTTTTGCTCGAGGGAAGAAGAGGGAAGGTAGAGATGTTGAGAATGAAGAAGTGAAGTTGAGCCTGGGAAAAAGGAGTGGGGTGGGACAGGTTTTTTAGTCTTTGTTTCTTACCATCCTACCCTATTTTTACTGGCAATAAATTAAATTAATCTTCCCCAAGTCGAGTCTGTTTTGCCCATGATGGTAACTGGTAATATGATCTCATCTTTATCTCAATCTATGAGCTTTTCCACCTTATTTTCTCCCCTGTCCTGTTGAGGAGGGTCAACCCAGCACACATGCTGGAACTCTCCAGTTTTTTCAGACTTTCCTGTACTTTGGGTTGTAATAAAATGAGGATAAATCTGGAGAAGGGATCTTGAGAAACAGGTTTCCTTTGAAGATAAGAACCTCAGGGGAATGAAAACTCTCTTGAGCTTAAAAAGAAGAACAATAACACCACATAGTCTTTATGCTTTCTCAAATGGAAGGACCAAATTAAAGTTTACAAAACCCTTCCTTTGGGTGGGAGATTTCATCACTGATAGTCTTTCCTGCTTGATGCACCACTAAAATCTGTAAAAGACTTCATTGTAAAGGTGCAGGTATAATCTAGACCTGTACAGAGCAGAGAACAGTATTTTGTTTTTAACGTAAAATATTGATAAATTATTTCAGAATTGATTTACTCTATTTGGTCTTTTCTTCACAGGCCACCAAACAACATCTATCTGTCACTGTAGTGAGCTTCTCAAAAATCTTCATTTTGTGGTGGTGTCTGGTTATTGCTTGCTTATGCTAGACGTGGTCAAAAGCTATCAGTCTTACAGTATCTGTATAGTATATAGATATATATATATTTATTTGAAAAGTTGGGCTCTCACCAATATTCTCACCCAGCAATTGTAATAGATTTCTTTTCAGTTCCTTATAAACACAGCTAAGATTAGCTTTATCTGTAATAATTCAGGATATTGCTAGTGGTGAATGGAGGTACTTTCCTCTTGAAAACTAATGTAGGTTTAAAACTCAGGCTTAAAAGGAAAGAAACAAGCAAAACAAACCCCAGAAATCTTTTAAAGGTTTTGTTTTCTTTGTTCATGTTGATGACAACAAAAAGGGTAAGAAGGAAACTAATCAAATGTAGAAAGTACTACTTTTACTGTTTGATTAAATCATGGAAGGGCAGTTCTTGATTCATCATTTGTCCAGCTGCTTTAACAAGACTTAGGCACCTGGGGACTTTGAACATCTTACTTAGACAAACACTGGTTGCTGGAAATTAAGACAGCAATTCTTTCCAGATATGTAAAACCAATAAAGTTAAATGCACTGACTTTCAAGGTAATAAGTCTCTGGAACAACTAGGACAGATTTTTGCAACTGAGTTATTTGACAAATTAATTACTTCAGTTTCATAAATAGTAGAAATTTAGCAGGGAAAATGATGATTTACTTAACAAGTCCTTGACTAGATGTCATTAATAACTTTGTAATGTATCTTCCTTATATATTTTCAGTTGGAAATATTTAAAAAACCCCCACCAACAGTATCAGTAGAGATCAGGGACACAATTTGAAAAGTTTCTTACTTATGAAGATAGTTGTGAGTCACTTGCTACCTTATCATGAAAATCTCTGGAACAGTTTTAATTGATTTGGGTTTTAGTCTAAAAATATTCACTACTCAATTAAATATTTCAATGTTGGGTTTGGTTTTTTTACACAAACCAGACTTACGTCTGCTTGAGAGGGTGCGAAATGCTCAATGGTTGCTCTGAATTGCCAGGGCATGAAATGGTTATTGTCAGAAAATTCTGTAGTTGCGTTAGATCTGGCACAATCCTGCACTAATACATTCTCTTTCTGACACTGTGTTAATAGAATAATATAGCTTTAAGCTGGTACCTGCTAGAAGCATGGGCAGTGGAGCCACTGTACGTAATCCATATGGGTCTTTATTCGCTACATAGACAGGCCCTTAGATACAGGATTATGAGATACTGCTCCTTCTTACATATCTTAAGGCTGAAGCTTTGCATTGTGTTCGCACTGAAAGCAATTGGTACCTAATTTAGCCTTGTCAGTTTATATAATCTATAATTAAAATGTTCATCATTTTGATTACCATTATTGCATTAGAGAAATGTTAAAACACTGATGAATGAAATGAGTTTTCAGTATGATCATAAATTATCATTTATTCCAGAGAAAGTTGTTTTAACTGAGCATGCCTCAGCTCAGGGTGTGTAGTTTGGAATGTCTATACATGAAAATTTTATGTGTTCTGAAAACTGTTCAGGGAAGTACTTCAGGTCCTGCTTGGTACAACAGGCAGATGGGTTTTCTGTCTGCTGGAAGGTCTGTTGGGATTGTTCAAAATTATATTCTAGCTTTCCTTCCTGAATAGTTTAATAGTCTTAGATATTTTGATATTTAGATATTTAACAAAGGTGTTTCTCTTCTCGCTCCCCCCCCCCTTAAGCCCAAGGACATCTCAAGTATTTAACCTGAGTAAAAACAGTAAATATAAAAGAAAAAGAGCCTCTGTCTTTGTAGTGTCCAATTACAGAGGTTAAGTGCTTGATCATGAAAGTTTTGGGACATTACAATGTGATGGTACTGCTTCCCCAAGTCTTTTTATCTCCTGCAGATATTGGTCAGTGTTTTCCATAGTGCAGGGAAGAATTATGACAAGAAGAATCCTTGCTGCTGGTTAACAATAAGGCATAATAGTAATGTCCTGTTTTCCTCGGGAAACCTAGCTTGTTCTCTTAGATATATGCAGTATATTCATATGTCATGTGTTGAATTAAAATCTCATTTTAGCCTACCTAGACATGCATGTGGAGGGTAACTATTTTATTTTTACAAAATATTTCTTAGAATCAAAATTAATAAAGGGTAGCATTTTCAGAAAGTAAACTTCTAAAAACCTCGAACAGTTCCAGGTCAGCAGTTCTCCATGCCCAAAATACAGTTTAAGAACCACAAATCAGATTCTTAAGGGTATTTTGAAGCCCTAAGTTTTTATTTTTAGTTTCAATTTTTATTTGATCTTGAGCCAAGTTCATCAACATTATTGGCCCAGAATTTGTTTAAAACTATGTAGCTGAAGAAACATTATTTTAAACTATAGCATGTGGGCAACTTCAATTAAAAGTCAATTTTTAGTAAGTAATAGCAAACCAACCTTAGAGTACAAAACAAACCAATCACTGGCTGTTGTGGTATCTGATATCTGTTTGTGAGGAAGCAGACTCAGAGTTAAATCTGTAGTAGTTCTGTTTTTTAAAGTACTGTGTTCTGTTTTGTTTTCTTCCCAATTAAAATATTGAGGATGTATTTAAATTTTGCACAACAGAATAAAAACTGTTGCAGAGATAGAGATAGTGATTTCATTTCTGAAGCATAAAGATGGGAGTAATGTTCTTTTCCCTTCTGTATGTGCTTCTTTTTTAAATAATGGCTGTTTCCTATCATCTAATATTGAAGATAAATAAAAGTTTAAAAAAGATTTAAAAGGAAATGAAAAATTAAACAGTTGAATAAATAGTTAATAGAAGGAAATCTCAAGATGGTTAGTTTGATCTACAATTTACAAATGATGGCATTAAAGCATCTGTTTAGCCAGATGCTTCTGGTAGTTACTGAATGTTTGTATCTCTTAAGTGTATCGCCATGCTAGAAATAACAAGCTGTAGTAGAACTTCTTCAGTTTCATTTTTTTAGAGGTTTTGGTTTGGGCTTCTGCAATATCTGTGTTAATATGTACATATACACACATGCATAGGAGCGTGTGTACATTCGTATAATTTTTCTTCCTGTGTTTTGCTGAACATATTTGGTAAGTTAGCTGATTCAACTGCTTGGTTTTACTACAAAGACACTAGTCTATTGAATGGCTTCGGTAATTCTTGAAAACAGTATTAATGTTTGGTGTAGTTTTGAAGAGAGAATAATTTGCTACAATAATCTCTTTTGTTTGTGTGTGTATCAAAATGTAAGAAACAGAAGGCAATTGCTAATTAGAGCCCCTCATTGCCAACAACATTGCCAAAACCCTTTTTATCTCTTTGCAGGGGGAAGTTACTGATTCAGGATAGTGGGTTTTCCACTTAAATGTTAGTCAGGAATACATACGTGATTGCCCAAAAGGAGATTCGTAATTAGATTGGTGCTTTCTGCCATAAGAATTTATACAAGCATATTTGCTAGGAGCTGCTGAAGCCCTCAGTAAAACTAAAATAAATGTTTAATCACCAAGTACTAAATGCCTTCCTACGACATCACAAACTACTAATCTAGAAAGCTTTGTAGTAATTCTGGTTTTCTTATGATGACTGAAAAATGAATTTGTAAGTGAAGCTGTGGCTTTGGTGTTTTTTGTTGGGTTTTTTTATATATATCTGTACACTGTGGAGAGACGATGACTTTCTGAGCATGCTGATGACTGATGTAACAGTCCATAGAAGAGTGGAAATGCTATGGCATTTATAAAAAGAAAGCTATAACCTAAAGAGTGAACCTAAGCCAGCATCACAGTGGAGGAAACTTTAGCTTTTCAGTGACTATTACAGGGCTACAAAACATTCATATTTCAAACTATTTAAAGTCAGGACCTAGAGTCTTGAAGATCAGCGTTCTCCATGTAGTTAATGTAATCTTCTACTGGTCTTGACTTGGAATTTTACTGACTCTAATATAGTCCTTGCAATAATAATGAGTTCCTTTTGTTGCATAAACTTCCTTTCTAAAAAGCTGCTTCAACAAATAGTTGTAGTGTTTTTATGAAATGAAATAAAAAAACAAGTAACAAATTAAAGTAATTGTATTTTTAAAGAACAGTAAGGACTAGTCTGAAAGGATATAAGAAGCATGTAAGACAGATGCATGGCTCCATACTTGCATTTAAACCAGATGTCACTTCTCTCTCCTTGTTTCCATGAACACCAATTCTGTGGTGTTACAAGCATCCTTACAGATAGCTGTCCATTGCTGGTGGTCCCTCCCATGATGTTAAGCCTGAGTGGAAATACCTTTTCATAATAGTAATAATAAAGTATGCTAAAAAAAAACATTGGTGCAGTTTGGAGTTCTGTGTAGTATTGGCCTAAAACCAGTGCTTTTACTGAGTCAGTCTAGTTTGTAATTAAAATCTTTCTGTTACAGTATATAAATTTGCTGAACTATGCATCCATTGTGTCATATTTTCAATCCAGAGTATTACACATAAAAATTTCCCTTCTTTAAGAAAAGTTAATCAGTGGAATAAATTTATCTAGTAAAGGAAAATTTACTCCAATATGTAAACTTTGATTAATTTGTTTTTTGGGGTTTTTTTATGCTTGGCAACTGAGGGATTTTGCTTCACTGGAAAGTATATTGTGAAAAATCAAAAGTTCAAGCAATGACATTTATTATATTGTTTCCTATAACACTGGGACATTATTTAAATTCAGCAATTCTGTTTAGAATTTGACTTGTGATTTTTACAGAAAAGTGAATTCAATCACTGAACTATAATGCAGCTATGGAAAGCAGAAAGCAATTTTCACGTTCCAGCCGGAGAAATAAGGACAGGTGGCTTTTTGTTTTTAACCTTTAAAAAGGACTTGCTGGATGAGGATTTCTTTAAAAGAAAATCAGTCTTTTTGCTTTGTTCTGAAAAGCTCTGTTTTAATTAGGTTTATTGTAGAAGTGATGTTTTGAGGTGATAGTTAAGAATGGAAGTCTAAAATCACTGAGAACCTATATTATGTAGAAAGTGTTCCCTGACTATATAAAGGAGGTATAATATTTTATACTACTTTGAGTAGGATGATTTTTAGTCTTTTGAGTATGCTTAATTGCACAGAAAACAGAGGGAGCATGTTAATTTTTTCCCCTGTAAATAAGCAGCCACACATGCATGAAGCTGACTAGGTTATATAATCACAGCATCAAAGAACAACCTCAATTTTAATGTAGAGTGTTTTTGTTACTTGACTCTTCGTATATTGGATTATATCTATGCACTGAAACTTGTCATCCAGTTTCCTGAAAGGATTGTAAATCTATGAACCATATGTTTTTTTCTTAATTGCTCATATTGCTTTGCAGCTAAGCTGTTAAGTTAACCTCTAGAATTCATACCCAAAGAAGTAAAACAATCCATCTTTGGATTATAGTAGTAAATACTTGCAGTTTTGTCAGCCACTGACTAGCGTTTGCTTTATTCACGTCTACTTATCCTAGCATAGAATGTCAGAATGGGTGTTATATGACACTTGACCTTGTGCCTTTGGCAGGAGCATGCAAAAGAATGATGCTTAGTAACTTCTGAGTGCAATAGATGAGAATTTATCATTACTGAGGCTGTGTAAAAATCTTGGGGAGGAAGAAGAGTGGTGGTTTTATAGAAATACTATAAGTTTTTATATCTGTAGGAAAAGTAGTTTTCTTTTTCTTGGTAAACTGTCACTGGATTTCTTTTCAACACTTCAGTCACTCAAATAGTTAAAAAATTTAAACTTTTTAAATGATAGTTAAATTTAAGGCTGTATTTGCTGGAAACAGAATATTTCTTTTGAAGGCATAGGCAGTAGCACATACAAGCATGGATTTTAATCCAGACTAATGTATCTGTTTTGATGTTTGGGAGGGAATCTGTTCACAGAGTTTACATGTGGTTGTCTTCTTTTGACTACCTTCCTATAGTTTCCAAGGTAAATCTGTCAGTTTTAGCAGACCAATAGTATTCTCTTTCAAAGCTGTCTAGCAACACTTTATGTGTCTGTATGTTTATAAATTGCATGATGGAGATTTTATTGACTTTGTTTTAGCACTATGATACCTTTGTTCAGTTCCCGGACATATAAATTCTGGTTTAGTGTCATTGTCACTAACTGCCTTGTAGAATTATAGCTACGGGAAGTTGAGGGCTTTGATTGTTTGGGTTTTTTTGCTTTTTCGTTTGGGGTTTTATTTTTGAGAGTTGAGAAGTTGTCTGTCATGGGCAAAACAGATTTATCTTGGGGAATTTAATTCATTGCCAGTTAACATAAACATTTAATAACCATTTCAAGTATTAAGAAACAAAGAAACATTTAAATGCTTAGGGAAACTACCTTTTCTTCATCTTTCCCAGGCTCAGATTCACTGCAGACACCTCTCCTTCACCCTTCCTAGTCTCCACTCCCCTTGTTATTGTTGCAGGTTACGCAGTATCTCTTAGGGGGGCAAAGGGTGGCACAGGAGACTGGGGTAGGTAGTAGGTAGCAGTTTCTTTTTGCTGCCACTTGTTCCTTACTGGGTTTTGTTGTTGTTGTTTTCTCCTTCCTTCCTTCCCGCACTGTACCTTCCTTCTTAGTGGTGTCCTCAGCTCCAATGTGGGTTCCTTCATGGGCCTCAGTCCTTCTGTGGGTGTATCTGCTGTGGCATGCACTTACCCACAAGTAAGTTTATTTTCAGTGGTATAGAAGATGAGAAAGCTCACACTGTCAAACAAGAAGGTTCTGGTCAGTTGTTTCAAATTTCAGTTTTATATAGTCAGTTTCTGTAGTTTGTTCAAACATCAGCAATACAATTCATAAACAGGTTTATTTGTTGTTTGTTAATTTTGCATCTTTACTGTTGACTTGATGCCTGCTGAATTGTGATCATGTCTTTGCCTGTTACTTTATTTAGAGAGTTTTATGTCTTGAACAGTGTCCTCATTCTTGGTACCTCAAGAGAATGGGTGTAAGTCTTCATGCAACTTTGTTTCTAAGAATTACAACTGCTCTCTTCTTACAGAGTTGAGATTCTGTTGTTGGCTATTACCAAAATGCAACTTAAAAATTGGAAAAGAACTTTTAGTTTAAATGGGGGTCCACAATAGTGAGATTATAGCAGGAGTAAATGGGTTCTGTACATAGAGGAACCATTCCTGCTTCTAGACTGTATGTCTGCATTTTATATGCAGGTCAGCAATGCGAATAAACTAACTTTTACAATGAAAACTTACATTCTTAAAATTGGATTGTGAAAGCAAAGATGTGAGTTAAAGTAGATGGCATTAGAAAATTGGAGAGTTGCTGAAGCATTTTGGGTAATTCAGATCTAGTGATTTATACTTTTTTAGTCAGAATGAATAATAGCAGAATCATTTAATTCATTATGCCAGTCTGAAAGCACTGTGTGTGTTGCAAACAGTTTAGATATATCCACTCTTCTCAGAATATAGAAAAAATGCTAAGAGAAATAGTAAATCAGTGTTATACTAGTGTGGAATAGTACAGAACTATTTAGTCTAAATTTTTTTGCCACTCTTACCAGTACTGGTTTTGTACTTTCTCATTCCGACATTTAAGAATGGTATGCTCGAATGGAAAACCAACAGAGAGTTCACCATTACAAGAGTTCAAACTTTAGAAATTTAAAATTATAAATCATTAAGTACTGTTCAATTAATGCCTACAAATTGTGCTTTTTCCTTGAGGATCTTACTAACTCTTTCTAAAAGCCAAAATTTTGTGTATGTAAATTTATCAGGGTTGTCGTCGAGGTAAAAATATTAAGTTATGATGCCATTGCTCTACTGATCTGCTGAAAAAGTTGTAATTCAGCCCTGAACTGTAATTTTCAGTAAATGCTAGCATAGTAAGTATAGAAAACAAAAGCCCTCTATCTTCTTGTTTAAAAGCAACTAGGACAAGATGTGGGGATGTTTGAGGTTCTAAACATACAACCAAGTTGATATTGGGTATTTGAAAAGTTGTCAGGCAGGTTAACCAGCTACCAATCTGTGAAAGAGCAAGTTTACTCTCACTCCACTTTTACATTTGTAAGGTAGCTGAGCACACATGCATCTGTAAGCTGAAATGGAAAACACAGGTTTCATTTATGTCATCTGCAGATACTGTTCTGTTCTGGGATAGTTTGTTCTGTCATCTTTGTATCATGGTTTGAGTTTACTTTTTAGGTCATTAATAGAAGTGAAATTCTATTAATGAAGTTTAACTTCAAAAGGGCACATTTCAGATTGTTCCTGTACTTTCCAACTACCACTCTCTGACTGTATACCTGCAGTATATATCTTGCATATTGCGTTGAAGTATAAGATAAGTAGTTTATGCTTTAATTTGGTTTTAGAACTTGTAGAACTCTTTACTTCTTCAGAAGACAGTGCAAAAATAAATCTTAGAAAAGTTTTGTACAAGATTGTACATATGGTTCCCATTTTATAGAGGAAGTAATTGAAAGTTTTGTGTGTTCCTGGCTCACAGACCTGTGCTTAATCACCCATTTCATTTTCAGTTATTTGGGCTAATTATTGGCAAGATGGGCCACGCTTCAGTCGTTATGCTGCTGTAACTAAGTAGACTTTGGAAGAGGTACACACATCATAGCAGAAAAAAATTGGCCATATGGTTGTTCATCCCAAGTTTAATATCTGTGTATTAATGACTCCATAATGCCTATTATTCATTCACTTTTATATCTTACAGATTATTGCTCAGTTGTAACACTTGTGGACCCATCAAATGTGAAGTTAACGTGTACTCTTTTTAATGGAAATCTAGATTCCCTACCAAAAATTTACAAAGTTGGAGATATAGTTCGATTTCATAGAATAAAGGTATGTACTACAATGTGGGTGATTTATGTGCTTGCTCTTTTGCAGTGAGAGGACTGGAGGAATAATTTAATTCTTCAAGTACTGAAATTAACACGTGGAGACATTGGATAAAGCAGTTGATTGATAAAACAGCTATGGTTATGGTTATGGTATAGACCAAAACTGGAAATAAACTATCAAATGTTTTAAACAAAACCAGAACACTAAGCTGATACCTCTCTTCAAAAAAAAGTGTTAGTTGTGGTTATGACAACTCCAGAACAGCATTTTTTTTTTAATATTTGTTAAAACAGTTAACAAAAATCACATGGTAATACTTCTGGATGAACAGAATTTAACAGACATAAATGTGCACAATTTATTCCTCTTCAAACTAATAAAAT
>JANZLQ010000005.1:23819068-23836600 GCA_026212715.1 Elanus axillaris
CATGGTAATACTTCTGGATGAACAGAATTTAACAGACATAAATGTGCACAATTTATTCCTCTTCAAACTAATAAAATGTATAATTAGAGTGGAATGAAAATGTATTTAGATTTTGAAGCTTGTGTTGCTAATCAATATCTGAGATCTGTTGTTATTCTTGGAAGTTCATTGATCTGACTTCAGATGGTGTAGTCTTATGCTATATTTTAACTTCTCTCTTAATCCAGCAGGGTGGGTATTACATAGATACACCCATTTCTGAAATTCAGTGAAGGCAGAAACATGTTTATTGCTTCTGAAATCAGAATACATACTTTTTAATATATGTGTGAAAAAGGAGAAAGTAGAATGGAGCCTGGTTAAAATAAAAGAATTGAAAAGTTGCACATCTGTAGTAGGTTAATATTGGATTTTTTTTGAGATGTGGGAAGTACAGGTTAAAAGAAACAAACAAGACCACTGTCAGGGAAGTTATGTGTTCACTTTATGCAAACATAATAGTGTCTCAGCTCCACTATTTATCTTTAATATAGGAAACCTATTGATATATCACATTTAAGGAACATCACCATTCTCCTGATTTGGCATCAAATTTTTGAGAAGGTAATTCTGAAATCCTTGTAAATTGTTTTTTCATCATTCTCCAAGATGATGTTTCAGTATTTAAAGATAGGGTCTGTTAATTCCCTCCTCAAATACACTTTTTTTTTTTACCACAGTTGAGCTGTTTTAAGTGGTTACCAGCCCTAACTGACCTCCAGCTGCTCACAATCCATATGTCCTCAGATGCATAAGCTGACAGCTTGTTTAATTACTTTCTACGTTAGAATGATCTAGAGTCACTAAGTTGTCTTTTTTCTGGATGGGAATGTTTCGACTACCCCAAAGAGTTACTAACAGTTACTTTAGAAGTTTTCGTATCTGATCTGAGCAGGTAAAAATCTGACATGGAAGCCTGGTGCCAGCTGCTGGGAGTAAACTGGGAAGGGAGTGACCTCTTCCTCTCTTTCACCTGCAACCAGCATAGTGTGTGTGATTGCTGTGCACATAGTTTTCAATTAAAAAAAGAAATTGGCTCTAATTAGAGTTCTAATTACACTGTCTGCAGTTCCTCTTTCACTCTCTTCTCCTTTTGTCTTCAAGCCTTACCACTGTCTCTTAGTTTGCTGAATGGAAAGCTATTGAGAGTAGCAGAGGCCATAGTCTGTCAGAGCTGTGCTTACCAATGGTGACAGATATACATAGTCCTTACAGTGTGTATTCACATATCCTTGTCCCAGATATGCTTTTGAGAGGCTTCCAATGTCCAGTTGACATTGATAGCAAACACGTTTTCAAAATGACTGCTTCCAGCTACACTCTCAGCTGCTAATGAATAACTTCTCTTCATAGTAACACAGGTGTTGGCAAGGTCCAATGGTTCAGAGGTAATAACTTAATGGAGAGGATTCTGTTGGGATTACTCTGCATAGAGAATAATTCTATTTGCTCAGTATTCGTTGCAGAGAATGAAAATTTTAAGTGTCTTACTAACAAAACTGAAAGATTATCTAGTTTTAATTACATTTCTCTTAATATTTCTTGAAGTGCATTTTTATGACATCTTATGATTTCTCATGAGTTATAGTACTTAGTGATTTGCAGTCCTGTATTTGAGCCTTCAACCGCAGTCAGTGCTCTGCAGAGATGATGGGGGGAATCTTCCCACCCCCCAATATAAGAACTGCACTTAATTGTCTAGCCTCCCTCTATCTTCGTGGCAAAGGAGGAGTTATCCCAAGTGAAGTTTCCTTGGAACTTTTTTTTATGGTTCACTGTGGATGCTCTTAACATCTTAAGACTTAATGCCTAATGTTTAAGCTGTTAAAGAGAGGGAAGAGGCAACCTGCTGGTACTGACAGAATCTGCAATATTTTATCCTCACTTGACTTGGGAGTTTTGGCATGTATTCAGCCTTTCTTGTATTATTCAAACTCTGCGTGATGATAGGATTGTTAATTTCTTAACTGGCTTTTCTCTGGTATTCCTCATTACCTCTTAGTGATTTGCAAACAAGAATTTATTTCCACATTCCCAGTGAAATGAATTGGTATTTGATTTCCAATTTACTGTTTGAGAATTGGAGAAAAGTGAAGCACTTTCTTATTTAGGTATTCGTCTTGTTCAGCGTACTCTAGTTGTCCGATACAATCACTGTCTAGGCTGTGTTTTGGTGGGTCTTTTTTCGTGCATACACAGTGTAATAGAGTTGTGTGACTCATGTGGAACACTTGGAGAATGAAGAGCAAAGGAGTGACCTATCATTGTAAAATTTACTTATATGACTTCCTCAGCATAATACAATCTCTGTAGCAATTACAAAGTCTTAATTCTCTCGCTTTTTGTCATAGTAATCTTGATGCTATTCTTCTCTCTTACTTTTATGCCTTAACTCCTTCCTTACATAGGCTGCAGTTGCTGTAACAAATGAAGCAGGAGTCTTAAAGATGACAGATTTTTTGTTACACAGCACTAATTCATCACCACTGCACTTCTCAAGTCATGCACTGAATAGGAAAATGTCCTGTAGAAAAACAGGGTGATGGAATAGGGTATCATAATACAAATGCACCATGAGCTGAACTGTTTGCACCGACAATAACTGTGTCATCTAATAACTTTGGAATAAGTATGGTTTATAATTCTAGTGGTTTAGCTTTGCAGTTAGATGCAGCATCCTAGACCTTTAGAATAACAAAATGGAGAAAAATGGCAAGAAAAAACAAATTTCTTGCATGCTATCAATTGCATATTCATCTGGTTCAAACTCTTTAGATTTACAATAGAAATGCATTGCTTCTTTGAGCAAAAGTACTTTATATCCATGATACAGATGGTTATTCCCTCTATAGATCAGTCAGTTGACAAGTATAAGATATATGTTTTGCTAGTGAGTTTCTAAGCTGTTTGCCTGTCCACAGAGTAGCGGGAATCTGAATATCAAGCATATGGAGCATGGCATCATAAAAACATAGAAGGATCAATCACACTCCCTTTTTTGTTATCCTTACCAGTTCTGTCCTGTCTGTCTTTTTGTGCATCACTCTCCTTAACTTGCTAATACTTAACCTAGCATTTGTTCCACTAGGTTACCTACTTTGATCTTTAAACCAGTCTGCTGTTATTTCTAGGAGCACTCTTCTGAACTTTGCTAGCAGTTTCCTTGTCTCTGTGTTTTCCCTCCTTTAGTTTAATCCAATTTATCCCATGAAAGTTGATTCCTTCTCTTTCTTTCTACTTGATGCAATGTGGAAGGCACTGAGAGAGAGATACAGGAGAAGTATCTGCTCACTTATTCCTAGGCAGCTCTGGCCATAGCTGTCAGATTGATAAGGATCCACTCTTCTTGCTCTGAAGAGTGGAGGCAATTAAAATCTTTTTACTAACAATTATGAGATTCTTTTTTAACACAGAGAATCCAACATTTTTCTCAGACATATCAATATTACTATTGCTTTTGGCTTCCCTTCAAAAATTATGTAGGGCATGCAACTCACTTTGAAGTTTTGATGGAAATTAAATTAAAACCACATATTTGTGCTAAGGTAAATAATGTCAGGAAATACTGTAGACAGTGACAGAGTTTCTCCATAATTTGAAGTCTTAGAATTTTGCACATATGTTTTCTGAAATTTTCATGTGAGTATTTGTGGTTAAGTTACCTGATCATGTCTTAAATATGTAGGAAATACTCCAAAATAGTAGGTTTTTACTTTACGAGAATTTTCTCAAATATGCTACGCCACTTTTTCTGAGGAATATTTCTACAGCAGTACTACGATGCCTGCTGACTTTTAAAAATTATTATCAGAGCAAATTATTTCAGCTGGTTTAATTACATACACTTTTTTGCATATAATTTTTTTTTCTCCGCAAAATAGTTACAATATGTTCAGGTGAACTGGTAAATGAAATGTACAATGTATTGTTCATTTTCTTCTTTAATTTGTATTTCTATTGCTGCAGATGTTTCTGATAATCTTATTTTGCAGGCAGCAATTCTCAGGAATAGTAGAGGATAAGCTATAATTTATGGTCCTAATATCTAGGTGTACTTTTCATGTCTTCATAAAAATTAATTTGACTTCCATATGACTAGCCTTGTTAACTTTTTTCTGGAAATTGCCTGCAGATAACTTCTGTAGTTCAGTTTTCTTGTTATATTTAAACATTTTCAAAATGGTTGAATTTATATAAGGACAGGGATTTACTAAGTTACTTCAAATTGCTTCTCTATTTCATTATCACCTCTCTGTTCATACAGCTGGAGGTACACATACACTAGGATTACATTATTAAATACTTGAAAATATAATCAGCATACCATATTATCCAAAGTTGTTTAGACTGTGATTTACTCTAATGTGAGAAAAGATTTACAAGCTATAAGGAAATATACCAAATTACTTCAGGTGATTTTTTGACAGGAAATTTTTTTTTTATATAAACAGCATCAGTGACAATCATCAAACTTTTACAAAGAAATTAATCTTTGGATCTCATATGGTGTTAAGGCTCAAGTTCAGTTGTCTAGCATATTTTTTAGCAATAAGTTATTAAATTAATAATTTTAACGAATCATGGTCCTTTTTTTTTTGTATTGGGAGTATTTGTCTGTTTGCATGTTCTGTTATGGGTTGTGTATATCATTCAAATGCTTGATCTGCAACTTTGTTTTAGCTTGGAAGTATGTCATCCATGTTCGTAATGGGTTTTTGCCTTCCATGCCATCCCGCCCTCGTGCACTGCACAACACTCATAATGGAAAGCAAGCATTTCCTGTTTCCAGATTAGTTTTAACAATGTAGGTTTCCAGATTGTAGGACTGAGGTTGGCATGGTACCAAGCCTGGAGAGGGCTAGTGAGAAACATTTCCAAAGGTCTTACTCTTAACTTTTAGCCTCTTTAACCCCATGCAATTCCTAATAAACCTTAAGAGTTTCAGCACCGGTGGAACAGGGACAAATTAGGGGATTGGTTATTAATATCCTTGTAGGTGATGCTGGACATACAGTGTATTGTATTCAGTGGCTACAGTCTCTGAGATGGACAAATCATCATAAATCCAGGACTTTGATTTTTCTCTAAGAAGTCCATAACACAAAGAAGCAAATCCCATCTAATAGAAAGTACATTTAGGAATGAAATTGTTGAAGCCTTTCATACCCTAAGACTTCAGGACAGTTCTTTTGGGATTTTTTTCAGCTAGTTTGAGGCATATAAACATAATTTCTTAACAAGACACCTTCTCAACCTGCATCTGCTTTGTTTCTTATTTAAAATGTCACAACCACTGATAAAGTAATAGCATTTAACAGGAGAAAGCAACCTTTGTTTATAACCCATCACTGCTCAGATGGCAAGCAATACTTATGGAGTGTTTCCAAGTTTTAAAAGCTCTGTGGTTCAGTTCAGACAGGTCTGAAACCCATGCTGTCTTGGACCAGTGGCTCTTAGATGCTATTCCATTCTGTGTTGGCTACCTGTGCAGCCAAAAATAGAAAAGAAAGAACCTAAGAAAATAAGCTGAATACCTAAGTGAACTAATTTTTTGTCTGGACACAATGGAAAACCTATGTTTTATTTGTTTGTGGTTTTCCATCAAGTGTCTGGTCTAGCTATTCTAGACCATTTTTCAAGTTAAATTGCAGTGGTCTGCCTAAACCTTTGTGTAAGGTGGTGAGTGAGTAGGGAGAATTGAAGGGCATCCCTTTGTGACTTGGAACCCCAATCCCCTAGTGTAAGGTAAATTTTTTATTCAGCTTCTAGAAGGAAATCCTTTTTCATAGCCATCATTAATAAGAACAAATTAGAAGAGTGTGTGGTACCTAGTATATTGTGTTCTTCTTTTGGCACTGTCCCAAGTTCTTGTCTAGGTTTTTGCATGGGGTTTCACCTGAAATATAATCTATGTATTAGGTATTTTCCCCAAATTCCTACAGGTCTTTTTAAACATTCAGTACAATCAAAATACTTAGTAATCAGTGCTGGGCAATCTTATGCATCTAGACATGATAGATAAGACTTAATATGGCAAAGGGGGTGTTTCCATGGATGGTCGTGGACTAAGAGTAGTGTGTTATTGAAAGAGGTTAGCTGGGGAGCTTCTGGAATCTTTATGCTTGGAATTTTTCAAGGCTTAACTAGCCAAAGCCTGATGTGACACAGTGCTGACAACAGCCCTGACCTGAGGAAGAGATGGAACTTCATGACCTGCTGAGGTCAACCAAAATTCCTATGGTTCTGTGACAGCCATTTGTAACCCTGTCTATACTTTCATAAAGTTTTTTGCTCCTGGAGGTTTCTGATCAGATTCTGTGTTTGAGGAGGGGATTTTCTTTTTGTCGCTGCTGCTGTGTCAGCTGAACCCTGTTTGTGTCACAGAGTGGCATGTGCTTAGATACATGGTTTTAACTGAGGGGAATACATTGCTCACCACCTAACTATAATTCTTGCATATACATTGCCTGTAGACAATTTTGCACCCTTTCTTTCCTTTTCACTAGCATCTCACATATACTGCATTTCTGCCGTTAAGGGAAGACTGTGTAGCAGCATGTGAACATTGATCGTCTATTATTTTTGTTGTCAACCATGAATCACAGGGATCATAATTTTTTTACTTCTGCTTAGGTAAAAGATACCTTACAATGAGGTCTGCAGCTGAATGTATATTCAAATTGGAACGTAAATTTGGACAGTGCATTTCAGATGGTACACTAACTCAAGTAACAAAAAACCAAACCACAACACAACTTGATGTCTTGAAATAATTTTATATGTATAAATAATGAAGTTTTAAGCTTAATGTACTCATGTTTCAAGATATTATCTTGAATTCCTGATACTTCCATAAATCAGTAGTTAAATTTATTTTAGGAAATCTTCAGTCTTCCTTCTTAGTATAAGAACATGTACATTAGCTTAGTATATATGTTTTATAAGGCATTTTTTGATATTCTAAGATGATCTGTGACTGCAATGGTTTCATAATAGTCCTTTGCTTCTGTAATTTAGCAATCAGTTTTGATGGAAAACTGCCTTGGAGATGTGGTTATTCCAGCTTTATACACTACTTACTATTGCACTTTTCCATTGAGTGAGGTGAATAACACCAGCTTCAGTTAAAAAAAAAAAGATTAAAAAAAAATCAGGTAATTTAGGTTTTTGTAAATCTATTTATAAATATTTCAAGATTAGCTTCTTTTCAATGAGCATATTCAGGATAGAGTTGTACCCCATAGAAATCACTAGAGTTTATTGTCCACACAGTTTGTTGAGGTGTCATTTCACGTTTTTTCTTTAATTTATAAAAACTGCCAAAGGCTGTTGCAACGTGTATTGGAGTTTACTTGCCTGCTTAGAACAAGGCAAATGTATTGTATCTGCTTTGTGTTTGTCCCAGAATATATTTTTTGTTTAGCAACCATTATTTATTGAATTTATTTAAAATTCTCAGGGAATTTTTTAAGTGATAGCCATCTGCCCCCCTTCCCTGTTCTCCCCTCCCTGCCCCAGGCTGATTTTTTAAAAAATCACCAAGGCCTCTAGAAATGACACAAAATCTGCTGAGGGGGAATTGTCATCATAAACAAAAGTCTCAGATTAGCTCTTTTCCCTAAGTTTAATTCAATTTCAAAATCATTTGTGTCTTGAAAATATAACCAGTTCACAGTATCACTGCTTAACTTGATCTGAGATCTACTTAGAGTGCCATAATGAAACAACATTTGCCCATGGATTTTGTTCATTTTACACTCCAGTGATTCTTCATCATTTTAGTGATGTTCTGTTTTTAAAGAACAAGCCCAGGGAATTTCTTTTGACCATCATCTGTTCTGTGGGTCTGACATAAGTAATTTTCAAGCTATGAAATACTTTGTTCTGTAACCCATTCTGCATTTACTTCTCCTGTTTGTTCTGTTGTTCACTAAATAATGTTGTTGAATGCTGTTTACCTTTGAGACCACTCAGTGGCTTCTCCACGTACTTACGCCTAAGGACATTTGGTTTTGCTTTGTGATCATTGGTAATTTTCTCATCATGACACTTCAGGTTTACTTTCTTATGTGTTTTATTTTTTTGTTGTTTTATAACTGCCTTTCCCTGCATTAAGGCTGATTTGAAATCCACTAAACGAGGGTACTAGGAGATGACAGAAGTACAGGATTTTCAAGCACAGCCTCATGAATGCTTAAAACGACATAAAGGATTTGGGAAATGGAGAAAACAGTCTTTGGTGGAATATTAGTAGAAGCCCATGGAGACAAAGTAGTTTCTTGAACTGTTTTCTTGAAAGGTTTAGAGCCGTCATAAATAGGCTAGAGGTCTAGGACAGAATTTTTAGTAAGGAAGAAGTCAAGATAGTTTGACAATGATTTAAAAGAATTAGTGGAGAAATAAATAAATAGGTAAATTGGAAATTAAAACACTTTGAGAAACATTTGACATCTGACAAGATACTTAAAACTATGCTTGAAGTATCTTTTGATAGCAGATGAATAAGTAAGTTTTTCTCCCTTCTGGATGTTACCTATTTTGAGAAGCTGTGGAATATAATGCCAGTGGCAGCACCTGAAGTAAATCTGTGTATTTATGTTAGATAACATCTTGATGTTATAGTGGAACATTTATTTCCAGATCATGTGTAATGGGTATAAATTGATTATGAAACTATGTATTCTCCTGATTTGTCCATTGGGTTTTCTTGTATTTTCAATATTTAAGCCTAAACATTAAAAAGACTAAAGCTTTTCAGTGTTTCGATGAAGAAAAACTACATCATGAATTGATGTGCTCCATTGATCAGGTCTGGAGAATGCTTAAGTAAATGAAAGTTTATCCTAGAGATGATCCTTAGTGCAAGTATGCATTATATCAGAGAATCAGGGATTAAAGGAGTTCCTGTCACCAAGATTGAACTGCTTTGTTTATGAATTTCCAAGGAATACTTAATTTGTGTGGTTTTTAAATTTCAGTGTGTTTATAAAATATAGGCCTAAATTGTTGGCAATATTTTTGTAAAAAGTTGCTGTGTAGAACTTCGGTCACATCTTTCAGCTTCTGCGCTTTTAAATCATTAGGATTTTTAACCATTTGAAACTTGAGCACTGGGGATCCTAAACTAGATCGTCTCACATGCTATATTCAGAAGTCTTGTTGCTTTTTTGGTAAGCAAATCTTAATTAAAAAAGCATGGATCAAAGCAGACGGTTTGGGATTTCTGGATAGGGAGTCATGCAGTGCTTTGAGATATATATATAGATATATATATAGATATATATATAGATATATATATAGATATATATATATAAAGTTCAGGGAACAATAAGACTAGACTAGATCCTTGAAGGAATGCAGACTTTGAATACTGTGGTTTATATGGTAGCAGATAACACAGCTAAATCAGCAGGATACAGGGGACCTGCCATGTGCAGGGCAGCTGACACATGAGTATTTATGGAAGCTGTATTCATAATTGAAGGGATGTAAGCTGGTCACTGTTTGCTTTATAGAAAAAAACCCAAACCTCCTAGAACCGATATTTTCTTTTTCAGTTCCATATCAGGAAATGAGGCTATTGAGAGGCAGAAAACAGGAATCCATAATAACTTTGCTCTGCCATAGCTCTGCTGTGTGACCCCTAAAAATTAATTTCTCTCATGCCTCAGTTTCCCCATCTGTAAAAGCAATCCTGATGTGTTCCCCAGACAAACATTTTGAGACTTGTGAATAAAATACTCTGCACTGATGCTGTATATTTACAGGTAGGTACTAGTCTGCCTCTTCAAAAATTTTTTTGTGTTGGATTATATTTTCTGCTTATTCACTTTTTTTTCTTGTTAATGTCAATTTCCTTTGTGTGTGTGTGTGTGTTTTATTTTGAATCTATTCTACTAATAACACCAGGGACAAAAATGATCAATGTGCTATTCTTTGTGCATAGGTTAAAACAGAAATGTATGTGTTTTTTGATGCAGTGCAACCATTTTTTTTCCCTCATTGTTTGTTACAGATCAGGGAATACAATGGACAGATGCAGGGAATTACCAGTGTGGGATTTTCATCCTTGACATTTGATGGAACTGTAGGAGCACCAGTAGTTCCTCGGACCTGTAGCAAAGTGTACACTTTCATGGATGAAGAACAGAAAACAATAGAAGAATTACGTGTTTGGGCAGCCAGTAATCTTTCCATCTGTGGACCAGCAGCAAAATTGTCTGGTGTTAGACCAATGCTGTTCTTTGATCTCACTTGCCAGTTGGTAGGAAAAGCAAAAGTGGATGGATCTTCTTTTCTCCTAAAGGTAGATTTCTTTTTTTTTTAAGCAATTTGTTAATTTATTTTTAAAGACACTGTGATTCAGTTTTTGCTGAAACAGACATATTCATTGATTTAAATAATGTTATGTAGATAAATATTTTGAGGTTAAGCAAATTTATGATACTTAACCAAATTACTTCTGTGAAGACAAAACAGAAATCCCAGTTCTCTTTAAAGTTGTTCATCTGATTTATTTCTTTACAGAAGTTTTGTAAGATGGCATTGGACTGGATCTTTGTTTCACAAACAATTGTAGATAAATATTGCAAGATTTCTTAAGTTGAAAAATTTTAGTTTGAAATTTTAACCTTGTTTTTTAGTTAGTTGCAATTATTGCTCTTTTTTCTAGATCTGCTGGATATAATTAATGCAGTAAGAAGCACTATCTAGAAAATGAATGAATGGATTATTTTATCTATCTTATGGATTTTAGATAGCTTATTTTAGTTACATGTAAGTGCTCTGGGGATCAGTGCTCACTGGAAGTACAAAATGCAATGTACCACACAACAGGAGAGTACTTTCCAACATCCTTAATATCAGCTAAATAAAAAGGAGGTCTGCACAATTCTCCTGGTTTTAGCTCCACATGTATCAGTCTGGTATTATTCTGAAACTCCTCTGTATTTCTTCTTTTATAAGTTGATTGTTAAAATGTGAGTGATGAACAGTCTGTTATTTTCCATTTTATGACTTCATAAAATTATTTATTGGTTTTACTGTATTAAACTGTATTGTTACAACATTTTTAGAAACAGCACACTGCATTATTCCTTCATTAAAGCAGCAAAGATTTTTCTTGTGCAGAACAATGCATGCACTGCACAGAAACAAACCTTAACTGTCATCCTATAATATACTTCACAGCTCTTACAAATATTTCCATTTAATTGTCCCTTGTGAAGTAGATGTCACATGACACCCAGTAAAATTTCAGAACTTTGTGGACTGTAATTAAGTTGTTCATTAATAAGTATCTGTTCAGCATCAAAGGACCCTTTGCAAGGACAGAGAGAAGTGCTTTCTTAAATTATTAATATTTTTTCACTCTCTTTTCTGTGTTTTAAGATCTGAAGTCGATTTTGTCAGTATTGTATCGTAAAGATAATGACTTGAAGGGGAAAACTTAGGATAGATTTAGGAAGGTAAAAGTTTGAAAACAAATAATGGTAGATCAATTTTTCTGATATGTAATTCCTTTGTGTATTTTTTTTTAGTAGAATAAAATGCTAAACACTTAAATCCATATTAAAATACATCAGACAAACTTAAAAATGGTAGATTAACATTTATATGCTGTTGCTAATTTCCTCCATTTTACAAGCATGGCACAATCCCTTTCTCATATCAAAAGCTGGTCGTGGTAGAAGAGAAGCCTTTTTAAAAATTTGTAGACAGATCTCTGATTATTTTGTTGATCCACCAGACAAACAAACAAAAAATTCAATACCAGCTCAAATGGAGTGATGATGATTATTATATTTGGTTATATGTTTTATAATAATTATTTAAATTTATGTCATTCCAAGTATATTAGTTATATTAATGGTTAATTATAATATAAAATATAATGATTATTTTAAGCATTGAGCTCATGTAACTGGTGGGTAAGGCTTCAAAGACAAGTAAAATGAATTTCAGTGATTTTGTGCATTGCCCATAGCATAACTTTTAATATTATACTTGATAAATTAAGTGGGATATATACAGTACCTGAGGCTGACATGGCATAAAGACAGTATCACTAACTTGTTAGTGCTTACCTTTTTCTGATAATTTTGTTATTCAAATTGATGGAGACTAAAAAACTTACACTAGAAGTTACTCTGTCATTTATGCCTTTAACAAGAGTTTTACTATTATTATTTTGTTTCCTTCTGTCTGTTAGTTAAATTGTCTATGTTATGCTATGTCACAGAATTGCCATACTCTGCTGAGGAGAGAAACAGATTTCATTGTGTCTCTCCCATTCCTGTGTTTTGCTGATCACGGTGATCAAAGGTTGTTACTAACCTTAGCTCCAGTCTGTTCATGACTAGTAATGGGACCATTTGCTGTTTCTTATCCAGAATTAATTTCATCAGTGTTGTTTTTTAGACCAGTGCTGGTTTTTGAAACTAGGGCTTCTGTATTTTCATCTGAGTAAAGTGAAGCTGGCAAGCTCCTGAGATAGATAGCTTTATCTGTTTTCATATTTGTGCAAGTCAAAAACAAAACCAACTGCTCTTCTAAGGATATTTCTTTTTTTTTCTTGTAAAGAAAGGTTACTGGCTTACAAATTCCTCCAAAAGGTGCCCTGATGCTAGTCCCATTAGTTCCTCTGGCAAAGGATGTTTTAAAGCTAAGTAGTCAGCCTTGCATCTGGCAGGGAGCATTCAGGTTATTTTAATCCATTTGTCAGATCCATCTCTTAAGTGTAGAACTACCAACGTGTCCCAGGTAAAGCCAGTTGAAAAATAACGGGAAACTTGGTGAAATTAAGGTTCTTTATTTTGTCAAAGTGACTAAATTCATAATATATATATGCGCTAAATCTATGTTTCTCAAGCTCAGGTCTGGAAAAGGTTTGATAATTCAAGCAATGGGCAACCTCTCTTTCAAAGGTAGTTTTAAGTATTTCATGGTACAGGATCAGAAGATAATAGGCTTTTTTTTTAATCTGTGCCAGTGTGTGCCACCTCATTATCTGGGTCCTTCAGGATACACTCTTATTTGGGAACATCAAATTAGGTGTTATGGGTCATTTTCACTGTGAACAGTTTTTCCTTTTATCTCTTGATTTGAGATTAATATTTCAACTATGAATTATTCTCAGTGTATTTACACATGGCTTTGCTGATTCTTAGATCTTTTCTTGTGGGTCCTTTGATCCACAGCTGTTAAGCATAAGGGGTAGAGACCCTTTAAAAATTAAGCTTTGGTGTCTTTTTTTTCCTCCCCCTCTGCAGCACCTAACTTGTGGGACAAAATGCCTTGGTATCACAAACATTATGAAAATTAGCTTCTGTTGAACCTATATGCATGAAATCCTATGAAGTGCAGTATTTCAGTCTTATAGTCAAAATGCCTCTAGATTTTTCTTTTTCTTTGCCCTTATTTGAGACCATTATTTCTGTTGTGTTTGAGATGAGTGTATCTTCAGGAACTCAGGAAACTGTAGTTTACAGAATATATTTTAAGCAGCTATCACTGAAATGTTAACATTTTGTTTCAGTGGTAAGATTTTGGTTCCAAAGTGCTAAGTC
The DNA here is from genome assembly GCA_026212715.1 of Elanus axillaris. Classification (NCBI taxonomy): domain Eukaryota; kingdom Metazoa; phylum Chordata; class Aves; order Accipitriformes; family Accipitridae; genus Elanus; species Elanus axillaris. Next base: position 23,832,676 of record JANZLQ010000005.1, read on the forward strand.
TGTTGGTAATGTTACTTTTTCACAATAACTTTGATAGTTCAAAAATAACTCTATTGATATTTCAGTACTTAAGCGTATCAAGAACTTAGCTTTAGGCAAACAATTTTTAGAATACTCATTATTTAAGTATATGCTAAATACTGATGTTTTTCTCATATGTTCTGGATAACTAGCAGTGTATACTGATGTAGGAGATCATAATTACAGGAGTATATGCTGGGTACTCACACAGTAGCTCAAATGTTAAAAATAACCTATAGCAGGATTAAAATATTAAATATAGACACTTCTGCATATGGTGAATTCTAATAGTTGTAACTGCTGGATAAAGAGTTGAGGTTTTGCTAGCGCTGATTTTTTTTTTTTTAATATTAATAAAACCCAGGTCTTAGTACTTGATCATATTCTTTACAGAGGTTATTTTATACTCTGTAAGGAATAATAATTTTTTAAAAATCCAATAAAAGGAATTAATGACTTTAAGACTGAGATTCCAATTAAGATTTTTAAACAACAAATGTGTTTAAAAAAAGTTATTTAAAATCTCAATCTAAAGTATTCTGAGCATATTGAAATAGTCATTTGCACTGCAGGTATGGGATGGCACAAAATGTCCCTACCCAACATGGAAGGTACCTGTGGAAGCAAGAGACCTGGAAGGAGAAGAAGTTGTTCTTCATCAGCTGCAAAATCTAACGGTGGACGTTCTAGTCTATGATAACCATGTACAACTGGCAAAATCACTTAAGGTAATGCACAGTTTGGTATTTCTAAATCTCTTTCTGTGTGCTGTTTTCTGCTTAGAACTCACTTCATAGAATGTATCAATTCAGTTCTGCTGTTAATTAGTTTCAAATGTTCCTCTTTATCTTTCACTGTATTTCCCATACCTTTTATTTGAAAGCAAAACTCCTTCAACACATGTAAAACAGCCTCGTTACCCTAAAATTGCCATGAAAAAAATTCTTCCAATTAAGCAGTTCTTTCCAGACACTGTAATATCATATATAATCCTGTGAAAGTTGTGCACTTAGATAATGTATTCTGTACTTTAGAATTATTTTTAAAATTACATAAAGTGGGATTAAACTTGTAGTCCCATTAAAGGCCCATAATTCTAAAGTCAATAAAAGATTTTCTGTTCTATAAACTTCTACAATTTGCAATGCAATCTTCATTTAGTGGGTCAGTAGTGTTGATTATGCTTAGATAGAGAAAGCAACAAAATTAAACATTTGATCTTCAGCAATACTGCCATCTTGCTTCTGAATACAGTAAATTAGCAAAGAATACATCTTTCATTTTATGCCTTGCCCTTTATACATACCCAAGCATCGTTTTTAAGAAAGCGTTAAGCAGAAAATAAAGGTAAGTGATAACCATTTATTAGGCTGGGGCTATCAGCAGACATGAAATCAATTTGATGTATTAATGCTGGCTCATAAGTAAATGGCAGATAGCAAAATAACTTGCCTTTGTTTAAGGATTCATAACAAAACTTACTCACAGAAGTATTTCATTACTTACAGGTTCTCTTCCAGAAGTTTTCTCTTGCTAACTGGTGTAATCTATTGAAATAAATAACTACTGATGTTCCAGTGAAGCAATATGTTTTGAAATTTAAGGGAAAATATAGTTTAATAAACATATTTTCTTCAGTAGCTGATGATACTCCTTTTATTATTCTCTCGTATTTATATTCAGGAATTCATACTGAATATGTGGTATATGGGATATCTTCATCAGCTCTCTCAATTTTTTTTCTTTCCTGTAAGCCCTTTCTTATCTCTAAAGTATCTGTGCCTTTGGTGGGTACTGCACTGTGTAGCAGAAGCTCTAACATCAAAGGAAACTGTAAAGAAGCCTGGTTTGACCTACTGAGCAACACGGGCTGTTTTTTAACTTCTAGCTATGTCCAAAGTTGCAGTAGTTTAACTCATGCAAGCTGTAGAAGTTTTAAGTTAGATCGTTTTTGAACACTGCTTTTTAGTGGCTTTTCTTAGTGGAGTTATTGAAGAAAAGTGCTGATATCCTAACAATTAAACTTCAGGAGGATTTGCTAAGTTCAGGTTGCAATACATGTAATTAATTTTATTCCAGAGAATAATCTAAAGACAATAAAATTTTGGAGGACTCTTCCTACAATGGAAGATTTAAAAAAAGGTTTGTTTTTAAATACTAGTGGAAATCATGTCATATCATAAGAAAGTATAATTGAAATATTCTATATTAATCTGTATAATATTTTATTTAGTTCAGGGTCTTGTTATGCAAAGATTTTTTTTTAAAATCATTTATATGGGATTATAAGACTGGAGAGCATTTAGTGTATGCATATGCACCTTCCTGAGTGTGAACACAAGAACAGTGCAGACAGAAACTGTACTAGATGTTTTGCCAGTTTACAGTTTCAGAAACAAAAAAGTGCACTATTTTTCAGCCATCTCTTCTGCGTTTGACAGTAGCTTAGAATTGCCTTTTTTAATGTAAATTGCTGTGTAATTGTTAGGTTATACTCACCCATGTTGCATTGTACCATTTGCAAAGACAGTTGCATCTCTGAAATGATGTTTTATGTAGGAACAATCTGGTTTACACGGCCTTGATACCAAGAAGGGCAGATAAAAAAAAAACCCTGAAATATTTGTTCTTATTTAAAAATTGTATCTGTAGGCACATGTTCAGACAAGGAAGCTCTGAGTAAGCACTACAGCCTGGAGAAAGTGGGTAATGTCTTACAGTGAATTTTTAGCAAATCCTGGAGCGCAGTGTCAGGGATATTCCTGCAAGGTTTGTTAAAAGCTCCTTGTTTGGGTTGTCTGTCCAGAGAACTCTGAAGATATGAGCATTTTATTCCATTTTCCAAGACAGTCAAATAGTATTTACAATTTTCAATGGAGAGAACTTTAGTAATATTGAAGGTATGCTACAGTTGATACTGTAACTAGACATATTGTCCCCTATATTTACTGGCCTCTATTTCCTGCTGGGTAAGATTGTGGCTTTTCAGCATTTGCTGCCTTAGCAAGACACAAACTGAATTTTCAGAAGTCTAATCTCTGAATTTGATTATTTCCTGGGGCATAAAGACTCAAGCAAGAGCTACAACTAAGCAAATACAGTGGTGTTCACTGCTTTTTCTCAAATTTGCCTCTTCCTCTGGCTACCTGGGGTGCATGAGGCTTTCTCGTTACTCTAGGAAACCCAGCCTGCAACTAACTCTCCAGAGTACAGTTGCTCCCCATAGGTTATATTTCATTATTCTTCAGCCTTTCTTACTCCAGTTTTTCCAGAGGTTCTCAGGATTTGCTCAGACCTTGCTGTACAACCCAGGTGAAGGTCTGTGACATGGGTTTCTCCATCTGGGGCATTTTGCTAGCTGGTAAGCATCAAGGTGAGAGAGCATCAGTGGTCAGTCAGTGCATGGTAGGAGTCCAGCTGTCCACAGCTGGTTGGAGATTTCCTTATGTACTGTCATTCATTGAATACATCGTACTGTGCATTTCTCCTATGGCTTGATACCATCAATTTTGTGTTACCATGCATTTTCTGGATAGTACAATTAAATCAATTAACCTTCAGCATGCATCCAAGTCCTGGTCTGTAGTTTCACGGTATTTGTTTTATGTTATGTATCTTCAGATGCAGAATTTGAATATTTCAGCTGTTGTTCTCACTGTGTACAATATCCTGTCTTTTTTGATAGTAGTTTGGACTAAGAAGTCTTGCTTGCCTTTTTAGTGTCCGAGTCATGTTTCCAACCTGCAACTTAAATGAGTTACATGGCTGTAATATCTAGCCTTATATTTTTCAGGACTGGGTAGCATTCCTTTGATGTGTCAGTGGTATTTTTCCAACTTCTGTCTTTGTACTTATTAAAAGCAAAAAAACCAAACACAAAACACAGCACCCCCCCCATCCCACC
>JANZLQ010000005.1:23843045-23865886 GCA_026212715.1 Elanus axillaris
TGAGCACTTCCACCAGCTCCCTCAGTACCCTTGGGTGGATCCCATCCAGCACCATAGACTTGGGTATGTCTAAGTGGTATAGCAGGTCACTACCCATTTCTCCTTGGATTATGGGGGCTTCATTCTGCTCCATGTCCCTACCTTCCAGCTCAGGGGGGCTGGGTACCCTGAGAACACTGGTCTTACTGTTAAAGACTGAGGGAAAGGTGGCATTAACTACCTCAGCCTTTTCCTCAGCCTTTGTCACTATGTTTCCCCCCGCATCTAATAAAGGATGGAGATTCTCCTTAGCCCTCCTTTTGTTGCTGATGTATTTACAGAAACGGTTTTTATTGTCTTTTACAGCAGTAGCCAGATTTAAGTTCTAGTTGGGCTTTGGCTCTTCTATTTTTCTCCCTGCATAACCTCATGACATCCTTGTAGTCCTCCCGAGTTGTCCACCCCTTCTTCCAAAGGTTATAAGCTTACTTTTTTTCTCCTTAGGAAAGGCTAAGTAACCAAAGTCTACATCCCTTTATCAAGAATTCCATTTCCAGTAGTACAGACTTGTTTTGGCACTATATCGTGTTTAAAGTACCAGAAGTGATTTGGAGTGTCTCATCTGCATCATTAATACACACTCCTGCAGCTTCTGGCTCAATTGAGTTTTATGTGTTTGCTGGAAAATTTATGTCTGAACATTATACCTGTGTATTGATAAACAGTAGGTTTCATGTAAGTGTATCTATAGTCCCATATATATGTATGTGTATGTATATGAAAGATTTGTCTAGGTTATAAAATATTTAGTCATTTATTTTTAGATTCTTAGAATCTGTGGATCTGGCAGACAGTCAGAATATGGAAAGCATGGCTTCAGTGGAATTAGACAGCACTTTTAACAATGTTACAGGTAAGAGCAATTGAAAGCTGATTTGCTCTTTCTTCTAACATATGGTCAAGATAAGGTCACAGTTACTGCTTCTCTAAGTATGTAATGTTACTTTCACATACAAAGCCTTAGAGAATTCTTTTGTGGTTATTAGACTGGAAATTGACATTACCCTGTCCTGTCTCTCAGCAGAAGCCTTTCATATACATGGAAAAATACTTTCATAGGAGGCAGTGAATAAATTATTAAACACTGTGTTCTTAATCATATTATATTAGATCATGAAGCAGAGTGACGTAACTCCCTCCCTCTAAGGGGGAATTTCTCAGAGACAGGCACTGAAAATGCTACTAAACAGCTGCTTGCTGAGGAGCCCTTCTAAAGCCATTGGATGGAAGGTTGTATCAGTGGGAGAGTTTTGCAAGGTGCAGCACCATGGAAATGTAGTATCTTACAGGCAGTTCTACAGACCCCATATTATTCTTTGGATGGTATTTTTAGCCCAGAATAAGAATAACTAAAAGTGAATTATACTCTAAAGCTGGCTGGACATAGTCTGCATCTTTGCTACTAGCATTTAAAATCCTATGTTACTTAGGCATTATTAACATACTCTGACAGGATATTTCTAAGAGGTGCAAAAGTCAAGAATAAATAAATACGTCATGTCTAGACCATAACACTGCAAATTTAGAAAGAATTTTGCACATATTTACTGCACTGTGTATGTGTAATAGAGGTTGTTCAGAGGAGGGACCAGGCAGTCCATATTGGTTTTAGAATAATGTATTGATGCTCTTGTCCAGAAGGATTACAGGAGGATGAATACAGTTTATGTCAGCAGTATCATTCACAGTATACATTTGAAGTGTTCATTTTGAGCATTGCTATTTAATGTCCATACTAATTCCTCCTCAAATATGTTAACTCTTGATATCTAATGTTTGTCTCTGCTTACTTTGCTTTTCCCTTTTGCTATATTGTTTTCATACATTAGGATTTCCATTTTCCTTTGTTCAGCTTTTGGTTTTTTGTGTGTATCTGTCTGCCTATCTATCTGGTTTTCTGTGTCCACATGATAAAGGAGAAAAGGAAGGAAGGAAAATAACTAGGAAATTCTTCTTGATTTTAGATCTTGAGTCACACTTACAGAGTTGTCAGCAGTTACCTGTTACAGGTAGGAAACATTTTGACCTTAAGGTGAATTTTATTTTTACTAAAGAACAAAAATATTTTTAAGACATCAGCTTAAAGGTTGAAATAATATAGTCTATTTATTATAGGAAGAGCTATTCTAAGAGTATAAGTTTATGAATATTACTTTGGTTTTATTCCATTTTTAAGGGAATAGAGCATATTTATATATTCTACTTTCATTTGTTTTTTTCTACATGATGAATTTCTGTACACTGAAGTACACCATGCTCCCACAGCCTGTTGTGATTTATATTAAATACTGCAGTAACATGTAATGATGAAACTGGGGCTGCAAATGGGGAGGAAGGAGAAGCTGGGAACTAAGGGAGCATGCATACCTGCTATGGCCATTTCCTATATTCCAAATATTATGGTGTTTAATAGGTATGCGCAGCCTTTTTTTGTGTGTGTTGTTATTTTGCAGTATTAACAGATCATCAGGATTTGAATAACACAGAACTGAAAACCATTCTGAACAGCACAGCTCCTCAACAGTATCGCATTAGAGCAAAGCTGAGAACCTATAAACCCCAGAAGCTCTATCAGTCTGTTAAACTTCATTGTTCCAAATGCAACTCTTTGTAAGTGTTTCACACAACAGAAGTAATTACAAATTGGTTTGTATGTTTTGGGATGCCTAGATTTTCATTGTATTTTCCTGCTCTCTTTTGTGTAAAACGAGCTGAATGTGTAAATGCATTTCATTTTGAGCAAAGATTTGAAACTTACTGGTAATAGGAGAATTTTACATCATCAGAAGAGTTCCATTTACAGAACCCTTTGCTTTCAAAACAATAATTTTTCTTTGTTTTCAAATATAGCAGTATGTTTTTTCCCATACTGAAGTTGTATTTAAGTACTTGTTTCTGTGTTGCAGTTTTAAAATAAGATAAGCAAAAAGGTATGATGGTCTCCAAGTAAATGAATAAAGTATGTTTGACTAAAGTGTATCTTCCAGAGAAGGCATCTTTCTGGATCCAAAAATACCAGGGAAACACCGTTTATGTTGGTATTTTTGTCTTTTTTTCTGACCTGAGTCAGTTCGCTGACCATTTTAGCATTGTTATTTCCACTTTAATACAGTTTTTCATTGTATCAAATAATGCTCAGTCAAATAATCATACAACATTTATAGTGTATATTCATCTAAAAATGAAAGAAAGTTTGTTTGAAATTACCTATTTTTGATAAAACTACTGAGTGACATGAATAACAGTGCTATTTATTCATGATCATCTGAATCCTCTATTGCTTTTTTTGCCTGGCTTAGCCTACCATCAGTCCCAAGCAAACAGCTTTATTGTTACTGGTGTAAACTATTGCTTTCTTGATATGGTGGTACATTAACATTCTCCTAGCCTTTTGAGATTTTTTTCACAATCAAGGTTTATTAGATACAAACATCACTGGGAAAAGAAAATGCTGCTACTATCTTTCTCTTACAGCTTTTACATGCAAAGTAGCATGCTTGCAGCTTTAAAAATAGTGGTCCTTATCAGATGTTGTTATAACGTTCTCTTGGTTGCTAATGTAAGAGGAAGTGCTTCATCATCTTCACAACATACAAGTGCATGGTCTTTATTGCCAAGTATAAAAAGGAGATAATTACCAACTCTCTCTGCCACTTTTGCCACATAATTGATGTATTTTCTAACTCTGTACAGTAATAAGCAGATACAATTGATAGAATTTTGTTTGTTCCTTATGAACTTCATCCTTATCCCACAATTTTCCATGACTACTATAGCCTTTTTATATATTTTAGCTTGTTAATATCTTCATTTCTGTTCATTTGAGTCTTCTCCTGTTTCACATATTGCTGCCTTCTCTTTGCCACAGGGCAAACTTTTAACCGGATAGATTTGTGAGGCCTATTTTCTATTACTACTACTACTGTCCTGCTGCAGTGATAGGACTGCTTGCAGTGCTTCCCAGAAATTTAGCTTCTCTTTTCACAATCGTGTGCATCAGGTGGATGGAATCAGTGAAATATAGGGGAGCTGTACTGCAGCCTGGATTGGGTGAGTTAAGAGGCCCATGAAGGAAATATTATTTAGGGGCATCCTTCTCTCCTGCATGTTCTGCTGTGGTAGAAGTTGTTGTTGGATGTTTTAGCATATGCTGAAGAGCACGACTGAGCAAAGTTTAATGCAAGTTTGATCCTTTAACACTGTATGCAGTAAGATGCATATAAAGCTTGGAGCATAAAATCCTTGTGAGAGATGTATTTTTGTTTCTTAGACTTCAACTGGAGGGTTTTCTGTAAATATTGATAATGTGTGTGTGTTGTTTTATTCATATTTATTCATTACAGAAGTTTCAACCCTTGTGTGTAGCTTAGTTCAAACCAATTCATTTCATTCCTGCCTCTGCAGGAAATCTACAGGCAGGCTGTAGAGGTTGGAAGAGTTTAATGGGTATATCTGGGAAGATGACCTGTTATGTTAGGTCCATTGCTTTTGCATTTAAAATAGTAATCCAGGAACACAGGTGGAAAGAGTTAATGTGAATAGTTCATGAAATGAAAGTTCAGGTTCAGTAAAGACTTCTTGTGTGCCAGTTCTACAGTCATAGCAGAATAATATCAAAGTTTGGTTTCATAGGCGGGAATTTTCTATTCTGAAGCAGCTGCTCTTGGGTTTGAAAGTGAAATCATCAGAATAATCTGCAGCAGTTGATGGTATTTTTTCTTCAACTCCACTCTGAAGTTTGGCACCTACTTTCTTTCAGTGTTTTATGAAATAGCCCAAGCTTTTGCCTTTTTTTTCATTATCCCTTTTTGTCATGGTTCATATTTCACCTGAACCCAGCAGGTCTGTCTTGCTTAGGAGAAAACATTCTAATGCATTTTTAATTTGTGTGCTAACCAGTAGCTTTTTGACTGTTGTTGATAGTATTGGTAGAATTTGAATGGCCTGCATTACTTCTCTATGGATCACAACAGCAAATGCACAAACGGTGCACTCCAGCAGGACACAAAGAAACTGTAGTGCAGAGTTGCAGATTTTCCCTTTACAGTACATATGTGAAGCTATTCTGTTCCAGCCCTTTTTTCTTTTTTTCCCCCTCAAAATATGCAAAGTAAAATAGGTTAGAACATAAAACTTGAAATTATACGAGCTTATACAGTCTTTTCACTCTGCCGAAGTGGTATGCACTTGTATGGCCCTTTTAAGGCCCAGCTGAAATAACATAAATCTGATACATTGGTTTTTTCCATGGATTTACATATATGTGGATGGAGCCACTAGGCTGCCTCTGGTCCTAGGTAAGATTAGATTACTTAGCATGTTTATTAACATGAAAATGAATAATCCTGTCATAATTTGCTATACAGCTCTAAATGTTTAAACTGATATAATAACAAAGCTTTTTTTCCTGTATATACTTTAACTCCCATGACTATATTTTAGTATTTATTGGACTACTGTCATCCTTGTTGCTAGATTACCTAAGGAGAAGCTTTTAGAATTTACTTACTCTTTTTGGAAATGATTTTAGGCAAGAAGTTCCAAATGGAGATGACTTTGACTTTATTTTACAAAGCTCTGCTGTTACTGCCCCAAACCCAGAATTACACAATACGTCCTGGTATGATTCTGTAATGTGGACCACACAAGATCAGAAACAAAGGAAAATAGCTATCCATTTTGTAAAGCATGATGAAATGCTTCAACAGCCTGAAGATACTTTGCTTATGATAGAAGGTAAGATAAATTGCAAATATACCACTTCTTATGTCACAGTGTCCACTCTAAGTATCTACAAAGTTAAGATATGTTGGAAGCTTTATTCAGTGTAAGTAGTGATGAACATAAAGGCATGTTCAAAGAAAAGAAAACTCAGCTGGAACTTTTAAGTTACTGTTTTGCAAACAGAAAAATGTCATTTGTGAAGGTCTTGTAAGATGCTTCTGTCTATTTTAAAACCATACCAATAAGTTGTTGATTCTGCTAAAATTAACATCTGAATAGGGTTTTTTTTCAAGTTGTGCTTACTGATTTTTCAGTTCTGATTTGAAAACTCATGGAGTCTTCTAAAAAAACCCTTTTTTTAGTATTGAAGTGGAAAAGTTTTGGAAGGCTTCTTATAATACAAGCCTACAATTAACTTTCTCAGCCTCTGGATGTCAGTGTTGTTTCAAATTAATATTGCTTCTCACAGCGTGAGATTTTTTTGCTTTGGTTTGGTTTTTATCAGATTTCCTCAGGGAAGAGAAATTGCCACTGAACTTTAAACAAAGCAATTTAGCAAGAATACTTAGAAGGAATGTTTTGCATATAATAAAATAAATAATTGCATGTAGTACCATTCTGAGTTTAAAACAGTCTTCAGGTGTGCTCCAGTAGTGGTGTGAATAAGCAAATGTAAGTCAGGTGGTCCTTTGTGTAAGGGTCAATGACAAAACCCCTTCAGTTTTCTGCTTTGTTTTATATTCAGCTAGTTCTGATGGCTGCTTTATTTCTGCCATATTCCAAACTGGATATTTATTTTTACAATCTAACCATATCTTTGTGGAAACAAAAGAAAAAAGAATCTAGTTCTACTCTATTTACCAAAAATAACTGAACAATCTAACGTGGTAAATCTTTTCTCAGATATTAAAGTGCCAGCAGCTCAGTATGTGTGTATGTAGATATATGTGCTTCATGTTGGATCTCAAGGAAAAGGCATAGTCTGTGTTTTACCACTTTTTTCCAAGAACACTGATCATGAACCTTGCCAAAACTACATGCTATTTTAATTTTTATCTTTAAGTTTTTGGATGTGGAGATTTTGAAGTCTCCCTAGAAATATTCCCAGCATACTCCAAATACAGACAACCCTCAAAGGCCAAACACATTATGACATTTATTAGACGTTAAACGCAAACAATTTGCTCTTCTACAACACTATATTCTTCCCCATGATCATTATGCGGAAGCAAGGACTTCTTTTTGAGTGTTTGGCATCTATTGGGCTGGAATTGAGGAAGTAGTTGGATAATGGACAGAATTTTATTTGACCCTCGACAGGGAGTGAGAGGATTCCATAACCATTGCTATAGATTAGTTGAACTGAAGAGTAAAATATTACAGTTAACAAGTAGATTAATGCTGCTTGCATATCCTCATTATTTGTGCATGCAATCACTAATTGTCAACCCCTAGTAATTCTCTGTGGTTTATGCCAGTGTCTTTGAAGCCGGAATACATTTGGTCGATGTAACTTTATATTACAGGAAAGTTGAAATTCTGAAGACCTTTTAGCAATGTCGGTTAAAACTACCCTGAGTTTTGTATATTAATTCCTTGAATGACAGTTGAAATGTATATGAGATGTTATCTGTGTGACTGTACTTGGAGGACTTTTGTTTTCTAGCTTTTGTGGAAGTCATTTCAAATATCTGTGCCTCTGTTTTCTTTATTTTTTTTACCAGAAGTTGAGTTCATTGAGGAGGTTTCATGTTGTGCATTTTTTCACCACCAGTAAAAATGCAATTTTATTGATTTTATTTTCTTCTCTAGTTACCTCTGCAATACAAGTAACAAATATATGCAATAAATATTTTAGAATCCAGTATTGTAATTACTTGTCATAAAGTCTTTGAAACATCTTAGTTAGTGGTAAACAACACAGTTGTAGAATATATTTATTTTAGAACAGTTTGCTCACTTTTTTTTATTGTTGTTCACAAGCTGATTAAATCATATATTTTTATTGAACTATTTCCAAATAACTATTGTCTGTGTGTTAAATTAATAAATTTACCACATTTCCACTGAATTGGTGAAATGTCAAAAAGATTCTATAATCCGTTCTGCAGTCCGTAGTACAGAGACTGAAGGCAAGTTATCCTGTGATTTATAATAAATTTGAAAAAAAATATTCCTGTCACTGGAATTGGAAAATCTCAGGGTTCCAGCTGTAATACATTAAATTTCTGCTGTGTTCCTAGCACGGCCCCAATTTAGTAGCAGTCAAATTAGCATGAAGTTTGGTGGTTCTGCATTTCCCACCTCATGTCACTTATGATGTGGTTGAATACTTTTTCATAAACTGCTGGTTAAAAGCTGAAAAATCACTTACTTAGGAGCAATTGCAAAGTCAGTTTGTTCTTCCCCCCCCCCAAGAAAATCGCTAATAAAATCACAGGAGAAATTAAATGAAGGTGATGCTAACTAAATACAACCTCATGGTTACAGTGATGGCTATGATAGCTACTAAGGCATCTGCTATGATAAATGCTTATCATTGATTCTTTATTAAGTCTGTTGTTGAGTAAGAGTGAGAAGGTTATGGACCATTTTTTTCAGTTTTCAATAGTGGGTCTCAATTCTTATTGAAGGTCCTGAAATCAACATCTAATCAGCCAAGAAATGCAAGTTGTTCAATTTATTCTTGATTACAGTGTAAAAAGACATGTTCTTCTGTTTTTAATAGGTGGAACACTAAAAGAAGTCTGGAAGCTTACAAAAAGATTTAAATGTGTTATTCCTGTGAGATCCACAGAAGATGATCTTGAATTATTAGATATTTCAGCTCCTTTTCTTTTACAAGGGAACATAAAATATTATGGGTACGTTCAAAGTATTTGTTGATATCTTCATAGTTGCAGTAATAGATAGATATCGTTCTCTTCAGTAATTGAAACCACAGTGCTCAAGGGATAACTTACCCAAAGATTCTTTGATGCAAAATACCTAACATGATCAGCAGTACTTAGATCAGGGTTGAAATGCCATACTACTACCTCATATCAAAGGACTTAACTGCAGTTGGGTTTTATCTTGCTCTATAAATCTTATCCCCTTAATTACACAGCACCCCAGGTTCAGTCTTGCCTTTGCTGTGTAGGTAGGGCAATATACTACAGAGATAGAATTGCACATATGAGTCTCTTTAGGCTGCAAAATACCTAAATCTTCCTCTTTTAGTCCAGATCTTCCATTTTCTGGCCAGAAAAATGCCATTTGGGGGTCTTACTCATTAGACTAAAGTTAAAACATATGTTGCATTAAAAATGTGTGCTGGGTTTTTTTGTACACAGGTGCTATTTAAATAGAGGCCCTGAAAATAATTTCAGGCTGTCAGTCCATGTCTCATTCTCTGTCATTTCTAGTGTTGGGAAAGCTTGGGGTTTGGAAGAAATAAGGGATTTTGGACAGCCTTTCCTCACCCTTTGCCATTTATTGAGATCTACAACACTGCAAAGTGCCTTTACCTCTTCGTGGATGTCAGTCACTGTAGAGATGACTTCATCAGGTTTCTGAATTCCATAGTTTCAAGGCTGTGGAATATGGTACACATATCTAGGTCTGGTAGCTGTGCTATCCCATGCAATACCATGTTCCTGCTCAATGAGAGCTAGCAGCAGTATGCAGTTACTGAGCTCAGAAATAACAGTCTACTTCATGCAAGCTGAGTCCTCCCTCTCAGCAGCCCTAATAAGTTCAAGCAGAGCATTGTGTTGCACTACTTGAGTCCTGTAGGCAGTAAAAAAAATTCTGCGCAGAAATATTGCATGTTTCACATGAACCCTAAAGTTTCCCATAAGGGCCTGATAAAACAAATACAGGTAATTTTTTCTCTCTGTCGTATATTGTTTGACCTTTCCAGATACGGCTGTCCACAGCTTTTTTAAATAAAGGCAATATATGGATATTCCTACTGGGACTGGATCTTCACCAGTACAAAGTATTTCCCCTTGCACTTCATAATCCATGTATTTCCCCAGCTATGCACAACTCACCTTCAGACATTGTTCTCTGTTTAAATGGCTGTACTGTAAAAGTCAACGCTCTGTAAGATATTCCATGATTGTTTACAGGATATTTAGGAAGGAACTTCATGAGGATGTTAAGATTTCAGAGCTCTGTTCCACACACTTTTTTATCAGTAGCATATACTTACCAAAATCTAAAAAAAAATTCTGTATAGTAGAATGAAAAGCAAAGTTATTTTTGCTGTAGGAATGAGCTTGAATACCTGTATAAATACTTATTTGTGTGTGCGTGTATGCATGTATATTCATATATATATATATAAATATAAATAAACACACACAGACACTTGCATATAAAAAACAAAGTTCACAGCTAAGTTACTTTATTGGAGTTTGGGTGGGTTTTTTAAAGGAAAAAAGTAACTTCATTAGTTTTATATCACTTGAGCAGAACTAGTGCAATTGATTTTTATGACATGTTCTGCATGTAATTCCAAAAGATAATAAATGTCTATGTTAAGTTCTAATTGTAATATACTAGCACAGAAGCTTAATTTGGAAAAAAAACAGTTGTTCTGTAATTTTATTCCTTGAGGCAAATGAGAACAACTTTGAAAACAGTTTTTCAATATTTGTGTCCTCTCGCAGCATTTGGTTACTATGTCACGTGTCGAATTTATAATTACTGGTGTAAATATACTGGTAATGAAAGAGGTTGTTTTAATAACTCATGGTTAATATTTTTTAACATATGTAAAGCCAAATTTCTCCTTTAACCCTGTTGTGGTTTTAGAGTGTGCTACAAGTTCAGATTCATTCCTGCTTTTACAAAGTGAGATGTTGTTTGTATTGCTAAACAACGTAGTAGTGACAATATATGTTTAGCAGTGACATAGGAATATATGTTTAGCAACGTAGTGATCTTAGAATGGGTTGGCTTGGAAGATACCTTTAAAGACCATTTAGTCCAAACCCCCTGTCATGGGCAGGGACATCTTTCACTAGACCAGGTTGCTCAAAGCCCCATCTAACCTGGTCTTGAACACTTCCAGGGGTGGGACATCCACAGCCTCTCTGGGCAGCCTGTTCCAGTGACTCACCACCCTCACAGTGAAGAATTTCTTCCTTCTGTACAACCTAAATCAACCCTCTTTCAGTTTAAAACCATTGCCCCTTGTCCTGTCACTAAGGGCCTTGGTATAAAGTCTCTCTCCATCTTTCTTATAAGTCCCCTTTATATATTGAAAGACTGCAATAAGGTCTCCCTGGAGCCTTCCCTTCTCCAGGCTGAACAACCCCAGCTCTCTCAGCCTTGATGTACAGTTTTCCTCCTTTCTGTTCATTGAGGTGGTCTTTTCCATACCAAAATAATTTATTTCTTCTTGGGCATAATACAAAAGCAGCATTAAGGGTTTTGATGTGGTCTAAACCTTGTGTGTCTAGTAAAACAGTTATCTTAAACAGCAATAGAAATATTTTTGCACTCCTGAGTAAGGAAATCAGAATTTATTTTTTTCTGTGCAGAAAGCTTCTAGTATAAATAAATTAGTGCTTGGTTAGTCTCAGTTTCTTATTTTAAATGCTAGGTGCAAGCAGTGTTCAACTCCAAAGCCTATCAAGAGCCTAAGTTCCATTGCAGCAGAACAACAACCATCATGGGAACCAACTGAAATAGCACAAGGTCAGCTGACATGATATTGTCCTGAAATACTTTTATGCCTTAATTCTGAAGTGTTTATATGAAATAGTTTGGTTTCTGGGTTGCAGTTTTGTACAGAAAGCATGTAATTTATTGTTATGCTTGAGTATAAAGCTGTAAAATGTATTCACCTTTTACCAGTTGAAATAACATACTTACTTTTGAAATCATTACAGTATGAAATAAAGGATTTTATATGGTTAATAGTTTCTTCTACCGTAGGTGTCACTAGTAACACCTATTGTAGTCCATATGTGATGAATTTTTGGTTGCAGATGTCATTTTTAAACTATGTACATGCTTGCAGTCCTAGAAGTTATTCTTGCTTTCCCTTTTGAAGATAAAGTTTCTCTGACGTGAACTAAAGTCCTATTTAATGACTAGTACAAGTTAGAGTTTTATCTCTTGCAAGCCTTATCAATGCCAAGCATATTCCAGAGAGTCTGCAAGAAATAATATTTAAATGAAAGGAATTATACTATAACTTATATGTGTGTTTTCTGCTTTGTGTGTTCCTTGCTTTACTCCATGTAGCCAACATGTTCAGATTCTGGAGGAAAAATGGAGCTTAAAACTTAAGAACACATTAAGAAAAGAAGAATATTTTCATGTTTATCAATTCATGTTCTAACATTAAGTTGGAATATCTAGCAGTATCTAAGCTTGGTAAAGACTTTATAAAAGAAAAAAAACTATTCAAGCGATACAGTAGTTCTCTTAAATAAGCTGTCATAATTATATCCTATTAAATAACTGTAAAGTAATATATAACTGTCAGTGTTACAACACCTGTGATTGACATTTAATTTTCAAAATGAAAACAATATTTATTAAATGCTTTCTGGCATTTGAACTGGTTTATGTATATTATTCTTTTATCATCTGTATTTTCAGACTAAATGATAACCTGCAAGTATATCAGATCAGTTGAACACAAAATGACTGGCCAATTTAAGTAGATGTACCCCAAAGAGACTGATGCAGAGGTGCATTAACTTTGTATGTTTAAGATATTTTATGTTTGTAGCATAACAGTTACTGCTGCCAGTGAGAAAATTACTACAGTCATTTACTTATGCTGGAATATTTTCAGAACTGCCAGCAAAGTTTTTCTGAGTAAGGCTTTGCCTGGTAGCTTTTACTACATAATATGAAACAAATTGTTCTCCTAAGAAGATATGTTTTCAGGTGTAATGCTATCTTATTATCACTGAATTAAGAGCAAGTCTCCTTTAATCTTCCATGGATAAAAGAACAGGAATAGGAGGATCCTACCAATGTAGGATCTAAGATCTAAGCAAATATTAGCATTTCTTTTACTAGGATGAGAATAAGTACTTAAAAAATCTTCTGCATTTTTAGACTTGTCTATTAAATTGTTTCTAGGCAAATTGTAATGTGCTGTCAAAATAGAACCACATTTTGTGATTCATAGCCTCTGTATTTTGGCCTGTCAATTTATACTTTTAATGACAGTATTCCAAGTCAGTTACTATTAAAGGAGGGATACTGTGAGCTTGAGTTGTTGTGGTTTGTCTTGCATATTCACTCTAAGAAACAGATCAATATTTTCTTTCTCCAGTTTTAGGTATTGTGCCGCTCCAGTATGTTTTTATTATGAAGTTTACACTGGTTGATGGAACAGGAGCACTAAATGCATACCTTTTTGATTATGTAAGTAAATCCAGGTAAAGGTAGAGTCTACAGATTATGTGGGTTTGGATTTTATTTGTTTTTAAAATAGCAAATGTATGTATAGAAATACTTATGTTACCTGCAATATTTTGCAGGGACAGTTACAAGTGCTGTAATGTTATTAATACTGTCCATCAATGAAGATGCACAGAATGTTATTTTTAGTAATTTTTCAATACAATATCAGAGTGTAAAATATCAAAGTGTAAAGGCAAAACTGGAGCTTACAGATAGGTATTTGGTATTTCCATAGATTTGTATACATTTCTATGGCTGAATTTCTCTTTTATTGGCAATGTTAAATTATGCAGTCTGAATGCTCTGTGAATGATAGGATCATCTCAGGATTTATGCAGGTAACTTCTGGATTAGTTCAAAATCTTATTACCTCTTATTTTACTCTCAGTGGAATCTATCCATTCAGTAATTCTTGATTTTTGTTTCATATGACCATGAGGTACAAGGTGCCTTCCTTCTCCTGAACCTAGGCAGTACTCAACTATATCTATGCAGATATTTATCTTTGACTTCAGAAGCAGTTTATTCAACTACTTTGTTAACCTTAGAATTAACCTATCTTCAGTTTTCTCTGAAGCAACTTAAGACCATTCCTGCTACCTGAGACACTGAAGAACGGATGGTTTTCCTGTCACTACATACTGTATAATGATTTTACCTTCTGAAGGCTAAAAAAACACCATTCATTCTATCTTCTTCCATATAAAATTCTTTTTCATATCAGAGTTTTTTCTTCTGTATCAGATTTCTTTGAAAACTCTGATTGTCCTCACTTTTGTTCTTCTGGATTCTTCCCAGGTGGCCCACTTCTTTAAAGTGCTAAAACAGTACCCTAGCATGAGGCATTGCCAGATAATGCTTCTGTATGTATAAACCAGCATGGGGATGGCTTAATTTCTTGCTTACTGATTCATGGTATAATCCCTTCGTCTCTGAGTAGGACCTCAGCTTTAAGAAAATATTCCTCATTCTTTGAACTGTTGATTCGGTTTGCTTAAAAGCAGTATTTTATACTGTATCTGGTGGAAAGTGGGAGGGGGGGGATTTTTGTCCTACTGGCCTTCAAGTTTGTAAAAAATTAATTCTAGTTCTTTACTCCTGTATACTTGCAGTTCCCCCAGCTTAGTTTTGTCTGTAAACACAGTGGTCCTATTTGCTATTCCATAAAGCATGTCACTACTGAAAATTCTCAAAATCACCAGACTTCAGACATACCCCTGCAGAATCCACTTTGAACACCTCCTGTTTTGACAGTAAACTACCAATTACTCTTCAGGATTTTTTTTTTATTTCTTTCCTTTTTACTCTAATTCATAAGCTTTATTATTAGATTAGCAGTTTAATGCACAAAGATGCTTTGAGTAAGAATTTTTTGTAATGTGGAAGGTGGAGAATTTCTGGCTGACAAGAGCTGGTCATTGCTTCCTATATCTCCAATTTAGGGCTGAATATGAATTGTGTAAGCCTAGCATTCTCCTTAGTGAATTTACTCCTTTTTATGTATTTTTGCGTGCAGTAGAAATACCTGTTGCTATGTACTTCATGGTTTTTTTCCTTTTGTTTTACCTTTGGGGTTTGGGGGGGTTTTGTTTTGTTTTTTAAACACACATACACACACTCATTTTAGTTACTGTCCTAAATTTTGAGACAGTATGTCAATCATTTTGAAAAGGGAACATAATAAAAAAGTGAGAACTTGGTGAAGAATAAAATTATTATCTAAAATAGATTAGTATTACCTTGTACCTTTTTTTCCTTCTATAAGTGCATACATGTTTTCTTATTCTAGCAGTTCACGGCTGGGAATATCAGGATCTCACAATACACATTTGGAGTAATCTACCCAAGTGGAAAATAGTCAGTGTAGTGGCACTTCAGAGTTATAACTTTGTCCAAAATGGGACAGAGAAACAATTCAGTGGGAATTTTTTTTCCCCCCACAGCAATTGTATCTAATGTGTATATATCTATATATTTTCCATCATTGTACTTAATGACTTTGAGTGGGACTTTGAAGGGAATACTCTTCCTTGTTTAATTTTAAGACTGTAAGTAAAAGTAATATTGGAAAAAAGTGTGTGTTTTCTTAAAATACATGCTGTATTAGCAGCAAAGGAGGTCAAAGACTGCAATCCCCATTTCAGTTAGTCATCTTTTCCTTCAGCTGTCGTTTTTCCTTTATGTATCAAGAAACTAAACTGCAAAAAGAAGGTGGGGGGAAAGATTTTTAACCATCTCTTGATGCAGAATTCCAAAAATCTCTACTTCACAGTAGCTCAGATTTTTATCATATACTGCTCAGTACTACAGCTTAGCTGCAGAAAAAAACCTCGCAAATTCTTCTGAAGTGCCAGCTGCCAGCATTCCTGCTGGTGGTACTTCAAAGACAAGACAATACCTTCCAAGCCTTAACTCAGGTCCTTCAGCACCACTTGAGAAAGAACTGGGATACTTTGAAGTGCAACTTTACACTAGCTTCCAGTCACACTTCTGTAGGAATGCTCTCAGTTCTTTTCTTTCCTCTATTCTTTATAGGAAAAGTCACTGAAGGAAAAAATTGGAAAGTTCTATAGTCAGAAGAATTGGAAGAATGAGAGGGAAAAAGTAGTTATCTCTGTCAGTTTTGCTGCTGGATTATCTGCTAACTTCTGATCACTTCCATTAAATGTATCAGACAAAAATTATACAAAGGCACATTATTCTGTATTTTTATCTTTTAACAAAAAGGAGAAATCGCTATCAGAAGCTTTAGTTCACTTTGACAAGGTGTAAGATGGTGAGCCATTAGAGGTACAAAATCAGGTAACAAACTTGGAAAGAATAAAATGGGAGTTTTGTCAGTTGTGCTTACTGCATCTGGTTTAAAAATACACAGAAAAGGTTTACTTAGTGTTTCAGAGTTCCATTCCTTATTTTGCTCCTTCATTCAGAAGTGTATCCCATAGCGTAAGCCTTTCTCCATAGTTTCTAAAACTATCAAAAAATGAAACTCAGACTAAGGGTGTTCCCCTTCTATGGAGTCCGGTTGCAGTGCCCCCTTGTTTCAGGTGACTTTGTTCCTCTCAGAATGTTTTGTTCACTGCAGCAAGGGACTGTTGAGGAGGACTGACCATCCTTTCTGGCCATAACATTGTCTGGTTATGGAGGTTTATGAGGAATATCTGCCAGTTATGTATACAGACCTACATGTGTGCTTTCTGGGTGGCTGTAGTCCCTGAATACTCAGGGGTACTGAAATACAGACTATTAATTTTTTCAGACAGTTTTGGTTTTCTTCCATATCTGAACAGTTTTAGAAATAGTATTGTTCTTCTGTTGTGTTGCCTGTCTGGATAATTTTAAGTTCCTTAAATGATAAAAGAACATGCAGTCAGGGTTCTGGCTAATGATTTCTTACCCCTCTAACAATACCTCATACTTTTCTGTTCTGTTCCAGGAAAATTTTTTCCAAATACCTGCCTCTGAAATCTTAACTAATAATTCTCTTCAGCAAAAGATGCACATGACCATGAATGCACTCTGCCCTCCAGGAAGAAAATTAGGTCAGATTGCCATTATTTTAAAAGGGGGGTGGGAAGGGAAAGGGTCTCTCAATCTGCCATTGCATATGCAAAGTCTTAGAATTCAACTTAACGCGTGGGAAAAACTCAGAACAGAGAAATTCAGGAGTCTATAAGGAGAGTTCCAATTAATTTGTTTTGATACATTTCTTTAATAGTAGAACTGCCTTTTGAGGAAGAAAAGTAATAGTTCAGTAAATTCTCATGTAGCATGCAGGTATGTCTAAATACAGTCATGTCTATGCAAGCACTAACATGTCATTTGTATTCATGTGGAAGTTAACCAGAACACCCTCATACTGAATGTCACAGTACGTTAGGGAAAACTGAAAGGGAGTTCAGCTTCTGGGACATGGTTTGGGTGAGATTCTACTTTTGAATGCACATGCTGATTTAGAGCATCCCTTGCTACAGGAAACGTCCATGGAAATTGAGCAAATCCAGTCACAGAGGTTTTTGTGCATTAGTTCTGTTGTGGCAGGAGGTAGCTCTGCCTAAACTGCACATGTCCAAGGTAGCTGTATGTCTCTGCTGCAGCTCTGACCTCCGCAGTGTACTCCCTCTGAGTACGTGGGTGTCAGTGACCACCACAACCACACTTGGAGTCTTTACGATGCTTACAAAAAGTGGCCCTATTGTAAAGGATGTTCCCTTTGAGACACATGAAATTGTCTCATTGAGACACATGGAGATGAGTTTTTATTTTTGGAAATTCTTTATATGTGCTATACTGTGGTACAACTACTGGTACCAAGTGTTTTGGGAGGGGTGCTGGGGTGAGGAGGGTGAGGCTTGAAAGATTGTCACTGAACACCATGTCAGATGCTGCGGGAAATTTTAAGATACAAATTTGAATTTTAAAATGAGTAATTTGTTTTTCTTCCCATTAACTGTTGTATACATTTAGATATCCTAGTTAAGATCCTGCTCAAGTTATGTTTCTCTCCTATAAAAGTTTGAAATTAGTATTAAACAGTACTTTGGGTTTTGTTTGTAGATGACTTGCCATGGCTGGAATGCTTCATCAAGTCTTATAATGTCAGAGATATGATGAAACATCAAGTTTATTACCAAATTTTTGACACTACAGTTGCTGAAGATATTGTATAGTGATGTGTTGCTAGTAGGAAGTAATCCAGTAAGTATACAATTTGGGGGATCAGCGACTGTATAAAAAAAAACTTATTTCCTTTCTTAGGAATTCAACCTGTATGTATGAAGTTTTAGTTTGTATATTAATGTGAATGGGAATTATGCTTTGATGTATTTACTACTTTTCTGGCGTACAGCCTTATGATCTGAGTGCAAGTGGAGGTGCTAAGCTTTTCACTGGAGCCTGCTTGGCTCAGGCTGATGGAAGCAATCTGGTATCCATCTGTCCTTCAGAAAGCCCGTGATGAGGTTACTCAACTGGTGAGTTTTACTGAGAAAATATAGTCAGAATGATGCTGCTTTGTTCATTTCTGTGTTAAATGATGTCAGCAGAGATAAGGAAAAGTAGCTCTTCAGTAAACTTTCTCTCAGACTACTTTGTGCAAGTGTATGTTGCTGTTCTTGGCCAGTTTAGCAGGGTTGTTGTCTGTTTTTAGAGACTTCTTTGATTTTGCACTGATAGGTACATTTAGACAGAACTCTTCCTGTTAATCATACCAATGTAACTGCTGTGTGTACCAGTTACTATAGATTTTGATGGACTTACGAATGTGACCATGTAATGTTTATCACTAAAATTAAAGTCAAACCATGAAAGTAAGGTAGTGTAAAATTGTAAAATGAGTATTGACATTCACTAGATCATAATGATTTTTAAGGTGGCCCTATTGGGTACCAAAGTTGTTAGCATGCTTATTAGCTGGGTCTGTGTGTTCAAAGGCTCCCATGTATCTGGCTAAATTTACTGTCAGATTACACTGCCCAGATCTACTGTTTCTGTCTTACATAGTCAGATTGTATGACTAAATTTAGAGATACAGAACTGATCTAGTGATATCATGACTTGAAAATACTGCTGGACTAGAAAAATTACTCAGTGGTTTTACTCTGCATTCAGAAGTCTGTAGGACAAATTCAGGACATTTCTCCGAGGATAATTAATGTAGAAATCCCCAACAAATCCAATGCTTTCCATCAGAGCAAATTTACTTAAAATTTATAACAGCTGTTTTTTAAGGGAGTTCAGAAGCAAGATGGAATACTTGTAAATAGATTATTATTCTGATAGTAGATGACATTTTATTTATTCATTTTTCAGGGCTGTTAAGTAGATTATGCAATTTGTCATTTAAAATTTCATCTAAATATCTTCTGAGAATTTTCTGGTACGCTAAAAAACTACACTGGGTTTATCTGTCATAAATCAGGAGATTTTTCTTTATTGATTGGTGTATAGGGAGAACCAATATTAAAAGTGCTTAGTGGATATTTCCTTTAAATAGTATGAAAAAAATCAACTTTGGAAGTAAACAAGCAGTTTACTAAAGAGCAGTACTGGCTTATGAAAGCTTGCCTGAATCTGTGAATAAATGCATAAACAAAAAAATAGTTGTACAAAGTTATTAAATTAATATTACAAAACTTTATAGACACTGGCCATATCCAGAGGATTTCAGAAGCTAGGTGTTAAATTGAAGGCAATCTTTTTTGCTTTTCTTGTATATAGTGTATGAAAACATTGGAACAGAATGGTTTTATTTTTAGATTTTTGTTAACAACTCTGACAGATACTGATAGTGCACATTTTTTCTAAATTAAGTCTTTGTAAAGTAAGAAATAAGAATATGTTTTGAACTTCGGTGTAAAATAAGTGAATTTCACTACATCTCTGCTCTGAGATCCCTGCCAGAAAACTCTGCATATGCATCACTTGATTTTTTTTACTATTGAATATTGTATTAAAATGTTTAATAAAGATTTTTCCAAATGCTGAGTTTTTCTTGTACTTGACTTTTAGTTCCTAGTTCATAAGACTCTGAAAAATTTGTCATCAGTAGCCTTTATCCAACAAAATGTTGCAAATGAATGTTTGTATATTTTGTTGGATAGAAAAGTACGTGTTTAATTCTCTTTCTAAATACAATTCACAGAAATAAATGTAATTAGTAATTAAAAATTATGTATTTGGCAATACTAAAGATCCCTGTACAAAAAGGAATTAGTGCACAGACAGTTGAAAATGTCTGTGTCTCATTGGTAGCCTTTATGGAGCAATGGAAGTCACTGAGATGGGACTCGGACCTTTAGTTACTTGTCCTGGGCAATGCTGAGGCCTGTGAATAACTGACTGCTGGAAGGAAATCTTGAGATGGCGGTGTCCCAAACTTACAGCACCAACAGGCTCCAGTTTCTGAAAGCTGAGCATCTCAGGCAGCAATGGTCTTTAGCCATTACTAGCAACCTCTGTAATAGAAAGAAAAATCACATTTCCCTTGGTCAGTTTCTTGACCACGTATGTGATTTAAATTTCTAAAACATAAACAAAAGATTAAATGTCTATTTTAATAGCTTAAAAAAATTACTGACATAGATCATAAGTATTTCAAGACACTCAAAAGTTGAACCAATAGTAAATCAGGTTAACCCTGGTACATTCAGATCCAATGAAAACTCCAGGCGTGTCATCCTGGTGTCTCATCTTCCACCATCCACATACATCTGAGCATACAGGTAACTGCATCAAAACATCAGCTTACTAGAAATGGGGGCTAAATGGCAAATATGTATGGAATGTGAAGCATATAGCACACAGCAGCATCACCACAGGCAAGGGCAAAGAATATCTGATTGTAAAGGAAGACCTGTGAGGGAAAATAATAAAACTATAAAACAATAAAGGAACATGAATCCATCCCCCCAATTACACAAGTAAGTGCATAAAAGTGGTAAAATTATAATTTAAAAAAAAGACTTTTCAGGAAAAAAAAAAACAACAGAAAACAAAATAAATGTGGAATAGTGTTTTCAGGGATGCCTGTATGATTTGGCTCCTTGAAGTCCTTGTTTTAAGGGGGTTTAAAAATTTAAAATTGGAAGTCTCTCCAGAGTCAGTTGAATTTAAGCTCTTGGATGCCTCACACTCTTTTGAACCTTCAATTGGAAAGACAGAATGTAAATAACATATATTGCAGAAACAAGGAGGCATTCCTGACAGGTGACCTGCTGTTCAGTGGTGACTGAACTTTTGCAATCAGCTTTTGCTGTTACAGGATCCAGAGATTTACAGAAAAGACTTTGAAATGCTTTGTTTAATACTAATCCTTTGGCTACCAAGCAGCAGGAACTGGGGCACTGCAATAAGGGGCAAGGCTAACTATAGAAATGGAGTTGTGAAAAAAATCAAGCAAATATATATGTTCAAGTTCTTCAGATGGAATGGGAGCACTGCAGAAAATTTTGTTCAGTAGAGGAGAGAAAAAAATTCAAATAAGAATTTACTTCAAATAAGCATTATTCCAAGTGTTCTGAGCAGTGAATATTAAGAATTGGAAACAAGGACATTTCAGCAGAAGTTGGAGAGAGAAGGAAAGCACAGTTTCAGAGGACAGTAGCAAGGGCAAGAAGTGGTAGTAGAGAGTCTTTATGAGACAGTTCGCTGCAGCTGCTCTTCACAGCATTTCCTATATATAAAATTCCCGGTCAGAACTATGGTTTGTGGAAACATCCATCTGATGAAGGATTACCAGATCCAAAGTGCTTGAAAAATGTAGAGCAGAACTATACTATAATTAATGAGTTCATATTTGTGGTAAAGCTATGGGTGGAACCAAAACAGTGCTACAGTGTGTTTTTCCTTCTTGTCTGCTATAACTCCAATACGTGCATCGGGAGGTACTTCCATAAAACTGCTCCAAAATTACAATTTGCCTGCGTAAACCAAGCAAATTGAAAGTCTAGTAGATAACTTGGTTTAATTTGAATTTTTGCAAGGAAACTAGGAGGAAATATGAGTAATACGGAAATATGGGCCAGAGAGGAAAAAAATTATTATTTTTTTTTGTCTCAGAACTGTTCTATTACACGTAAAGCTTTGAGCATAAATTTGTTCTGTATCCTCCTGTGTGTGTACAGCCTGTGCACTACCACTGTTAAAAAAATAGAGTTTTGTGAAGTACAAGGTACACCTTTATAATTGAGTCTGTATTTAAGTCTAATTTTGAAGACTGGCTATCAGGTAGCTTTGAATTACGTAGGTGTTAACTTCACTGAAAGGAATTCTCTGAATGACAGCAGTTTAGAAATGCTGCTTGAATTTTGTGACTAAGAGTGGCAAAACTGAACACTGAAATCTGCTGATGGGACAGATTTAAGTACAGACTATTTCTTTTTTCTTCTGTCTACAAATGACCCCTTACGCAACTCAAAGCCCCTCTGAAGCAATATTTCAAATGGAAAATATGATTAGTCACAAGCAGGATGTGTATTACCAGAGGGGCTTTTTAAATTGTTTTTAATAGGGGGGTGGGTAAGGGGCTTGCACCAGGCAGCAGTGTTTAATGCTATTATTCTGGCATACATCCATATGATACTCCATCTTGAAGGACACTCTTTTCCTATCTCCATTTACTATGCTAAAGGTGCAAAATCCCATTAAAAAAGATAAAGCAGCTGCAGTGATTGAGCTTGACATAAACTCACAGTATAAAGAAATGTCAAAGGTCATCTTGACATGCTGCCCTTTGGTTTCTCATTATTCATAGGTACCCTGGTACATATAGTGACAGGCATAAGGTCTCACTGCTCATAAAGCTACAGTTGTCTAAAAGGGAGACGACTACTTTACACTTCCAGTATTTGCTGTGTATTGTCAAGGGTAAGCCAACTAGCATTAAAAGTAAGAGTGAAGAATTGCTTTTCCCCTACAGGTCAGTCAAAGCATTTGTTGCCAATGTGCTGCAGCTTGGGTCCTTCTTGCAGGAAAAAGAGGCAGAAAAGAAAGCTTGAAAAGCTTTGTTTGAAGGGATGGGATAGGTCAGAAGTTACATGTGAAAGGACAGCTAGGAATGAGGAGTGGCCCTTAAATATCTGTCCTGGTTTTGGCTGGGATAGAGTTAATTTTCTTTCTAGTAGCTGGTATAGTGTTATGTTTTGGGTTCAGTATGA
>JANZLQ010000005.1:23882886-23898733 GCA_026212715.1 Elanus axillaris
CCCATGATGGTGATTAGTGAATGATCTCTCCTGTCCTTATCTTGACCCACAAGCCCTTTGTTATATTTTTTCTCTCCGCTGTCCTGCGAAGGAGGGGAGAGTAATAGAATGGCTTTGGTGGGCACCTGGCGTTCAGCCATGGTCAACCCACCACAAGGTGCTATACAGCAAGGTTAATATTCTGTTCCACAACTGCGGGCCTGTTACAGATCCTAAATACATAGGATCTGGCAAACTTATCATATAAATTTCTAACTCAGGTCAACACATAAACTTCTTTGTTCAGTTTTGAAATCCAAGCATCGCATTCCTTCTGCCCACTCTACACCAGAAGGGGACCATTTTGATTCTGGGGTGGGCAAGATTTTATGCCACACAGCCAGACCTGCCCATTTACACCAGGACTCTGGCTGTTTAGGATCTTAATCCTGGTGTTATTTGAAGCTAATGGCAAAAATTCCCCAGATATTAGTGGAGTATGCTCAAGATTATAGTTTTCTTATTTAATTTTGTAATTCTGGGAAGGTCTTTGATATGAGGGACTAAGCCAGGATCAAGAATACAACTGAAGTAGAAGAGTTTTAGGTATGCAGTTGACTAGCACCTTACAAGCTCTTGGCTACCCCAGACTGCATGCCGGCGACTAGAATTTAGCTGTGGGCTACTTACAGTCTAATCAATACATGTTGGAGGAGAAATAGACTCTTAATGATATGTTTATTAACATCAGTAGCACACCAAGTTCAGAGGTACCTTAAAAAAAACAGATGTGGAAATATATTGTGACCTAAGGGACAGATGGAAAAAGAATTTCCATATTCTGACTGACAAACCTCTGGAAATAGCCTCCTCTGAGCTGCTGGTCTGAACCTGCCTTGGCACATTTTGTTGAGCATTAAAATACCTGTACAAATTTGCTGGATAACAACATAGAAGTTTATTATTATATATATTATTTCAAATGTTTTGAAATCCATTCTAGTGTTTCTCATAATTTCATACTTCTAATCTTAGCACTAGGGGAAGAGGGGGACTTTGATCAGTCCTCACATTATATTTATTATTTGTATTGCTGTTGCACCCAGGGGTCCCAATTAGTATGGATATTTCCAAACACCAGTTAAGCAAATGCAAGCAGAAAATATTATATAAAACAATTCTTATCTTTGGTAAACCCATTAAATTACTTCTTAGGCCATACCTCTTACAGAGGATGCATAATCTGTTAAACTACTTCATATGTTTTCTTGCAAACACATGACATGTTAGAATGCATGAAAATGAACTCTAAAGCATCAAGCCCTGATCTTGCAGGAAAGTGGGTTTTGGTTGAGGTTTTTCTTAGGAAAAGACTGCTCTCTGTATGCTAGTCTTACACTGTTCTCGAAGCACTGGACATCAAATACTTTTTGAGACAAGATATTATGATAAATGGACTGACCCAGTACCTGCAGTTCTTGTAGTATTTGTACTCTTACACTATTATGCTGTCTATGTGCTGACTATGGAACAGAGGCTTTTTTAATATTTTATTATTGGAGGAACATATAAGTTCTCTAGTCAGAGAAGTCTAAGACGTGCAAAGTTGGTCTATTCTTAGGGAAGAATTTCCTTAATGAGCTGTTTCTATTGTGTTTCTTAAAGACTCTTGTTATATTTGTAAATGAATTTACAACCTAGATGTCTAACTATAATTCACAAAGTACATGCTCTATATACAGGAAATACAGTACAAAATGCACAGCAAGTGCAATTTAGCACTGTGATCCAATTAAACAGGCTGATTTTCTCTTTAACACTTAAGGAATAGGGACAAGATTGGTCCTCTACAGCTTGTAGCAATACCTTCTGTTTTGCAGGGGAGGGAGCCATTCCCTACATATTTTAGGATGTGGATGTGTAAAATTCAGTGTGCTAGAGAAACATGCAGCAAGTGCAGCTATGCTGGATAGGCTAGGGATGCCTATGAAACATATATCGTTTTGTTCTGTCTCCAAGATTAAAACAGGTTAGTAGAGATGATAAGAACAGAGGAAATGTTCTTTCCTGCAGACCTTCAGCCTAACAGCATGTTCCAGCCACTTGCTTTGTCTCTACATCCCCACTTCGTCTAGGGAGGAAGAAATATTTAGCTAAGCCTTCTGGTCTGTTTACAGGTAACTGCCTCTACACACGTTTGATGGTGTTAATGCCACGTTGGTTGTGCTCTGTGTGTATATCAGTTTGTCCACCTGTGTGGTACCTGGGGGAGCAAAACCTGGGTCAAAAAAATGGTTTCCTGTTTCCTCCATATGTAGCCCCAAACTAGTATTTAAAATGGGAGAAATGTGCATTAAAAAAAACACATTTGGAAATATCGATAGTGACAGCTGGAATTATCTCTGCCTCCTTTCATTTAGTTCCCAATTCAAATTTCTGTGCACGCCCTGTTTATGCTGTATAACAGTTAACACTGCAAATTGATGTGTTTTCAACACAGGCTAAACCACAGAGATGAAACACATACAGAAACATATTCATTACATTAACTAGCAACATCAGTCAATCACTTGCACTGTAAATTGAAAATCACAATAGGATAGATTGTATTGGCTAAACACTTTCTGAGAAGCACTGAACACCCTCTGGGTGGGAGACAAGGGAACGGAAAATAACTTCTTAGGGTTTATAGCATCCCCCCACCCTTGCCTTCCCTTCCCAAGATTGTGTTCATTAGTATAACATGTTCATTAGTATAATATGTTCATAGGGGACTGAATATTCCCTCACACCTGCCTCTTCGTACAAAAGGTCAAGCAAAAAACCAAATGTGACTCAAGTTCATAGAACCACTGCAATTTCAAATTAGGGAGACACTGTTGAAACTGGTAGGGCTGAAATGTAACTTCCTCTGTTCTCATTTTTGGTCTGTAATGTTAACATAATTTTAATATTTTTTTAATTAATCTTTTTTTTTCTCTCTTTAGCTTCCAAAGGGGAAATGTGAGTCCCAGAAGCCCACCAGTTTTATCTCAGCAAGCCAACTTGGACACAAATTGGAGGAAAAGAATTGTAATAAAGAACAGATTCACTTTCAAACTAGCTGATGGTTGTTACGGAACATAGAGAAAGAACAATTTTTACAGTGATTGTCATAATTTTGAATGGCATCCTTCTCTCCTCTATCCTTTTTCTCTCTTGGGCAATTGTACTTAGAGATGTTAATAGGCTTTTTATTTCTGTGCAAATTCTCCTCCTACAAAAACATATACAAACACCAGCATAAATTGCTTGCAAAATCCTCTTTAAAGCTCAATTTGTGTCTATATTGAACACACTGATGTTGAAAATAACCATGAGAATTGCGCTCATTATTACACAGAGAGGTTCTTCAGACTATAGAAATAGCCTTGCCTTGCTTCTGCCTTGGAACCAATGTTGTTCACCACCTAATACTATTTATTACCCATATACAAATAATTTTGATATAGCCTTACATTTTAAGGCCTTTTCTGAGTAAAAAAACCCAAATATGTTACATTCTTATAAGACAGATTCATGACCAATGTTTGCATTTTAAAAGTGGTATTTGTGTGCCATCCTTGGTACAGTATTTTTCTGCAAGTATTACTGTAATTCACTCAGTTTTATGACAAATACACTGTTACAAATTCCTCTGCATTTTACTTTTGTATTGTAGTTTTTATTGGCTCAGAAAAAGGAGCTTCAGGAGCTTCAAAACCATCTAATACCTATGTCTGGACCCTTTTTTTAACCTTGGTATGAAGCTCTATTTTTTTCCTTCTGTCAGTCAAAGCAATAACAGCAATATGATAAATAATCATATGCATACCTCGGGTTTGGGTTTCTGCAAGATGGACAGATGACTAAATATGATTGCAAAACCCCATCCTTTTGGCTAAATTTGAACAGATCAACTCTGATTTCGTTCATGGTTATTTGCCTGAGTAAAACCAGGAAAAATAGGCTGGAGACAATGAAAAATAATATCAACAACAAAGAAGTGTCAGATCAAGTGTTTGATCAGTCAAATCCTTTTCTTGGTTTTGTGTGTTTTTATGGCTCTGGGAAATGCCCATTTAGTGTGAAGAGGTACTGGCCTGACTTCAAGCCAGAAACAAATACCTAAATCTTTGAATGGAGCCTTTGGATCCTCAGGAGAACAGCAGCAGCTCAGCAGAGCTCCATTGTTTCTAGGGTTTCTGGACTGACAGGATTACAGCTCCCCATTTTGGACTGCAGCTGACAAAGTATCTCACACGCTCCATCCCAAATAATTTTCCTCCTCCATCCACATTAAGATTTCTGTTCCCAGTAGCACTCAAGAAGCACCTCCTCCTGCCAATGGATGGATAGGCAGCAAGTGGCTCGGCTACTGCTCAGTCACCAGCAGGCTCCTGCAGCACAGGTTTTCACCTGGCCACTCAGGATTACTTCTCAGTGAGTAGGCAACATAAGGTGCAGAAATGCCCTGGGGAGCAGAGGCGGGGGCTGTGTTCGCTTGCTTCTCAGGAAAGTCCTAGCCCTAGCACGCAAGGTAGGCAGGAGATAGGTGTCTGAAGGACTCCCAGGAGGGAACACAGGTTGTTATTTGCCCATGGAAGGTACTAGTCACTAACCTGTTATGCAAAAAATGAGTGTCTAAGCCCTCCTTTCTGGAGCCGCTCTTTCTTCCTTCCTTTTTGTTCCTGTAACTCCTACATTCCTGACTACACAAAAAAAGGCAAAAAGCTGCAATGGTCTGAAAACAGTTGTCTTCCTGGCCAAGCACTGTAACCATTAGCATATAACAGAAAAATTGGCTGCTACTTCTACAGTATCATCAACTTCAATCGGTTTGGATCAGACCTTTAATGCTTTACTACCTGTCAACTTCAGAGCTACTAAAATCTCTTGTCTCTTCAGTAATTATCTATCTTCACTGCTTCATTTCTTCTGCTATCCATTATGCCCTCCCCAGCATTCACACTGCATGCTTCTCACTAATCTCTCTAATACTTGTTGTTGCATTCTCTGTTAGTTACAGCTATAAATTGCTAAGCTGCAGCATATTTGAATAGTTCACTTGATATCTTATTGTTAAATACTTAAGTTGCAGCTCATCAGTTTAATTTTTATGCTGCTACAGCAGGATTGCGGAGTTTTCAATGGTAATAGCACTAGCATCCTTAGAGGATATTGAGAGACAGTTATTGCTAATGGTACTCAAACTTCATCAGTCTTGCAATGAGGTGAGTATATTTTTTTAGAACTGCCAAGGTATCCTATGAAACATCATTTCTCTTTTTAAAGCATATCTCAGCAGAAAAGGCTGAAAACTCTCACTATCATTTTGACTAAGCTGCTGTGGGATTTAAAAAACCCTTGTGAATTAATTGCTGTGATGCCAGGGCAAGAGAAGAACATGTTGCCCCCTTCCACATTTTGATAGCGATTTTATGTCAGACAACTTTTCTTTACTTCATTTTTCCATCATACCAAATCATGTCCAGTAAAAAATTCAACAGCATATGATCAGCAAGTAGGACCATCTTCCAGTAGCCCTTGAACATCCTTGATTGCTTGTTAAGAGAGGTCATCTCTTTTCAACTTAATTGTAGCCTCAGAAAAAAAACGCATGTACGGTAGAAAGACTTTTCTGCAAGGGTATTATGTTCTCTCAGGACTGCTCTCCCTACTTGATCTTTATCTTTAAGCAATCCAGAACAGGCCTCTTTGAAATCTCAATGTAAAGCAAAAATCCTGTGTTTTCTGAGACTGTTCCCACAGAGGCTGGGAGATCTTTGCTGGAGAATTTTAGAAACATGCTACACAAATATGTGCTGGATTCAGTCATTATTTAACTCACCTCATTGCTGGAAAATGACACTTTTTGAAGGTCTTTCTCCAATCCCCAGCTCTAGGGAAGAGGACGCTACACTGGTATCTCACCGTGGCAGCTTAGGATAAGATTGCTTTGTCTAGTCTTCCCTTACAACATCTAGATATCAAAATGTCAGAAATAGTAATATTCTGGCAACAGGAGGGAAAAAAAGCTGCTTTTACACTTCTTGTGATTATATGCAGCAGGGGAAACCAGCAAGAAAAACTAGGAACTTGGTGTCTCAGTTATATAGAGCCATGTACCAGCACCCATGAGTGATGCAAAATCTAACAGTTAGCAGAAATATGATAGACATATTCCTACAGGGGCAATGCAGCATTCATGACTGTGTGTGTTTATTTGTGTGTGGTCAGCAGTGTCCTTAAATAAAGCACTAGGGCATGTGTTAATGAAATGACATTACCATTCCTAGAAGTCCTGCCACACTGAGCTGGGTTGTGCAACGTGACAGCGACTCTCTAGGATAACAAATTACTACAGACCCTGTACAGTTGGTACCAGGATGCATCACCAAATATATTTTTAGAAATTTGCTGCCAAGCACACAAACAAAAAAAGCACAAGTGTTCTGAAAAGTATGAATTCAAATGTAATCAGTAATAACATCAGCTGAAACACTTTGTTGTATGAAAGTACCATATATTTGTCCTCTGGCTCTTTTGTGAATACATAATTATCATAATAGTTAGCATTCTTGTATTAAAAGGCACCAACAATTTTCTCAATTGTCTGTTTGCTCTGAGAATCTACCATGCTATTAGTCCATGCCAGCCTGATATAAAAGGCACGCTAGAACACATGGATAAAAATATATCAAAAAGTGATACTCGGACACAATAATGTATTAGACTGATAGGGTGGTCACTCATTTAACAGGCTGGTCTGTAAAATAGTAGCAGGGGTCCCACTATTTTATCCAGCGTATTGTTTCAGGGAAGTGCTGTATGAGATGTTAGCATTCAAATTTTTAAACACCTCTCACTGCAGCCAAGGTCCTGCTGCTTCTCCTTCATGCCGACAGCCAAGACCACTCCCTTCTCTTTCACTCCATGAATACCAATCATAAAGACTCAAGAAAAAGATCTTTAGCAGCATATATGGCTGAGATAGAGAGACATTTTGCTCAGAAGGGCCAAGATCTTATATTTCACATGACTTACAAGCCATTTCAGCATGTATTCACTGTATGCAGCAGGAACGGGGTTAGAGGAGCTGCCAGTCCTTTGGGGAAACTGCTAATCGAGCCTTCGCAGTTTCAGCAGGGTGCACAGAACAGCCCGCATATTACCGGTGCTGCAGTGCTCACTGGCATCGCCTCTTCTGATTTCACCTGCATCCCCTCGTCCTCTCTCTTTGGTGACTGAT
Source organism: Elanus axillaris (assembly GCA_026212715.1). Classification (NCBI taxonomy): domain Eukaryota; kingdom Metazoa; phylum Chordata; class Aves; order Accipitriformes; family Accipitridae; genus Elanus; species Elanus axillaris. Next base: position 23,890,136 of record JANZLQ010000005.1, read on the forward strand.
ACTTTTACTGCCCTTACCAGCAGACACACAGAGTAATTTCCTGACAGGGTATGTCAGGGGCAGGGTACCCATGACAGCCTGTGTCCCTGTGTGTGTGTGCGAGGGGAGGACTTCAAATGCAGCCCTGCCATGAGCCTTCAGTGCCTCGAGGTCCTGCCCTTACACCAGCAGGAGGGAAGGGCACAGGCTGGCTCTGCAGCATATGCAGGGCTCTAACGACGAGGGTCTCTAGGGATAGCTGGTGCTCGGAGACAGCTGCCAGTCGCTCCTGGGGGGTCTGTCGCTGCCTGCCTGCAGCAATTATTCGTGGCCCAGAAGCTCTCAGGTCAAGAACTCTTCTTGCACTTCTCTTCCCTCTTGTGCTGTAGAAGGCCAGGCCAGGCTCTTGCCACTGACACACTGATAGTAAGTGATCCAAAACAGGAGATTTGCCTCTGGAATACTTCTGTATCTGTGGAGGGCTGCAACTGCTATTTTTGTCTGGAATCATTTCCAAGTGGAGCATTTTCTGTGTGAACCTTTTTAACACAAATACTTGTGCCTTCCTTGAGCAATTCAGAGACCTGAACAGAGAGTGAGGCTGCAGTTGCCACAGAGGCACAGGATGAGTTAGGACTTAGGAGCTCCTATTTGTCCCCTGTGGGTTGGTATAAGTTTTGCATGGGACTGCAGCAGATTTTTCTTTTCTTTTCTTACTTCTCCCATATGCCTGGTGTCCCAGCTCCCTTTTCCTGTGCTGGTGACTGAAAGTGATGTCCAGGCCCCACTTCTTTGCCATCTTCTGATGGTCTGCCTGTCTGTGAGAGGCAAATGATGAATTATACCACCATACCTTCCTTCTGAGCATATTCCTGTTCAGCATAGGTGTGTTTGCCCCTCCACCACATTTTGCATTTGTGCTACACCACACTCTGTATGTTGTAACAATTCTTCTTGTTAACTATGACATGTGGCTTTTGTTCAGGCTTGTCCCCTGCATTGCTCAGAGCTTTATCTCAAGCTCCCTTGGCATTTCAGATCTGCACAGTCTGTCTCCATGAGAAAGTCTGGAAAGCTGAAGCAAAATCAGTTGAACAGGTTTTGATTCAAGCAAGCCTAAAAATCTAAGGTACTGTCATTTCCTGATCAGAAATGTTGCCCTTGCCTGACTGAACTGTGGCTGAAGCTAGGTGTGCTAAACTTGGCTCTATCTTGCTTAAGCTTAAAAGACAAGTTCCCTTCAAATACTGCTTCAAAAGTCTGAAATACATGAACGTAAGGTTGCTGCCAGCCAAAGTTTTGTAAGTTTTAGCAAGACTAAATGAGTAGTATAAACTAGCTTCATATCCGAAGTGAGTCTCTTCTTCTTCTGATCTCCAGAAGTGACCTACCATAAGAAATGGGCTGTTGGAACATATGGCCAGGTAGACCCATGGATGGGCAGTCATCATTTAGGTAGTTTTCCCTTTCTGGAAGTGCATGTTTAAGTGTACACCCACTTTGGAAAAAGTCTTTTCAAATCTCTAGGTCAGAGAGTTTGAGAAACGTGGAAGGCTGCTGGCAAAATAAGCCAGGTTAATTTTGCTCCCCATTCTGTAAATACATTAAGCTGCCCAATAATGCACAGGCAGTAGGTGGTTAAGAGTGGGGAAGTTGCCTTCATTCAAATATTTTCTGAGCATGCATCTTATAAATTCTCTGAATATTGTCCACAGTATTTTTAAGACATTAAAATCCTTGAGTGGGGAGGGAGGGTTCCACTGACAGAACCTTGGTGGGAGATAACTACACTCCTGGCACAGTTTTCTGGGGTTTGATGGGTGAGTGGCAGTAAGGGAAGGCTGTTATCCTCTGTAAAGCTTTTCCATTAAAGGGGGTTTGAAAGCAATGCTTTGGACAGCAAAGGGCTGCTGAAATATAGGATTCCTGAGCTTAGCTGCAGATTTTAGAGTTTTTTGTCCAGCCTCTTCCCAACCCAGTCAGGCCTTCTCTATCTCCTCTTTCATCTGTCAGCTCCCAGTCTCCTGCCCCACTTCCCTCTTTTCCCGACACATGAGTTGTCACTCCCTCAACCTCACCTTCAACCCGTCCCCTTCTGCTCAGTTCCCCAGCCTCCCCTGCAAAACTCCCGTCTTGCTTCCCTTCTTTTCTGATGCTGAGATTCTTTTCTGATTCTTTTCTGATCTCTGGTTAGAGCAGGGAGATTAGTAAGAACATGAATGCTAGAAGAAAGAATTTCCTTCCTTTCTCTCACTGTCTCTGCAGCCAGATCCATCTCCATAGCACCAGCAATTGCGATGAGCAATTACAAAGTCCTGATTTGATGCTATTCCCCTGGGTTGGTGAGTGTTCAGTGCAGTGCACAAACACTGGTGCTGGCATGTGTATGGCTTGGTCAGGGATCTGGAGCATCTGCAGTGAAAACAGGATGCGCACCAGGCATCTTGCAGACTGAAGAACCAGCTGAAGTGGAATAACATTTCAGGGAAATAATGAAAGGGAACCTCCTCTTTCTCTGCCCTTCTGCAATACATACCAAGCTCCTTCTTGAAAGCTTCCAAAGGAAACAGGTGTCAGCATTTCATAGTGATCAAAACAATAGATTGTTTCCTTAATACTCTACCCAGAAACTTTCCAAGAAAATAACCTAAAATTCAGCCTGAAGCAAATAATCCTACTGTTTTGCTGATTTCTAGGAAAATGGAAAAACTCTGGAATTAAATTGAAGGGCAGCATCAATTATAGGTGTCATTGCCTGTTCTGTGCCTAAAAGAGTTTAGTGTTGTTTAGATTTTCCTTGAATTTTTAAATAATACTTCTAATCCATAATATTTCATTTTAGCAACCAGAGGAAATGGCTGCTGTTTCTAAAGCTGTTCTCCAGTAGTCTTATTCACAGTTCATTATTTGCAGCTTGGTAGTGCACATGGATCCAAATAGCATTGGAACGTTGTGTGTTTGACACTTTATGGGTGTTTTGCTGCAACCCAGTCACACCTCCAAGGGCCTAGAAATATCAAGACAATTAAAAGACCAGAAATAGTGATCCTCTTGTAAATAAGGGGTACGAAATAGCAGCCGGTTGAAGCACTTGCTCAAGGGCACACTAAAAGAGCTCTCTCGGAGCCAGCTACTGAGCTTGTATCTCCCAAGGTCTTACCCATAAGAGCATCCTTCCTTTTTCAGCTGTGTAAAAAATGGGAGATAACTGGCTGTGCTGGGTAATTATGTGTCAGATTAAAGGAATTTGAAATGTGGCACCCTTCAAGGCTCTTTTCCTTTCACATTTCCCATGCTGTAAATACGAAGTCTCTTGGTGAGATCATTACTGAGCACAGGACAGGGTATTACCATTATGCTGATGATGCAAGATATACATTTCCTGGCCTTGTAGATGCAGGGCCTGCTCCATGGGAACTTCTGAAAGATACTGTTAACTGAATGTGTCAGGAGTTATTCATCCCCAAACCTGAGAAGACCCATGTTCTTGGCAGACATCACACACCTCAAGAGGGTACTCAAAAGTCCCCAGCCTGTCCTCACACTGTGTATGCCAACAGAACCTTTTTTATTATTTTTATTCAGTTGCATTATTCCAAGATGCCATCACAGGACTCTTGATAGGGCAGCTGACGTCATTGCAGCTGTACATTATTTCAGTGTGATGGACTATTGTGACACATTATGTCCACCCAGCAAATTTTTTGCATCAGCTGCTGCTTATTATTTCTAAATCTTTTGCCATGCTTTACTTTGGCTATATTTAAGAACTACTCGCTGAGCTCTAAACTGGTGTGCCTCTGTGCTCATACACCACCCACTGCTGAAAGTTTCTACCACTGAATATGAAGTCAGCTGGATAGCTTAATTCTGTTATGACAGCCCTCCAGAATAAAATTCCTTCTACATCACATCTGTTCCCATTTATCCATTCCCAGTGTTATGAATTTAGACTGAAAATATGTCTCTACTTTCTTGGTTTTAACATTAACATAGAACACAAAATATATATTATAAAAATGTAATTAATATTAAATTGGACTATGCAATCTGTACAAAAAATCTATTACATGGATTTCAGGATATCAGTGTTAGGCATTTTTATTTTCCCATATAATTTTATAAGCACTCTATGAAATACTGTGTAGCATTTCTATTTGCTCTCCTACGTGCACAGTTGCATTACAAATGCTATTTGAGATTATACTCTCTTGTACTATACAGATGTCACAGAATATGTAAATATTTTATTGTTAAATGCACATACTGTGACTTGTGCCCCAGAGGGTATCCCCTAATTTATATGTGCTTGATGAAGACACTTAGATTTTATTTGGTATTATTTATTTTTGATAGCATAGCAGGAAAGCTAGTGTGCAGGGGATAATCCTGATGGATTTGCTATGACAGATCTGGTGTTTTATAAAATCTTCTACCCCAAAGAAATCAGTTCTCCTACAGTGATGGCTCATGGGAGACTCAGATCACTTCCATTAGCAACGATGCATTGGTAACATTACTGTATTCAGATGCTGGGAACTCATTTTAGCTTAAGATTTATACAATGAACTTAAAGAGAGCACAGGGTTTTCTTGGATGGACTCAGAGTAGCTGCTGTGCATTACTTCCCAGCGTGAAGATACCTGTAATAATCCTATTTTTCCTTCCATTTTGCCAGCCTTCCTTCACAGTTGCTCAGTCATGACCCTGTATTTTTCAGGGATAAAGCTACTCTCGCCACCAAGAACACTCCAGGGCCCTCTGACGAGAAACCCCTTCCCCCACACATGGCCTCCGAGTCTCACATCTGTCTGTCTGAAGTCATTAATCCAAAGACTTCAATGAAGGCAGGATTCTCACGCTAACAAGCTGGCAGCTTGGGTTGTGCTCTGTTTCCCGGCTCCAGCTAAAGCATTCCCTGCAAGAGGTTAGAAAGAGCAGCCTCTCATTTTAAGCAATACTCAGGTGGTTGGCTTGAGCTGAACTATGAGTGCTTTTCAGAGAGGCTCAGTCTCAAAAACAGAAGGAAGCATCTTCGTGAACATGAAAGCACAGCCCTTTCCTATTTAAAATATGAATTAAATATATTTTAAAAATTCTTCACATAAAGCACTCCTGCTGTCCCTTACCTTTGTAATGTTGGAGGGGACATGACAGAAGGCTTAGATCGCAGCGAGGTACAATACAGCCAGGCTCAGGCTATATGATGCATGCATTTTTCCTATGAAATGCGTATGTGTTTCACTCTACAGTAAGCTAACATTTTGCCAGCACCCAAATGAAATACAGTTTGACAGTGGCTGCTAGGAGCAAAAAAATAAGCATATCAAACCAGATAACATTCATTTCATGATTAGACTATAATAACTCTTAACTTACAGCCTGTAAGTAAAACCAGAGAGAAAAATAAATGCCATTAGCTTTCTTTCAAACCATAGCTATTTAAAAGGGGATTCTATATGATTTGGTGAATTTTGAATTATTATTTCTTAAAACAATTTTAATCATCCCTTCCAGCTAATAATATATTTTCTTCCTGGAAAACATATAGCTTTCTCTGTTGTCCAGGCTCCTATGGAATTAAGTTCTTTTGGAGGTCAATAACACATTTCTAAAGATCTTTAAAGCAACCAGACTGGATCCTTGACCTTTTTTTCTGGTCCCTTTATGCTATGAAGTACACATATTAAAAAGCAGCTAAAACAAGGCAAGTGAGATTTTCCTGATTTAAGAAAATTGCTGATTGCCAAACACCATCTAGGATGGCTCTGTGACACCCCTCAGGAGGAAAGAGGTTCATACCTAAACCCCAAAGCAGTTTTTAGAACCTTTAGAATCAAAGTAGTTAAAAGACAGCTTACTTTAACTCTGTCTCTGTATCTTTGCTGGCCTGATTAGCAAAGAACAGCCACACCGAAAAATTTGTCCCACTATTCAAGTCATTCACCCATCACTCGAGTGAAGACATTTCTTGTACGGGAAATGACCACACTCTCGATGTCAAGATATCATCAGTCTTTTAAAAAGCATTGGAATTTATTAATGGGCATGGCTAACAAGTGCCTCCTGATGATTTGTCATTTGACAGAGACATTCTGGTAAGAATGGTGCTTGCTTAAATTAGGGTATTCAAAGATGATTTTAATCCTCAGCAAGCTGAGGTTTCCACCTAAACAGGCATGAGTGCCGATGCTATTTAGGTAGAAAAAGCACAGCCTAATATAACATGACCACAAGGAGCTTTTACCAACACCGTCAGAAGTTTTGTGTGGTCCAGGACATCATAAGACCAGTGACAGAAGAGCTGGCATCCCTGACTGCCTCTTCTCCTCAATGACCTGCTGACATTACCAGTGACTTTATACTATCTCCTCATTAAAAGATGCTGGCAAATTGGAACAATGCTATAGAAGGCAGGAAGTTCAGTCTTTAAAACAACTATGGAAAATTATGTTAATACAGAAAATCAAGCTACATCTAAAAGAGGTAATAGATATGTCCCTCACAAGGGCATAACATGAAAATGTACAAAAAAATAACCCTCCAGCGGCTGAGATGCAGTTAGTAGATCTCCCTATTCATTGTTAACCTTCAGAAACTATCAATTTATCATGGGATATAGAAGTGGGAGAGAGGAAAAAAATAAAAGAGAAGAAACAAACAAACAAACAAACAAACAAAAATAGGAAAGAGGACCCCAAACTAAAACAATATATGAGATTTGGCAACTAAGGGTGTGATCCAAATTCATTGCAGTGAATTGGAATATTGTCACCAACTTTAACGCACTCTGGATCTGTGCTTAACTCAGAACAAGGATGATATGAAAGGGAGAAAGTGTATGAAATATATCATACAGTTTTAAATAGCTCTTCTCCCCAGGGTGATATATTTACTTACAAAGAAGAAAGCAAACAAAATACAGAGAGTGGGCTAGTATTCAGGGAAAAAATGAACTGTAGATTACTTGTATGAGGAAGAGCAAAGAAAAACTTGTGCTTAACCTGAGTGTATGAATATTCCCCGCAAAGCTGCATGATGACTTCAGCGATGAAAAGTAAATACATTCTTAAAATTTTGTTAGACCATGGCTGAAGTGCTCAATGGCTTTCAGGATAAAGCCAAGAACAAGTTAATGATACCAAAAGGGATCATTAAAAGATATAAAATAAAGACAAATATAGTCCAAAAGTAGGGCTGCTTTAGCAGGAGAGAGGTAGGCAAAATTCATTATTCCCAGGTACATGTATTTATTACTTGTTCTTATTGAAAGCAGAAGGTTTGACAGAAAACAGGAAACAAAGAATTGCTATCGGTAGCACACAAGTAAGAAAAACAGTTGTATCCAGCCAGTTACTCCAGGTTAAAGGCATCCCTGAGTACACACTGAAAATACTAAGCCCTCAAAAATTATTTCTGAAAAGTCATATAGCATAGCAAGTATAGCCTTAAACATCAATAAAGGGAAGAAGAGTGGTTTATTAAACAAGGAGTCTAATTTCAAATGTATTCTGTAATGCAAAAGAACAGAACAATTGCTGAGGGGAAAAAGAAAGTAAACTTAAAAAAACCAACCCCAAAACACTCCCCTAAACATTCAAAGGAAAATGGAATGATAAGCAATAAGCAGCATGAGTTCATAAGGAACATGTTGTGCCAAGGAAACGTGATTGGTTTTTTGATAGAACTGCAGAAATCCTGGATGAAAGATACACAGCATGATTTTAATAAAGGATTTAATACAGTGTCTCACTAAATCTCCCAAAATGAATTCAAATTGCTTTGGACGTAAGCACTGTCATGTAAACTGAAAGCAGGTTGAAGGATCACAGACACTGGCTGATGAGAAATGGCAGCGGATTGCACTAAGTTGTGGAGAAGTAAGCAGTGGGTCTACTGCAAGGTATGAAGATATTTCTCGTTATAATAACTTCATTAATAAGCTGGAAGAAAAGGTAAACAGCATGTAAATGAGCTCTGCAGATGAAACTACAGTTGAATTAATGTTAAAGTGGCAGAAAATAACAAACTAAGACCTAACTTTAAAAAAATAAGTAAAAAGCAGCAAATTGCTGCACTGGAGAAGGGACGGCCTACAGCAGAAAAACACACTATTGTCTTGTATAGGCAATGGCCTACACTCACCCTTAGAAACGAAGGGCAGCACACATAAGAGGGTTTGGAGTGCACTTCACTGGACACAAAAGCTAAGGTATGTTTGGGCTGCATATTTAGTAGTTTAATGTGATACAGGAAGGGAGAAAATCCTCTGTGCACAGAGGAAACATAAGGTTTTAAGTGTTTACAATTAAATACATTTTAGCATTCCAATCTAGAGAAAAATCCTGAGATGCACACAGGAGGGAGAGACGGAGACCGCAACACTGGGAGGTAACAACAGGGGCTAGGGACAAACAATCTGAAGTTGTCTGCCCCATGCTTTCAAGAGATGAGGCAGCCTCTACACATAGGAGCTCCCTCTCCTTAAGCTGTGTCTCTTTTCCTCATCTTCTTCCAAGAGAAACCCTTCTTCCTTACTCATGATTTTTTTTTTTCTGTCAGCCTTCCTGACTCGTCTCTCTCTTTGTCCTTCACAGAGTCTTTCTCAGAGCCCCCCCC
>JANZLQ010000005.1:23905630-23916984 GCA_026212715.1 Elanus axillaris
CGGCGAGGGCAGCGCCGGGGGCCGCGGCAACGCCACGGGGCGCCGTGCCCGCCTCCGCAACCCCTTCTACCCGCTGACCGAGGAGTCGTACGGCGCCTACGCCGTCATGTGCCTCTCCGTGGTGATCTTCGGCATCGGCATCATGGGCAACATGGCAGTGATGTGCATCGTCTGCCACAACTACTACATGCGGAGCATCTCCAACTCCCTGCTGGCCAACCTGGCCTTCTGGGACTTCCTCATCGTCTTCTTCTGCCTGCCGCTGGTCATCTTCCAGGAGCTCACCAAGAAGTGGCTCCTAGAAGACTTCTCCTGCAAAATCGTCCCGTACATCGAGGTAATGGCGATGGGCTGGGACGCGCGGGCCCGAGCGCTGCCGCGCAGCCCCCGAGGGGAGGCGGCGGCCCCGCGCCCGTCGCTCCGCCGCCGCCGGCCTCAGCCGCCTGCGGGGGCGACGCTGCCGGCGTTCGGCGCTGCCGGCCCGGGGCCGCCCGGGCGCGGCGGGGTCCGGTTTCCCGGGCGCTCCCCGAGCCGGGGGGGGGCGGTTCTGGCCGGCCCGGGTCCAGCAGCGCCGGGATGTCTGTGGCCTGAGACAGAGCGCGTCAAGCTCTTCCTTCCACTCGCGCCAGTTCTGCCAAACTTTCCTGGCTTCTCCCGATCCTGAACGGCGAAGAATCCTCTCGGAATTAGAATTCAAGCTCTTTGGTTTATGTTTGTTGTTTTCCTGAAGTGGAGTGAGTCAGGAAAGCAGGCGGAGGGGGTGACTGGGGATAGGCTCTAAGGTGGCGGTTGTAAAAATGACCGTCAACGGGATGTACGAGCTCCTGTTAACTTACACCGCAGTGTTCAAATCTCACGGGTTTTTTTAGCTTATCTTAAAAAAAAAAAAAAAAAAAAAAAAAGGTGACCCCAGCTCCACTGAAGTCGTAGCTCCTTGACAGTTGTTCAGAGGCTCTGTCAAAGAAGCTCTCAGCCAGCTGGCCAGGGTCCTGCCGGCATCGTTCACGTTGTCTGCTTTATTTATTTACTGGAACTGAACACTGAGGCTTGCTGGTAGGGTGGTAGCTCGTAATTCTGGCTAGCTCTGCTGTATTCCCAGAACCTGGTGTTTGACATTATTCTGCAGCCGAAAGCTGAGGAAATAACTGTTGATTCTCTTGTCCTAAGAATGAGATATTAAGAAAAAGAAAAGAAAAAAACCCCACTTCTTATAAATGCACACAGTATCAGTTTTAACAGCACACTGGTACACAGTAATACGTAATTAACTGTCAACCAGTATTTTTAAGAAAGTGTCTATAAAGGTGTATGGTGTGTGTGGCCACTAAATTGCCATTGCTTCTTTCAGATGTGATGCACTTTATTACCGGTGGTATTGGACAAAGGGTGGAGCTGTGCTACGCTTAGATGAATTCAAGGCCAGTAGTATGCCACTACTGACATGAAGAAGTAAATATATATTTCAAGACGTGAAGGAGTAAATATGCATTTGTTGAGAAACTGATAGTACTAGGAGCTTTTAAAATTTCTGAACTGGCTTCCGGGGCTACTGTGTTAACCAGTAAAATAAGTAGTACTGTTTCAGTTAAAATGCAATCATTTTAAGTAGCTAGTGTAGTTTAAGTGTCTTCAGGACTTTCCTATAGTGACATTTCACGCTTCCTAGCCTTTTTTTGGTGCATCCACATACAAAATAGAAATTACTCTTTGTAATGTTGATTCTAATTAAAGATCAGTAATTGAAATTATTTGCATGGCCATGCTGTTCTTCAAAATTAGTTGCTTTTCCTGTGCAGCTTTGGGCACTAAATAGTCTGTCAAACTTAAAGTAGCTTATCTGAAATGTAGTTGCTGAAATTCAAAACTGTAATCCTGAAAAACGTTCAGCTGCTGCTATCCCCCCTTTATACTTTAGTGACACCTTATTTTTTCACTTTAAAGTTCTGTAGATGTCTAGAGTTGAAGTCTTGTTCAAGAACTGGCACCAATCCAGTCATGAGGGACCAGTAGCACGGTGCCTGTCTTAGTCTTAATTATTACAAGAGTCCAAAAGTGAAACATTCTCCTTGTCCCTGAGGAAATTTAATTAATTTGTATCTAAGGTACAGAGCTAAAAATGTCTAGCCTTGGGGTTCTGTGTTGCTGCCAGAATTGTATATTTTTCATTCAGTAGTCATTACATATAATACTCATGTATGTAAAGTATGTTAATCACCCTGGGAGCAGTAGGTAACAGCCTGGATTTCCCCCTCCTTTGTAAACTGTATCCATGAGTGGTGGATATTGAACACCACTAGTGGATTGTGCCTCTCCACAGCTTGTCTCGAGCTTGACGAGGAGGACACTGCCCTGGAAATCAGGATTCGACCCCGCTGAGATGGAGTTAGAGCAAAGTTTTGCTACTTTCCAAGTGTTGTTCAGACCTCCCTGCTGTTACACAGTGGCGCTGACACCACCAGGAGCAATGCAGATGTGGAGCATGTCATGACATCTGCCCCCTGAGCAGCTGCTGCTCTATGCTCTGCCGAGGACTGCTCACAGTAGTGCACTCATCTGACAGCTGAATGACACACCTTTCCCTTGTAACTTACATGGGCAGGCTCATCCCCTTCTCACACAATGGGAGAAGGATGAAGTCTTCTTAGCTCCTTGCGAGGAAAGCTGTAGACAGCTATCTTGAGGAGTGGATTTCAGACCTTCATGGAATACAAATAGCAGCATCTTCCTGAAGATGGACAAATAAATGTTAAGCTGTTGTCTGTGTTTTCTGTAAGTTAGCCCAATGTTTTGTTCTTCTAAGTTTCTCTTTGTTCCATGCTTTGCATCTCGGTTTTTGCATGCCAGTTCTCTTCCTATGCTTTTCAGGGAGCTACGTGTCTCACCCAGAGTTGTAAATCCAGAAATACTTCACTTTCAAGCATCAAAGACCCCCCATTGGACTGAGCCCTCTGTCATACCAGCCTGTACTTTCTGAGCTAGGGAACAGGGGATGTCTGATTATCCAGAGCAAGTGATATGGTGACCACAACATTTTAACCTAACTCAAGCATGCTTTGTATTGTGTTTGAAGGTTTCAAGTCATCCCAGTGAGGAACCTGGAGTTTTCTTAGTTTAGCCTCTTGTGGCCAATTGTTTCTTATTTGTGCTGTTTAATGGGTATTGTGCTGAATTTAAACAAAGCATCTGTTGTTGGTGATAACACATATGCACACAGTCTGGGGAGAATGTTTTATGGTGTCTTCAAGCACATTTGTATAGGTAAATGTTGAGCTTTCAGCCGTGGAAGGTCTCCACAGTATTTAATTTAAAGGACAGCTTTCCCATACCTAATAAAGATCAGCTGTGACCAAGTACATTAAGCAGCCACTACAGCCATATATTGTATCACAGTTTGGTCACTTCTGACTAGCTTTTAAAACTATGTCATGGCTATGCTTGCGTAAGAAATGCTGTGCACATGACTGAGGAGGAAACTGAGTAAATTAATTCTGTGCTTCTCACGAGATCTTTAGGTGGTGAGAGTAAAACTGCTGGAGGACAAAGCTAGAAAGACAGATGGTTAGTAGAAGTGGATGAAATTATCTCCACCAAGAATTTAATTGACTCTGATGATGGCACTGTCCTGGAGGAGCAGTTTTGAATGCACTGAGAAGGAATTAGAATAACTGGGGCAGCTAATCTGCCCATAAAGATCTGTGGAGATGCCCTTCTCCTTTGTAGTTTAAAAAAAAAAAAAGCTCAACAGTTCTTAAAATGTTTCCACTTTTCTGGAGATGGGTCAGAAGTCTAGTTTCATGCATGCGTGTCTGAAGTGGTTACCTGCACACTGTGTTTATGTTGTCTTCCATATACTTTTCTCAGTATTGCTCAGAATCAGGAGATACAGGGTAAACGACAATACAAAGACAATGGCTTTGGCCAATTCCTGTTCCACAAGCCCTGCCAATGTGGAACCCTTTTCTTTTTGTTTAAGCACACACAGTCTTTTCGGCAAAAAGACTAGGGGGCAAAAAAAGAGTACAGAACAATGTAGTTCCAATTCCCCTACTTACAGATTTATGCTAGGCCTTAATAGAAAGAAGTGTGGATGTAGACAAAATCAGTAGTTTTACTGTGCTTCTAAATCTTTCACAGGTGTGAAATGTAACAGTCCTGTAAAGTACCATTTTTATTTTAATGCTGGAAGCCAGTAGTGAAGAGGTTAAGTAAGTTGTTCAAGGCCCAGAGCAACTTGCTCAAGATGACAAATGGATTGTGTCAACTAGGACTAGAAACTATCTTTTGGGCTTTAAAAGGAAGCTTGCTTGAGTTACATGCGTTCTGCTCTTGTAGGTTATGCTAGAAGCTTGGTGAGTTTGAGGGGGGTCTTTGGAGGTAGGCATCACTTCCTATGCTGGCAGATGGAGACAAGCTGCTTACAGTGGAGTAAGGATTTAGAACTGGGGAACGAGGATTTGCAAAGGCTTATTTACTGTCCTGTGCAGTCCAGCACAGAGCAAGAAGTTGCCGAGGCCCGTGATAGTAGTCAGCCCTGCGCTCAATGCTAATAAACGTGCACCCCTCTGCCTTTCTCATACCTCTCACAAAGAAGAGAAGGATAAAGTCTGTGGTGTCTTCCTCTGGACCATATCACACATAGGAGACTGGCTTGACTCCGGAGCAGGCTGACCACGAAAGCCTCTGAAATCTGATGCCCAGGCTCTGCATGTGCTTTTGGCAATCAATTTGTGGCATCACTCCTGTTTCTGGTGGGTAACCTCCAGCTCAGGAAAGCTGTCACAGTTAGTATTCTTAGTGGAAAGCATAACAATTGATTTGGCCTGGCATACGAATGACTCTCTTTCCCTGGAGCTGACCCTCCAGGGCAATTTGAGGTGAGGCTTTTTCCCCTTTCTCTCTTTTACTTGGTAGGGGCAAGTGAGAGGCACAAAGAAAGTGGCTGTTCTCTGCCTGTTCCAAAGCTGTCAGAAGAGATCCTTATCTTAAGTTTCACTTAGGGAAGCAAGTACATTTTTTATGGGAGTTTATAAAAGCTGTGTATTATCTTTCTTTTCTGTGTCTTGTGCAGCATCTTCTTTATGTCTCTTCTTTGACTCCAGTCAGACCTGGGCTCCTCCAGTAAGTCCTCTGGGTCATAGACAAAGCTCCTCAGAGAGGTTTGCAATTTCAAAGCTTCATACTGAGAGTTTTCTAGGGCGATGGCTATATGTGTCTTTTACTGAGCAGAGTATCTTGAGTACTTATCATGCCATAAATAATTATTTAAAACAGAAGTGTTAATATATCTCTGCCCTGTAGGTATTAACGGCATGATGATAGTAGCTGCCATGTTGGCTGTTCTGTCAGTCTTTCTTTCCTCTGCAAACTCTGTCCTTAGGGGCTTATAAGTTGTCCATAAAAATTTGCTTTTGGCTTCAACTTTGCATGTGGCATTTCAGCATGGAAATGAATTTGTGTCAGACTATGTTTAAAACTGGGTCAGTAATATTTAAGTTACATATGTGTGAAGAGAAAAAGGCAGCATCTGCTGTCCCAGCACCATTGGCTTGACTCTGAGCACTGGGATGTCATTTTTCCATATGACCAGATTTTTCCTGCAAAGCAGGAAGAGGCAGATTTTTAGCAGCAGTTCCGTGTTGTTAATACTAAGAATTAGTATAGGAGTCTGTGTAGTGTGATGAGAATTTGATCCTCAGTGGAGAGTGGCACCAATTCCTTTAATAAAAAATTAAAAAAATGTAAATTTACTTCTATGATAGCATAGTAGATTGCAAACAGGAAAAAAAAACCAAAATCAAATCCTTTTGTGTTTTGCGATTTTTCCATCCCTCTGGATAAGCATGTGGTGTACTAATGAGTATTTCCAGTGCCCTGATGGTCTGGTTGGCTTTTGCTTCCAGCAGAATTCAAGAGCAGCTCTTGGAAGTGGATTCTGATTCTGAACACTATTAGTCTTAGGATATACAGAAGGACAAGAAGCACAGAAAGCCCATGTGCTCTACGTCTCCCTGATATGAATGTTGATTGTGCTACAGAGGAAACAACCGTATTGTACCCACTCTTCCACATGTGTAGGACATCTCCGTGATGGTAGTTTCCAGAATGACTGTCTTGTCTTGGATATTTAAGGTGACGTAGATTTTCATCCAGGGTGCTTAAGCTAATTGCTACTGTCCGAGGAGTACCTGGGCCCCGGTACTCCTTTAGCTGCTGAGTAAATTCTGCCACACAGTAGTGTTTGAACTGCGTGACCCTTACCTATTTTAAAGTATAAAGCCATTAATGTTTAATAGCACTTCATGTAAGAAATATAGAGATACTATATTTATTTATTTATTTATTTTCTTTTATAGTAATGACTGTCATTCTATAGTAATGACTGGCTTTGGGGTTTTTGGAGTTTTTTAATTGAAAGAACAAACCCCAGAAATCTAGATAAACTTAATTAAATAATTGTTTGCCATGGGATGACCTTTTGTTTTGTGGTAGTCCAATCTTATTACTGGACTCTCTACTGTAAGTGTAGAGCAGCACAAAAAAAGTATTTCAGTCTGTACTAACTTTGTTTATTTATCTTAGGCAAAACTGACAAGCCTGCAAGAGCTACCATGGTGTGTTGCATTAACATGCTCTAAAGCTATGAAGTTTGATGTAGCTATAGAACAGCCATAATAAGATAATAGACTCTAATGGTTTTGGGGGAAAAAATCAGTCGTTTATATGATATAACAGCAATGGATATAAAGAGTCTACAGGGAGTCACTGAGAGCTCAGAGATGGCTTGGCTAGTCATCATCAACCTTTTCTGTAGTGCAGCTTTCCAATTACAATGGGAAAATGTTTTGAATACCCATCCTGTCTTGTAACAAAGGAAGGAAGAGTACTACATATTTTAAGAAACTGTTATCAACATAAAATACATTCTGTCTTAGAAAATCCAGCTTCAGCTGATAGAAGCAGCCATTTCTTGTAGCTCCTCTATTTTATCTTGTTCCATAAAAAGTCAGTCTACATTGTTTTCCCTCACTTCTCCATCAGAAGGCATGTTCAAGAACATGATGCCTGAGATGATTAACGGTGTCTCATTTCCAGCCTCGAGTTGCTCATGGCTGGTTGATTCCCATTCTGTTATATTCGCTGTCCTTTGGCTTAAGTAACTTTTGTATGTCAAGATAGACTTCTTTGTAGATAGCAGCAGTATCACTTCTTGGTCTTCATCTTACTGGACTTAGTGACCCAACCTTTCTTTTGTATTCACTCACAGAATATGGTCTTCTTTGACGTTTTCACCCAAGTCACCTTTTCTGATCTCATTTCTGGTTTTGTTTTCATTACCTTTATCTAGTCAAGCAGATAGTAGTGGGAGAGAATTCAGAGTCTTATTTCCACTGGCATTGCTGACCGTACTACATCTGCACTGCTTCCCTGGTCAGCCAGAGGTTCTGCTCCTCGAAGCCAGGGCCAAGAGCCAGGGGAAGTAGGACAGGCCAGGGAAGGCCTGGAAACTTTGTGGTTATTGTTAAAGTTTGTGAAAGGGGAATGGGTATGTTGGAGGGACGGGGAGGAGAACTGATGCAATTAAGCTGAGCGTTTCATGAGTTTACTGTTGTTCTCTCTGGCCTCAGTTCCCCAGAAGAGGTTTGACACAGCAGGCTAACAGCTGGGGAGCTAATGACCAAAGGTTTGTGCAGTGTCTCGAAGGAGGATCACAGCGCCCACTAACATCCCTGTCAGTGCTTTTAAAGGAGCAGCAGTATTACGAGACTCTCTTGTAAAAATAATGTCTTCTTTCGCATGTGTATGCTGTAGCTGGTAATCCCTTCCACAGTGGTTCTCTGCCCAAATAGGGTGGGCACGTCCTCAAAGCAGGGGTTGCTTCACCACCTCCTCAAAGCAGATCAGTGGTCGTTCAGTTAGAAACCTGGGGACTTCTCTAATATCATCTGGTAAGAGAAAGATGTAAACTGGTGTCGTCCTGAACGTCTAGAGATTGAAGGAGAAACTTCATAGGGACTGTATGGAAATAAATCAGACAACTAAGTGATGATCGAAAACTACTGAGCCTGACTCGCCCTTGCCTTGCCTCATTTCCTACCAGGTTGTTGGGATTAAGACCGCAACAGCATATCAGCATATCAGAAACTCAGCTGTTACAACAAGAAGAGCACCATTAAACTCCATGCAGCTTCGCACCACTTTAGGATTTGTTAATTTGTCCTTTACCTACTCCCCATCAAATCAATTATCTTCGTTCTGTGGTTATTTCAGGGCAACGTAAGAGATTAAAAAGGAAACTTCTCTGGCTTCTTCTGTGTTTTCAGCTTAACCCTGATTATTAGTATGGCTGGTACAGAGAAACACCCCTAAACTGAAGTTGTGTGAGCATGCAGAATGGATGTCCCAATTCTCGCCCACATAGGTTGTGAGCAGCACCCATTGATTTTGCTGGCTGTTACTCATAGTCTGAAATGTGGGGAAGTAATCAGACCCTTAAATTGCTTAAGCAATTCAGCTGCATTGAATCGCTGTTCATCTGCTTGCGAGTGTGTATTTGTTTTTTTGCAAGCTTTTCCATGGCATCACGAACTCTGTTAATCTACAGAAAATAGGAAACCATTGCCTGTTCCAGAGAAACACTGGCTTTGTTTAGCCTGTTTCATCAGTAAATCCACGGGAGAGTTTTCATAGCCAACTTCCACTGTTCTTAGTTGTTTCCTCTTGCTCTATTTCACTGTCTTAAACCTCCAAGTTGTTGGTCAATTAATGTGACAGGAACGCCTTAGGTTATGTTTGTTCATGGTAGGCATGTCTTCTTTCATTAGTCCAGCCTTAACAGCTGCACAGTTTTAATGTCTTAGCCACTGTACAACAGCCTGTTGGCAATGAAATGCTAAAGCAATCAAAGCGAGCGCGTTGAGGGCGGGGGAGAGGCTCACGTAAGAGCTGAGAGGGAAAATGTTAATGTACAAAACCTCAGGTTTTCTTCGGTTCTGCTGATTTTTATTTCAATCCCTATTCATTCCCAAATCTCAGTTATTTCCCTGTCTCCCATAATTGCAGAGAGCTGAGTTCTGGCCCTTTTGTTATTCATGTTGGATGTTATGGCTAGAGGTTTTGCTGTCACTAAGGAATTTGAAGACTGCACACACATTTAAATGTTTTGGAAACAAAGTCGCTAGTCTTGAATTTAAAAATCTGACTGTCAGCAGGGATACATGAAAATTTTCTCTAATTAGCTAAGTTTATCACTGTTCATTAGGATTTCCCTGTAACTCTAATTTTCCTTCAATTGTTTTTATTTTTTGCTATATTTACCAAGCTTTCTTTGAATCCTGTCAGACAGTTTAACTTCCTAAATCAATGGATTTGCCTATTAAAAATGTTTACAGTATTGCTTTGTCATCATGAAATATTCCTGCAAGTTAATTAGTAAGAGACTGCATCTTACTCATTCCATCTTTTAGGAAGCTGCTTCAAAGAATTCTCCAACTAAGCCAGTGCCTGACAGTTCTAATCCCAAGTGCCTAATATTTCTCAGTGATACTCAATTTTAGCAATCTGATATGGCCATTAAATATTGAAGGCCAAAATTAATGATACATTTATATAATTGTGCATAATTGTGCTATCTATCTTTGCAGAACTTTTTAACGAGAGATGATGCATAAACAGGAATATTTCAAAATTATGATGGGAATCAGAAAGTATTTTTTTAATCTACCTGTATGAAATTTAAATATATCATTGCACATCAAATTTGGATAAGCAAACTTATAATGAACCACCTAATATTACCCTGTATTTCCCAGTTAAATGCACAGACACTTGGTTTATTCATGATAAAAGTAAGCATTCTTTACATTTATTAGGGATATTATTTTAGCAGTTTCTTTTCTTTTGCATCAACACATTTTCAGCATAACACAAGCATGCAAACTCAAGAAAATAAATGAATTAGAATGCAACAGGGCACCTAATCTTTCTCCAGTTGAAGTTAATGAGAGTTCTGATTTGAATTTGAACTGAAGTTGAATTTATTGGAAATAGGATTAGGCCAAAATGTATATAGTCTTGCAAATTTCTTTTTAGGAAATTTAATTATAAACAGAATAAAATGATAGGAAATTATGTTTCATGACCATAGAAGATTTCTACTCATGCACAGAATGTTGGTTATTAAAGCTAAAGAACATATGCATTGCTGTGTACTTGCTTCTTACAGTGTATGATTGAGAGCTCTGTCCAATCCATCTTTAAATCATTTAAACAATAAAACTTCTGCCATTTCTCCTGGCCTGTAGTACACTCTCGCACAGGATGTTTCCTATGAATAAGCCTAGATTTTCCCACGATTTTTTTCCAAATGAAATGTTGAAGATCGATTATTAAAGCCTAGCTATTATAGTGAAGGTGGGCTTTGCAGAGGCTCTGGAAGTCCGAAGATTTCAGATACAGTCTCTTTAAACTCACAGTACAGGATGACTTTATGTGCCTACATCCCATGAAAATTTCACTTAAAAGCCGAAGTCCAAAAAATCAGTTGTTAGACCCTACTCCATTCAGTAGATGCCTAATCCGCAGGCTTCCTAAATTTTGTAGATAGGGAAGGTTTCAATGTTACGATCCCCTGCATGCTTGCTGAACACATGATGTGGGCGTTAAGTTCATACTTCTGCTGAAGGAAGACTCTCCCATCTCTCCCCTTTTGACTTAAATTGCAACCCCTGTGATGGAACTGATCTCTCTGAAAAACACCTCTTAGAAAAATGGCGGCAAGGAGAGGGTTTAGTTTTACATATTGGTCAGTTCCTCAAATTTTTTTCCACTCAGTGTTGCACAGATGCTTTCATGGGCTTCCAGGAGAGGATGACACAAGCTGAAATAAATACTTGTAGGCAGAAAAACAGAAGGGCGTACTGTTTTAGGATGCATGCTAGATGACAGGTAGTTCAGCAAACACTGGAAGCTAAGTTCTGTCTGCGATGCTTCTTTTGATGGTGCTCAGCACCACGGCGCTTAACTGTCCCCTACACCGATATCCCTGAACTAGGTTTTCTGTTGCCTTTGCCAGTCAAGGGGTTAGACGTGACTGGTATTTCGAATACAAATTGAGCCCTCTCTAACTCTGAGAGAGTATAAGGCTCTTCCAGAGAACAGCTTGATGGTATAGAGCCTTCACCCAACGTACTATAAATTAATTCCCTCTTCAGCCTGCGTGAGTTCGGGCCTTCATCTTCTGTCGCTGTGAAGACTGCCATCAACAGGGGACCAGGGGACTTTTGAAGGAGATGAAGTTTTCCCACTCTCTGCTGAATAATGGGCTGTACCCTTGTAGCTGTCTTTTTTTTTTTTTT
>JANZLQ010000005.1:23917084-23939076 GCA_026212715.1 Elanus axillaris
CCCCCCCCCCCCCCCCCCCGACCCCAGTCTGAACTTGCCTTCCCTGTCCTCCTTCCCAGGTAGCCTCTCTTGGAGTCACCACATTCACGCTGTGCGCCCTCTGCATTGACCGATTTCGTGCCGCCACCAACGTGCAGATGTATTACGAGATGATCGAAAACTGCACCTCGACGACGGCCAAGCTGGCCGTCATCTGGGTGGGCGCGCTGCTGCTGGCCCTGCCGGAGGTTGTGCTGCGCCAGCTGACAAAGGAGGACCCCCAGTACGGCGGGGAGCGGTGCGTGGTGAAGATCTCCACCGCGCTGCCCGACACCATCTACGTCTTGGCTCTCACTTACGACGGGGCAAGGCTCTGGTGGTACTTTGGCTGCTATTTTTGTTTGCCTACCCTCTTCACCATTACCTGCTCCCTGGTAACGGCGAGGAAGATCAGGAGGGCGGAAAAGGCTTGCACGAGGGGGAACAAGCGACAAATTCAGCTGGAAAGTCAGATGAACTGCACGGTGGTGGCTTTGACCATTTTGTATGGGTTTTGCATCATTCCTGAAAACATTTGCAACATCGTGACCGCTTACATGTCCACAGGGGTCTCTCAGCAGACTATGGACCTCCTCCATCTCATTAGCCAGTTCCTTTTGTTCTTTAAGTCCTGTGTTACCCCAGTTCTCCTTTTCTGTCTCTGTAAACCTTTCAGCCGGGCCTTTATGGAGTGTTGCTGTTGCTGCTGTGATGAATGCATCCAGAAGTCTTCAACAGTGACAAGTGATGACAATGACAATGAGTACACCACAGAACTGGAGCTCTCCCCTTTCAGTACCATCCGGCGCGAAATGTCCACTTTTGCCTCCGTGGGGACTCATTGTTAATTGACCTTAGGACTTTGTTTCCTGTATCTTTTTCATTTTTCTTTTCTTTTTTTTCTTTTTTACTTCGTATTTTTCTTCTTGAAGCAAGATACAAAAAAAAAAAGATTATTGAAAACTACTCTGGAAACCAATCTGCATATTAACAGTCGTACTTTAGAAAATAATTTGTTTGGTTATTAAAATGAAAGAAAGAGAGGGAAGGAGAGCCAGCACACAGTTTTAAATCATGATATTTTGTATGGTGCTAGGATTTTATTGTTTGGGGAGGAGAATCCATATCAATCCACTTTTATTTAATTCCGTAGTATTTTTTGATAATCACTGTAAAATGATTATATAGACATGGTGGGGTTTGCAAGATGTTTCATGTAAAAGATGTGGTGGAAAGTATTTGAAGGTAGTTTTAATCCAATTACTGTACACTATTGTGAGAGGACTTGGACTTCAGAAAATTTATAAAGTAGCATAAAAATAAATGAGGTTTTATTCTTTAACTTCATTATCACTCTGCATTTAACAAGGACACCTATAAGTAGTATTAAATTCCTTTAATAAGTAAAAACAATCTTTGCTTTGCATAAAATAATTTAAATGGTCATATTTAATTTACCATTTGTGTACCTACCCTTGGAGGCTATAATTACAGTGTTTAAGGAAGATGGTTATAATGGTATTAGATATACATGAGGGGTTTTTTTTAACATACATTACAAAGTTTCAATGTGCCTCATAGAAAATTTCCTTCTTAATGCGCAGGTATACAAAGCCTGAGTTATTCTCTACTTTTTGCAAAGAAAGATTTGCTTTCTCACTAGATTTTGTCCTGTGTGGTTTCAAAATCAAGTTTCTTTCCAATTTGTTATTGGTTTTACATAGGCAGTCTCTGTATATATAGCTCCTGCTGGCTTCAGTGAGAGTCCCATTGCAGAGGAAGGCATTCTTTTGCCAGAGGTTTGCTGACAATAAATGAGAGGGACTGAAACATGTGGAGAGTGAATTCCTTCTTTTTTTAAAAGGTATAAACACACTTGGACGCTTGGGGCTTGACCCAGAGCCCATTGCAGTCAATGGAAAGGTTTCCATCAATTTCAGAGGGCTTTGGATCAGGCTGGTATCTCCTATTTATTCTGGGATATGTAGCATGAATATTAATCATGGGGGCTCTGTATACCGATTATAAATCATGCTGCTCTCACAGAGACTGCTATTCACTGGCAGCTCACAGCTCTGAAGCTGGTTTTGAGAACCATAGTGTGTTTTGCTGGTGGCTTCTTGCTGTCCGCAGAGTTATTAAAATGAGGGTA
The DNA here is from genome assembly GCA_026212715.1 of Elanus axillaris. Classification (NCBI taxonomy): domain Eukaryota; kingdom Metazoa; phylum Chordata; class Aves; order Accipitriformes; family Accipitridae; genus Elanus; species Elanus axillaris. The sequence continues at coordinate 23,919,255 of JANZLQ010000005.1, forward strand.
GTCAACACTGCCAGCAACAGTGCGATATAGTAAAATCTAAAGTTGATGTAAGCAGGCCAGGTTGGAGACTGGAAAGTGCCTATCTGTACCAGCAGAGCTTCTTTGCCCCACTTCTTGGCTGAAGTAGGCAGGCTGTTCTTGGCAGGCAACCTGTCTCTTATTTACACTGGGCAGCAGGCTGAAGTGTAGACACATGCTAAGGAACTGAATTTGTTATAATTAGCTTATATTTTAATACTAATTAAATAATACAGTTGCAGTAGTATGTGCAGAAGTAAAATCACATGCATCTGTCCTTTGAAGTTAACAGTGATTGTAACTGATGTAGCCTTACTTTCCTATACCTGCCTCTAAATATGTTAAAGACTTTGCTGTAACTTCTGGAAAGGAATCTATTTTTTTATTTGTAGATTCTGGACTTAATATGTTTAATCTTTGTTTCTGCTTGGGCAAGCAGTATTTCTTCTTTTTCTTCACTGCTTTAACCTATAACAATTTCAACTGAAAAACAGTTGGAACTAATTAATATGAATATGAAGTCGAATATATATGCACTTGTGTTCTTTTTCTGACTTTTGAACCAGACATTGGTCCCTAGCAATGCAATCTGCTTTAAGCACAGGCCTAAATTTAAATAATTTTTTTCCTGTTCAGGACTTGCTAAGTTACCTAAGTTTTTAAAATCCTTTTGTAACATGGTCAATCACTCCTGAAGACAGGGGAACTATCCCTTCTTTATAAACCCTTTGTTGACTTCACATTGTTTGATTACATTCAATAAACTATGAAAGGGATTAAAGAGAAAAGAGAAAAACAAAATCTCCTCACTGTGGTGCCTGTGTCTTCTCAAATACATATTCCTATCTCTGCATTTGATTTGTACTATTCTTTTTTAGGTGCCAATTTTTATAAAGAATGGAAATAAAACCTCCCTTTTTGTTCTGTGCTGAATTGTTTCTCTCAGCTGCCTTTTCAGTCACAGCATGAGCAGTGGCTCAAGGACCAGAGAAAAGAACAGCAGAATGGGAGGAAGCACATTTTTTTTTAAAAAAAAAAAAGGAAATAGAGAAATTACTCGGGAATATTAAATGATCACATTTTGCTAATTTAGGTGCAGAACTGTACCAGGGCAGGAAAAGTCCCCATTGCCTTGGATGTTAGGTGCTTCCAGCTTTCCAGTCTGCAGTGCGTATGTGTAAGTTCTGCTGAGAACTGCTGCTCACTCCCAGGTTAAATGCTCTGTGTCCCAGAGTGGTGCAGTTTGCTTCTCCATTGAGACATTTCCACAATATGTGTATGGTAATCCCACTGGGGGAAAAAAATCAGCAAAAAAGAGATTTAACAAGTCATTGAAGAAGGTAGAATTGAAGATCAATAATGCTGTATTTGGAAACATCCTCCTGCTTGCGTGGTGGAGTATTCTTCAGCCTTGTATTCAGTGGGGCTTCTTTGTACCCAGTGTAACCTTGCCTTTTCTGCTGCTGAAAGAGCATTTTTCACAGCTATTTCTCCCCCCTGCCCTGGACTTCCATAGCAATTGGACGTACAAGCCACCCTTTTATTCTAATTTGTTCTCTAAATTGGCTAAACTAATCCACATTAGCAGGTTTGCATTGTTGTGGCCATTCTGATGCAGGCGTGGCTTGTGAATGCACTAAGAGTCATGATAAATTATTCATTTTGTTAAAGATGGCATACTGCATTACTTTTCTTACTACTTTTGGGATTGCTGCTCTGAACTCTTGAAATTTTCCTGGTATTTGCTTCTCTCACTTTCTTTAATATTCTTAGAAGCCATTTGTGTCTGTTTTGAATTCAGTTCTGTAAGACATTTGTCTATTAATGAGGGCATTTAATGGACTGATGAACGAAGATTTGGAGATGTTTATGGCAAGGGTTTAATTCTTTACATAAAATAGAGAAACATGCAGATAGCATGGTGACCAACATAAAAGAAGACTGATAGAATGGAAGGAGAATCAGAAAATCAGTGAGGTAGGAAAGACTTATACCTCTCTGGTATGTAAACCTTTAATACATTAACACTTACCATCCCAGCCCCGGTCCCATTAAGAAATTAAAACCCATAAAACTCTAGTATGAGTTCTAGTATCTCCAATGAGATCACATTTCATGACCTGTACCAAAAATATGATCTTTGTGTAAGCCAAAGTACAAATGGTAAATTATTGAAAAATATTACTCAGTTAGAGGAAATCTCTTGTTTTTCCCCTTCCAAGATAAATTCTGCATCCTGCCTTAAATAACTCCTGCCCTTAAATGACCTCAGTGACTTGCTCAGCTCCTGTTCTGTCATTGGCACCCAGATGTAAGCTTCCACAGCTGCTGCTCCAGCAGTTCTGGGAATGGCTCCTAAAGACAACACAGAGGTTTCCAAGCATGTTGTCCTACATCTCTTCATAAGAAATTGTATGATTTTAGGCTACATGGTGAGACTCATATTGTGCTCATGGCACTCAGAGGCAAAGTAGATTCTATGAAATGTGGATTGCTACTGAAACTCTGAGTAGCTTCTCCAAATGCTTTAAATAACAAGAATATTCAAAACCTCTCCTAGGACCTGTGAGCCATTGTCTTAGGCACCATACAAATAGATGCAACTTGGCCTATGGGCACCTAACTGCTGTTGATGTTCTCAGACACTTCACTGAGCTGCTTCTGGGCTTTTTTTGCTAGGTCACGTTAATAAAACTCCCCAAACACTTAAATCATCCCCTTGTTACTGTGTTGGAATTAAGACTGAAGGCAAAACCTGCTCAAAATGAGTCTGTCTCCTTAGTTGGGCCCAGTCTTGTGTGTGTATGGAAAGCACATCTAAGGTGGCTGCAGACTGCCAGTAGCTACAGGCTTAGCCAACCAGCATCAGCAAATAAGTTTGTGCATGTTCTGATGAATCAAAAATTTAGATTCTGTTATTTCTAGGGTGAAAGAGCTAGATTCAAGGTCCTGCTCTGCTTAATTTATAGCTGGGACTTGAATTTGGTGGTTCACCATCCCGTCAGAAAGGTGTAACTGCAGTGGTAATAGATGTGCTGGTGAAAAGGTTTTTACTTCCCCTGTTGGAGTTGTTCCAACTTTTTCTGGTAATTAAATATTGAAGTAGAGACTTCAGCCTCAGTACCAACACCGCTGACCTAAGCCACTGTGCTGTAGGAACAATCTCTTTTGTTCACTCTCTGGTCCAGAAAATGTTTCTAAGGGGAACAGCTACTGTCAGAGAAGTGGAGAAACTGACTCAGGAGTAGCTGGCAGGCTGGTTGGTAAAGTGCTCAGGTGAGAAATGAGAAGTTTTCAAGTGCCTGCGCTAACTCAGACATGTGAACCCAAGCCTGTTTTGGAATATATATGCTACCCATAGCCTTACTGGTTCTTCTGTGGTAGAAAGTTGTGGATTTTTGTGTCTCCTGGATGGGGAACTCCTCACCTACTTGAGCAAATTGTCCATTTCAGCTGACTAATGGGAGAGTAGTCACAGTGGGTGAGCTTAAGCAGAAGGAAACCTGATGCCATGCTTATCTGCACTTCTCTGTTGCCCAGCAATTCCTTCTCTACCTATTGGTTTCTGAGGGTCTTTCTTCAGATAAGCGTATTTTGCAGGTGGTGTGGCAGCACTCCTGAAAGTTAAGCAGGGCAATGCTGGGCAGATGCCCACGTACGCACCTCTGAGTCTCTGCAATGGGCTGCAGTCCCTCTGCCTCGGGAGGATTGTAGCACATATGGAGGAGGTTCTGTATCACCTGTATTCTGGAGGGGCTGAACTTCCAGTGAACTCCCTGCTGGAAGCCAGCTCACCTCAGCTCTATAAGAACCTAGACCTAATGATTTGCTCAGATTACAAAGGCAAACTGGGACCTTGAAGTAGATCTTCCATGTCCTTATGTCTTCATCCTGAGAATATCCTTCTTCTTTTGCAGGCTGGAAATATAATAAGTGACAAGTAAGGTCCATTTGCCTAATAGCACTGAGAAATGTGATTAGGAGGAGTTACACCAGGCATTTTCTGTGATAATGCCTGTTTTTCTTCTTTTCCTTTTCTTCTTTCCAACTTTCTTTTTCCCTGAAAAGCTCAGCCAAAGTCAATGTGAGCAGATGATGTGAATCATTAAAACTTAACGGTATCCTGCATGCACTGGCTCATGCTTCAGGGACTGTATTTTGTCACTGCTGTTTTGTATTTAATGGAGTCATTTAACACCTATGCTTAGCAGGTGTCAAATCTTCAAAAGCTGGGCATGTTTTGTAGTGAATAAGAAAGAACAAAAAAGACACGGACCAAGACGCTCCAGGACACCCAAGCATCTCTGCTATAGAATCACTGACTCATGCTGAGGCCTGAAGGTTCATCAAACAACCGGGAGGAGAGCTTTATTTAATGATGTACTGCATTTAACCCCTGAAATCCAGGCTACTTGCTTTCCCTGTGATACAGTTTGGAAGGTTCAGTTTTTGGTTTTCAGGCACTAAGAGTTGGGACAAAGATTCCCTGGCATTTTCAACGCACCCACAACAGCATTGAGAGCCAGTGCTGTGCCTCCTTTTGGTAACACATTCTCTATGTCATGTCACCTGGAGTGACTAGTAGCAGCATTATTAATTAAGGTAGTAGTTTTATAGCTAAAGGGAAAGCTTTTATTTTGCTTCCTGGCTTTTTATTTTTTTTATCCTTTATTTTTGTGTGATTACAAAGTTAATTTTTTTTTCTGAAACAAAATGCAAAAACCCCACAAACATTCCTTCTTTTGTCTAGTTAGAGAAATTCCATCCTTAGCTTATGTCAAGCGTCTTCATTTATATCCACAATGAAGTTAGCCCATTGTTCTTTGAGAAGCCAAAATACTCACATTAGAAACATGGTCATGACTAACTTGATCTTGAAGAGATTAGATCTGAATAAACTTTGAAGGCTGGGCTAGTAATGTAAAGTGAGAACTATATTTTTTTTAATAGTTGTGGTCTTGCCAGACTAATCTTTTGAAAGATGGAAGATACATACAGTTCAACAATAGCTTGTGGTTGAATTTCATAACTGTCACAAGGGACTCCAGAATACATATAGTCTGTAATAAAATGATCTAATAGCAGCTGGATATGCATGTGATAATCCTTACTGAAGACAATGCAACTATTTAAGTGAAGAAGTAGATTTTAGCCTGTTAACTATTATACCAGAGAACTAAATTCTTCCCTAAGATGTGCTTCCAATTTGATTTAATATATTTGTGCTAGAAGAAAAATCTATTTGGTGTTTTTTAGTGCTGTACAGGGAACACAAAAGCTTGAGAAAGAAAGTATCTCATCTGTAACTGTAGCCAACAGTTACACTTCACATTTTTAATTCTAGATTCTTTCCTTCCTCTATTTTGAAACAATTTCTGCTGGCTGTTCTTCTCAGTCTTTCCAATGTCTTATTCAATTTACTACCTTTCCCCTGAGCAAAGGAAAATCCTCTTTTGTTTTTCTGATGATCAGTTCTTTTAAATTGAACTTGTAAGTAAGTCTCATTCATTTTACGCAATCTATCCACTGGAAAACTTGAAGGTGAACAGTCCTTCTCCCTATGGAAAGTATTAACAAATAAGGAAGCTGCAGTCTTTCTTTTAAACTCACAGAACTAAAAAGAAATCTCACCGATCTGTATGGGACCTGTGGCCAGAGTATCAGCACTACAACGTGAATTTCTGCTTTAAAACTGGCTTACCTACATGCAGATCATGAGGCTCTGCCAACAGACAACAGCACTGTCCCCTTGCCAAAACACCGGGGGTTCCTGCATGAGATAATGCTGGCTCAGGTATATTTATTTCATATGGTGATTCTCTGCTGGGTCTCTAATTTCATCTATAAAGGATTCTCTTGCAGTTTGTTAGATGCCTTTGTGACCTCTGAGTAAACTATTTCTCATTCAGGGCTTCATTTAACAGATACCAGTCATGATTTTAGATTAAGGCTTGTATGATTAAGCTGGGCGTTAACATTAGTTGTTGAGCTATCTGTGATATACCTTTGTATGGATGGTACTGTTCGAAGCTGCATCTGCAAGTTGAAAGGACAGCGATCTCTCCTAGGCAATGCAGTACCTCTGCATCCAACCTCCTGGTGGTAGCTGATGACAATTTGGCGACAAGTCTGTCACTGCTGGAGCTAGTTTTGAGGGGTCTGCATAGCAGTGTTTTTAAAAAGCTTTAAGAAGGGGCTGATCTCTTAAATTATTAATTCCTCCTTAAGACATCCTTGTTTCATATAGAGGAAGACTTGCCTTTGGCTTTTGACAACAGAAGAGGAAGAAAGGAAGAGAAGCTCAGATGTGGATTAGCTTGACTTCTGTCTTTTGGGATAGAATCCTGTAATTGTAACTGTTAGCTTCCCAGGGTTAAAGCAGATTGGACACTGAATCCTTGACTAATACAGACCTTCACACTGCTGCTGAGGATGGAGCCAGTGACCCTGGTAATGGAGCCCCAAAACCCTGGAGAGAATACTGGTCTTTTTTCCCCAAACAGGCAGGCCTGTTCAAGCGGTAAGTCTGTTCTGATAAACAGCATGGAGAGCATGCAGGTTAGCCTGCTTTTCCTCATGTCTCCACTTGGTGTTGAAATGGTTAAAAATGTTAGCATTTTCTCTAGCAGAGCCTAGTTTCAGATGAATAGGGGCAGTTTGTGCCTTCTCAGTGCCTGTTTCAGGCTGTCCTCATCCCGCACAAGGCAGCACTGTGTGCTTCAGATCCTGAAGGTTCCACCGCCTGCAGGGCTTGACATTTTTAACCTATTTTTGGTAAATAAAAGGAAAGAAATAAAGTAATTGTTAACTCTTTGAGGTTTGAGGACTTAGCTTTGGATACCTTCTTCTTCCTGGAGTACCACTGCAGCATAAATCAGAATTTGCAAGTATGTCCATGCCTAGCAACTACACTCAGAAGCAACTGTAGAGATTTGAACACTACAAATTACATAAAGGAATACAAAGTTGTGGGTTTACATTGAATCTGCCAGAAGGTAATCAGCCAAGTGAAAACACACCCAAAATCTACCTTTTTCCGCTTTCAATGCACCATTCACCAATTATAGAGTAATATTTGTTTTACTGTCAATCACAATATTACCGCTTAAGAATTCTGAAAATTTCTTATTCTTTCTTTTTGTTTGCTTTATTTTCCTTTTTCATCTTCTTTCATTCTATTCTCTATCTCTGTTTTTCTTGTCACCTGGAGAATTTAATCGTTTGTGCTGTCCTCTATATGCTTCACAGTGATCCCTGTTTAATCAGAGCTTGAGTTCAGTGAGTAAAAAATGAAGTTAAAGAAGCCAATATGCACTTCCAGCTCACTGCATTACCATGTCCATATGTGGTTTGGGTCTTAATGGAAAATAATGCAATATAAAAACCCCAAAATAAAGCAGCCTGCCAGGAAACCAAAAGCTATCAGAATCTGGAGGCTGGTAAAACGAGCATTACTGTGGGCTTCTCTGCTCATGTTCAGCAGCCAGCTGCAAAAGTCTGCCTTGGGATGGACCTGTCAAAAACACAGATGAGAGTCCCTTGGAACTAATCTTGAACACGGTCAAAATTAAAATATGAGGTGTTTTAAATGAAATATGCTGTATTCAGCAGAGTAGCATCTGAAACACCAAGGTCTGTTCCATCACAGCATACCTGACCTGTTCTACCCCCAAGCCACTGGCAGGCTGTCAAGCTTTTGGCCCTGCTGGAGGAGAAAAACTATTCTGTTGATTCTGACATCTAAACCAAATATTAGTGTCAACCTAAAAGTATTAAAAGCAAAACTAATTCCATCTTGACATGTTCCTAACAATTGCTAGCTCAGGAAGGACATTATGAAGTAAGATTTATTGTTGCCTCTAGAGAAAGCTTCTTTATTCAAATTAAGAAAAAAGATGAATTTGAGGCAAGGTTTGCACTTTTTTGTATATGCTAACTAATTTATTATATGTTTTATAGGAAACAGGAATGTTTCTTGCTTTGCATTAGAGCTAAATGTTCAGTGACATAAAGATGTAAGGACAGAAAGGCAATCCTATTACAAATGCATTAAAAAAGTGTTGTGCACGTTGCTCTATTTAACACGTGGCTTTTACACAATCTCAGGACAGCACATCATTGTCATTTAGGCAAAGTATTCTTTCTGACTTTAAAGCTATCAACTAAAGACAGTGCTGATTTTTTTTCTTCACCCATTTTCTGTGTATAATTTTTTTCTACTTTCAATGTTTATTTTTAAGATGAAGTTCAACAGTAACTTTTCTTCAGTCTGCTGTAGGAGATTGGTGAAAGGCAACATCTGGTAAGTAGCAAAAAAGCTCTAGCTGTCAATAAGCAAGTTAATGTAAATTCATCAGGGGCATTTACTTTTTTTTTAGAACATTATATACTATAGTCTGCTCTCTTAAAGATAATATTTACTACATTTCAGCTATCATTTGTGCTAATAATAGGGCTTAGAATTGGAGGCTGATCTCAGTTGTATGGGTGTGTGCTGCAGGGGTATTACTCCAAGAGTGTTCTGATAATAAAGGAACCTTCATGTACTGAAGGATCAGCACCAGAAGCCCTTTGTAGCATGTCTAGGTGGCTGCAACCGCATCTGTACATCGAGACCAGTTCTCCTTGCGGCATCTGAGAAGCCCCTGCCGCATCCCCGGGCAGTACGGGGTGTTGCACTGCACAGCCTTTCCAGGCAGCACAGGCCTGCAGCTCCTGCGGATGGCAATGCTGTGTGCAGATACAGAAAGGCACTTCTGTCAAAACCAGAAATACTGTGTTTCTATGGTGTGACTATGCTAAACCACAGCAAGGGCAAAAAACGTGATTGTGCCATTCAATCTCCACCACCGTTTGGGTTCTCTGCTTAGGACCAAATCCAGCGGCCCAAACCAGGGAGATTTATCTTTGGGGAAAGAAAGAACACTTCTGACTGGACAAGCTGAGTAATTCGGCAGTTGCTATACTAGAGATATGTTAGGGCCTTGGTGGAAATAGGCACTCAATCCTCTTTGTCTTTGACTCCTCTAATCTCCTTAGGCTACACTGATTTATACAGGAGATCTCTGCAGAGAGGCAGGTGCCTTGTCATAGTCACCAAGAGCAGCCGTAGTAAAAACGAATACATTTTCCAGCTAGGATATCCCAGGTCTCAGAGGAGAAAGAAGTGGTGCAGGTGGTCAGGAGCAAGATCCGTGCAGTGGTTTTCAGTCGACCTTCATTTGCATCACAAACCCATCCTCTTCCCGAGCACAAAGGAACAGCAGGGCTGGCAGCCTGCGCAGCCCCACAGCAATAGGCGTGGGGCGGGCTGGGAATCGGGAGCATTGGCTGAGCTGGACAGGGATGCTTCACACATGGCCTCCATCTCCGAAAAGCTTGGCTCTGGACAGGGCTGTTCGTCTCTCACTTTTAAGAGTGCTAAAAGGTTTTCTCTCCTCTCTGTGGGGGGTGACCAAACGCAATTTAAGTAAGCCTGTTTCTGCTGAAGCACCAGTATATTCTGGTCACCATTTGTTGTTCTCATTGTTACAAAGAATGATCTTTCCATTAACCTAATCTAAATGATCACTTGGAGGCTGCAAAACTATATGTCATTTTTAAGCTACTGTATCAGGTTGGCCTACGGGAAATTCTACAGATGCCTTGCCACAATCCATTTCTTCCCCATGACGAGCTACCAGGCTAGTTGCTTGGATTCATTTGCCACAGCTGTTTACCTCTTTGACCTCAAAGCTACAAAGGTATGGTGCCAATGAAATACAAAGGAGGCTGCCTTTTAAATTACTCTTTATAAGAATTATTTCTAAAGTAAAAAGGGACAGGAGATGGTATTCTTCCAGCTGAATGGAACTACCTGAGTGAGTATTTTGCCTTCACCTTCTAATAATTTTCTTCTTTCTTTCCTTTTTCTGTTAACCTGTAGACATAGATAAATGAGCAACACAATATTAATGTGCTTATTAGTCTGGAATAATTTAAGACAGACTAATATCTCCCTGACAGAAAATTGTCAGCTCAGGTCTATCATGGCATCAGTCATTGCAAGCTATTAAATTTCTGCACCAGAGCTAGTAGGTAGATACCTCATTTTATTTATTTCTGCAGTTCAAACATAGCCCATTTCCATTTTGACCACAGTTGTTCCTATCTCCTTATTTATTTGAAGTTATTTATAGGTGATACTGTCCCCAGCTAACAACTCAGCATGCAAGAGCTGATGAATATTAAATTATAATTTGTCTAAAAACCAAAGGCAACAAATCTAGGTCAAAGATATTGCCTTGGGCAAAGTCCACACAGGTTCTTTTGCATCACTGAATTTTAAGTTCCTGTCTTTCTATTTAAAAATGGTTTTACCTGATCAGGCAGGTGCCTTTTTATCCAAGGAGCATATAATTTAAAAACATCTCAAGAGGTAAGTGCACAAATCCTGGGCTATGTCTTGCTGAGAAAAACAAAATATTACCTCACAATATCCATTGATCTAATGACTGATCTTTGAGATGTGGGTTTGTATTTGCTGTTTGTCTCATTTTAAGGAAGAGACTTGCCCCTAAACATTAGGTAACTGATCTAAACAAAGAACTGGGAGAATTTAAGGAGCTCCTCACATTCTCACTTGTTAAAGCAGTTAGTTGGTATAAAAATCGACTAAGCGTCTCTACTCCGTCATTTCACTTTTGTATCTGTTTTTCTGCATATCTGCTAGTGCCCTGGTCATCCATGCTGTACTTACTTATACCACTCTACTCATGATCTCTCCTCTGGAGTGAATTAGTTCCCTCCTAATACAGGCTAGTTTTCTTCTGGGTCCACAACGAGTATGGCTGAAGTCAGCCTTCTGCAGGATGTGCTAGCTTTGAACAGTAATTAATCTGGAAAACTAGCAACTGAGGGTCATCTTTTTTATCAGATGGCAGATCAAGTAGGAGAGCTGCAGCAAGAGAGACTGTCTGCTGCCTGCCCTCCTCCCCCTCCCCTTACAAAAAGCACTCAGTAGGTGCAGTTTTGGCATCCGTTTAAATGAAGAAACCTGCATCCATGCAATGGATTCCCCTGTTGCAAGAGATGATGCTTGCCACACGTAGGTATGCTCAAAATTAATGCCACAGTAAGGAATTCTTTCTGTTCCTTGGCATCCTCCAAAGGTGTAGGAATATGTCCATGCCCTTGTATCTAGTTATGGATTTGAAACTTTTCTTGGTTGCATGCCTTGAGTAGTAATTCACAATACAATTAACTCTTTATTTTTGATTGATAGCATGACTAGAACAGGGGAAAAGCAGACAAAAAAGATCATAAAAGTACAGTGTAGTACTTTTTTACCACTGTAGTGAAGTTTTTATGGTATGAAGCATTACCACAGTGTTGAATTGTTCCCTCTTTGCTGAAAGGTGGGGAGAGACTATAATTTTCTTATGCTTGAATTATGTGTTGCTGCCTAGTGAAATATGCAGTCATAAGGTTCTGCAGGTCACTACTGTGACTTAGTCTTGACAATGAAAATAAAAGAACTGCAGCTCTTAAAAATATCAATTTTCAAGCATCAGTTTCAACAGGAATGTGTGTCACAGAAGGTGACATATTGTGTGTCACAGGATGGCACACATTCCCACGTGTTTAACGTTCATTCCTTGAAAAGTCATTGATTGCCAGTGGCTGCAAATGCTTGTAAAAGTGCTTATAAAAGAAACATTTATATATACATTTATAATAAATTTATATAATAAAAATATTTTATTGGGTATTTATTATGCATGTACTGCAAAAGTGGCCCAAACAAATGCAGCCTTCAGTTCTGTGTTTAATTTCTTCTGCTTCACTTCCTATACAAGAGTTCCAGCTCTGTGCTTTATCATTCACCTGTATTTAACTTACCACTTCCATTTATTGAATTGCAAGAAAGGGGGCTGCCACGTAAAAATATTGGAAAGTTCTAAGTTGTCTGACCCTAGAAAATAGCTCCATATTGATTAATGACCTTACAGATCACAACAGAATTGTAGATAGCAGTATGTAAACAATGTTGCCGGGCTCCACAAATCTCTATGATTTCATCTAATCAGTCTTCAGACATCTTCATGTTGATTTCGTAAGAGTGAAAGAGAAATGGAGAGTCCCTGTTGATAATTTTTCATAGTTGCTTGATGGATATTTCATGAAACACATCAGAAAATACACTGAATCCTTTTGAAAGCCATACTAAAGGCACGGCAGGAGCTAAGAATTCATCTAGCTGTTTCACATAGCTTTTAACATAAACCTTCTAATTTATTTTTTTTCTTGATGGTAGCTTTTCATGGAGTTTTCATGCTTGGACACAAATTTAGTCATGATATGTCTCTAAATTTAACATCATATGTGCCAAGCTAGTGTGCATTAACACCTTACACAGTGCTACAATCAGGTATGATATCTCAGCACAGATGTGGAAGATTCTTACACCACCTCATTTTTAAACTGCTGGACATACATATGTGGCTTATACATAGTTAGGCTAGAGCAAAATATATAAAAATCTGGTCAAGATTTATGCTTGAGGTAGATTATGTGAAGATGAAACAGGAAGCCTAAGTTTCTGTGTGGTGCAGCTGAAGTGGTGGGATGGAAAGATGACTGAAGTAGGTAGCTGAACAATCCTCCTGTCTAAACAGGATCACTGTGGTTTGCCCATGTGGCTCCTGATTCAAGGCATCCATAGAAGGGAAGGGAAGATGCAGGAAACAGATTAGGAAATCTCCAAACACGTGAGCTGCGTGACCTAATGTATCAATCAAAGACATAACGCTAGCAGTAACTAACACTTGAATGAATGAATCTGCAAAAGTGCCAGGTTAGCTCAACAATACTTGATACCATATAAAAACACCTAGTGTGGCGTCTAAAGAACTGACAAGTGTATGAGAGAGTCATGAATACATCATTGGGCTATTGAATGGCTTCATCCCATTGGTTCCATAGCACTTAATTGATATTCTTGCTACTTGCCACCTTATTTCAGTAAGGATACTGGAGACAGCTGCCTGACTGAAGCTGCTGGAGTTCTTGAATGGGGGGAGAGGAAGACTCTACAGCTGTTGATACTGGGGTGTGAATAAAGCAGATGACCAGGAATGGGCAAGGACCCTGGAGTGCCAGTAGTGGCCACTAAGAGAGACAAGCCAATGCAGAGGTAAATGGCTTTGTTTCCCTGAAAAATTTGATTGAAATCGTTAGATGGACTAAACGTTGGCTGCTGGGAGGAGTGAATATGTGGACAAGTACACATATTTAAGCACAATCACATAAGTTTTATTGCTTTCAGAACTTAGATTTAAAAGGCTGTTTAAGAAGAGTAAACAAAGTCCTTCCTTGAAGTCTGAAGTATTCTATTTTCTCACAAGACAACTTTTCAGTGAAAGGCTTCTCTTTAAAAGGTCATAGATATTGTCTGCCATAGAAATTGCTGAGGTCACCAAAGGTCTCTTCAAGCTACAGACACTGTGAATGCTTTTGTTCTGTTTAACCAAATATGGCATTTACTCACTATACTCTTTTTATAATACAGCTTTTCAGATTTTCTATAGAATTTATTAAATCTGTCTAGATAATTTAAAAAAATTCCTGACTCCCTAAGTAGCCATAATAAAGATAAGCAAAATACATATGAAAAATACATTAAACAGCAGAGAAAGACTTCGGTTGACCCTTTAAATGACATGTATCTTTTTGAGTCTCACAAAAAGTTTTATCTATATACTCCTATTTTTTTTGTGCATCCAGATTTGGGCATTGTAGGACATAAGGTGGAAATCTCTGGCTGGAAACTTTAAATTTTTGCATAAAAAGTGAGTTCCTTTGTCCTTTTCCTTTTACTGAACATAATAAATGAAGCTACAGAGATGCAATCCATCAAATTCCTGTTAATGAGAAAAAGGACTGAAGCAAACTATTTAAATGCATGTCTACAACTTTCCTGATTGTGCTTCCAATAATTTAATGTATTTACATTCTTTGGTGATGAAGCATCTTTTGTACTCATCTATCTTGGAAGATCTGTGCTGAACTATTTTGTGAAATAAACAGAGATCAAATGCCTCTTAAATGTATGTCTAACTACAGGAGTAGGTAAACATTTGGGAGATTTGATAGGTGTCAGGCTCAATCCGTATTTGCAGGATAGCCCAGGGACATACATACCTAAGTGACAACAGCCTGCTGTCCTGTGAGCTAAAGCTGCAGCACATTCCCTTTCTATTTACAACCTGTCTCCAACATTGCAGAACTTGCATGCTAAATCTAAATCTTACCTGTGCTCTTGAAATAAAGGCACGTAGGTGTCTTCTGCGGTTCCTGTACCACTGAGTAAAAGAACTGGAATATCCCATGCCCTGGCTATACGCTGACCCTTTAGTCTATCATAAATTGGTTGTTGCACAGGAAAAAATCACGTTATGTGGCAGAGGAGAACTGCTGTCACTTTCTTTTCAACACTGTTTGGCTGGCTACTGTGCTGCAGAGGATGTTTTCCTTTTAAATAGCATATTTAGTAGTTACTGAGAATGACACAAAAAAAAGCCCTTCTTAATGGTCTCAGACAGATGAAAGACATGTTTTAAGATATTAAAATATTGCTTAAGAATGTTTGAGCTTGACTATATATTTCTTAATTTAAGTTATTTTTTGTTATTCTAATTCCCTGATGAAAATAACATTGCATCTGTTATGGCTGTATAAGCCCATTTGTTAATACACCTGTCAGCTTCTTTCTTCTAACGCATTATTATGTTTGTTTCCTCATTAAAACTGAAATAAACAGAAATAATTATGCTGATATACTTATTTTTAACACATTAAAAGCTGGTAGTTTGGATAGTAGATATAACTTTGTAGTACATGCTCACTTTCAGAACTGTAACCACTCTACTTCCCCCATTCCCATTATTTACTAAAGCATATATTACATTCAGCATTCTAAAGAACTCACATTTTAATACATAAAAAGCTCTGCCATGTAACAAAACAACAGGTTGGTTTTTTGTATTAGACCTTTTGTGCAGGGGAAAAACACCTAAATATATCAGATGCTGATCCAACTGTGTAGGAGAGCTATATCTAATGAAAATCACTCTTCCTTAATTTTTTTGCCTCAGCAAAGTTAAGTTTGATTTTGTTTTTTTATGATGTAGAAAACAAACCACACTTAGATAAGTGATGTGTTGATAATGCTTGAAGGATATAAATGCAGGTTAGAGAACTATTTACTTTTACCTCATACAGGCATAGCTATTTATTCATTTTTACCTGTTCAAGTAATTTTTGCATTTATAATTCCTTTTATAGATTATCATTCCTAAATTGTTTAAGCACACGATTGAACACTATTAAAAAACAATGGAACCCAAATATATAGTTGAATTTAAACATGTTTAAGTGTTTTTCTTAAGTAAAGCCAGCGCCCCAAAATATACCTTTGATAGAAAATCAAAACGTTAACATCACAGTCGTATGATTGTTTGTTTCTCTCCTGATTGTTGATTGCCTGAATCTGTTCCTCACAAAATGAGCAGCAGAGCTGCCACTCACTTTAATGAGACATGATCAAGGCCATAATTTTTACCAGGATGAACACATTCCTTATGAGTGTACCTGCATTGCCCACCACATAATAAGTATAGCAGTTTACATGATTAAACCCATCAATATTTAGCAGTTGTTATGTTAAGAATGAAGATGCTGATGGAAGAGTTCCTCCATCCCATGAGAGCTGCCAGAACCCCCCATGCCCATGGCAGAGGGGGTTGGAACTTGATGATCTTTAAGGTCCCTTCTAAACCCAACCATACTACAATTCTATGTCTCTATGAAATCCATGTGCTCTGCTGGACACAGTTTTTAAAGTTAAACCACAGGATTCCAGACTGGAGACCAGCCCACCCAGGCCCCTAAGTCACAGATGATAGTAATCAGCTGTGGCACAAAGGGATTGTGTATGAATGTATTTTTGCATATCAGAATTTTTTTTACCTCTATTACCCTGTACTCCCCAAATTCTGAATGCTGATGACTTTGTTAGTTTGATTCACTTAACCAAATTGCCTGTTATTTTCAAATAAAAACTACACTAGGTGCATAGGCATTTGCAACCAAAAAATATATCAGTACACAAATTTTTTAATTATTCTTTTTAAAATTATTCATAGACTACAAATCTATGTAATTTCCCTTTTCCTTGAGAAAACCTTTGAATCGGGGAATAACTGAAAATATAAAATTTCCTTGCATACGTGATTTCACCATAAATGGAAAAAAAACTTCACACTTAAGCTCCAAGAACAATCTGGAAGAACAGATCTTTGTTTAAAAAATTCTGACTGTGAAAAGAAATCTGAATAAAAAAAATGTCCTCTCATTGATCACACAGACTCATTTCTTTCCTAACAGTAATTTGTAGGCTGACATCTACATATTATCTGCTATAATATGCCACTCCAGATTATTTTGATTTGAGCTTTGTACACTAAATATTATATTTCTCAAAACGTGGCTTGAAGTTTGTCAGCATTAGAAATCTTTTGACCCTGATTCACCACTCTGAAGATGAAATTCTGGCCGATAAAACATTTTCTTAATAATGATAATGTGGTTGTTATTTCACACTTGGAACATATAATTAATATTAATTTTAATGTTAATTTTGTCAATATTATTACTGTTTATTGTTGTTGATACTTATTCTATAATGCTACATTATAACCATAATAGCCAATAAAGTTTGGTGATATGCAGTAGTACAATAAACCAACAGCAATAGTAATAATGAAAAGTAATAAATAATTAATAGCATTTTTGTAATACTCAAAGCTTCCAGCCAGAAATGAGGTCTCATCAGGTTCTAGAAGCACTTAGAAAGCCACAGTCTTTCTCCCACAAAACATATATGTAAATTGTTTTGAGACAGGGAAACACACAGCAACGTATAGAATTCCTAATCAATACATATTGTAAATTTTTTTTAACTGCAGGATTGTTAAGGAAAAAATATCTCTGATGTGATGCATGTTGTTGCTTATTCTCATCATTATGTAGTTTGGTTTTCCTGAGAAATAGCATTAAGCCTGCTCCGAGGATGAGGCAGCACACCACAGGGGAACTGTTCCTCAGGGCCTCTCTGGAGCACTTGTTTCTCCTGTTCAGCCGTTGCTGATAGTTTCATATGGTCTCTCTCTGCCAGGTAGCCTGTTGGACTTACTGAAAATTCCAATTGCTTTCTTACCATCTCTTGCTACCAAAAATAACTGCAAACTATATTATGTAGGTGGTGTCTTGAAAGTAAATATAAAAGCCTTTAATCAGAATTATAGGGATTTTTAACAAGCCTCCCAAACTCTGCCATGTCTTCAGGCAGCTAAGAAACAAAAAGCTCACAGTTTTCCTAATTGGAATACTAGAATTATTTAAAGTGAATACAGGTCCTGTATTTCTCCTGCCTCAGAGTACATTCCTTTGAAAACTTCAGCCAAGGGCTTTAATAATTTAAATACTATCTTCCTTTTTTTCTTTTTTTTTTTTTCTTTTTAGTCCTGTGGAGTAGATGATCTCAAATATCAAAATCAGTAATAAAGAGCTGATGGCATTGTGGACACATGGGCCTACTTGACCTTAAACTTTGCTATTTAACATTTTCTACATGCACAGTATGTGAGGAGGACTTCTTTTCCCTGGTATAGCTGATTAAAATGGCTGCATGAGGAGAGGCAGGGGAAAGGGATGGTTTACCTGGCTCAGGTCATTAGCTGCTCTCAACTTCATCTCAATCAGAGCTCAGCTTAAAAAGAATCAACTTTCCAGTCAGCTCCCATGGCAGCACTGGGAATAAGCAATATACCCAGGTATCGGTATGCACTGGACTTCCAGCTGGAAGAGTGCTGCACTTCAGAAAGGGGGAAAAAGCTGGGATGTACACTGCAGTACTGGGGCCATGTGGTGTTCTGATGACCTGCAGAGGACCCCCAAGAGAAAAATTTTAAAGCAGAATTATCTCACTCCCCTAATAAATCAGGCCAATAGAGAATCCCAAACCACAACTCCAAATCTTAACTGTCCAAAAATCTGGGGAAAGTTTATCCCTGGCTTACAAGACTTGGGCCTGCAGGTTTTCCCAGCCCACAGCGCTGATATGAATCAGAAATACTGACTGTGATTTGTATGTCAGCTTGGAGAGTCAGCTCTAATTCAGGCAAATCACAAGAATTTCTAAATTAGATTTGTTACACCTCAGCTCCAGTTCTGGGAAAGAAAATACACTGTTACAATCAATTGATCGATCGATTGATATCTATCTATCTGTCTGTCTGTCTGTCTGTCTAATTTTTTCTATGCCTATACCAGCTGATTAGGGCGTCCATAAGGTGCAGCTTAGAAATCTGGGCTCGGATGAAGCAAAGTAAACATTTTCATACCTATGGGAGTAACGCATGCCTTCTCCGGGAGCGGTCTAGGCATTAGTACCTATATGCTATGCTGCTACATTTTCAGAACAGCCCTGGTCACAATTATCTTCCAAACTTCTCCCTGGGATGACTAGGGAATATCATTCACTGATCATTCCCAGATGCCTTGCACACATTTCTGCTCTGAAAATTAAGATAGTTAATAGGACGGACACTGGCTGTTCCATGCCAATTGGCCTCATTGCGAGGGTATGCTCATCTTAGGTGTCTTTATTTTAATCACATTTTGTTGAAGTAGTCTTGCTAGTTGAGCTGTTCAGGAGGCAGCCTTGTCAATAGATGTTTGGAAGGAGCCAAAGCTCTTGGATGGTGATACACATGCAGCTTTGTGGTCACAGCTCATGACGTAAGGGACTGTAGCTGAATGAGGAACATCTTTGTCTCCAGCTTTCTAAGATTTTACAAAAGTGCAGATGAAAATGAATAAATATCTGTTGGATCCTCTGTGTCTTTTCCTTTTCTTATGACTCATTCTGTTTTTCACGTACAAAGCAGTGCCTGGCAGCCTCACATGGGATTATGGGATGTATGTAATAGTATTTTCTCCCCCAAGCTATTTGTGATAGATCTAAAGGGAAGATCATTAGATAGAGGAGGAGAGGCGTTATGCTCATTCTGGTAGAAACAAAAGAGGCTGTATTTGTAAAAGTGGCGGGAAATGAGAATGCTTTCACCACTAGGAATGTGAATGTCTCTCAGCCTTGCACGTATGTGATCCAAGAGCAGAGGAGAGAAGGTTCCTCAGAGCCTTGACACAGCTGGTTGTTCTTCCACACTGAAACACTCTGGAGATTTCAGTCCAGAGCCAATTTCACAACATCTGGATTAGTTTGAAATTCACTTGGATTCATTCTAGCAACCTTAGCAGGTAGCCTGGGGAGGCTTAGGAGTGTTTGTTACTGGAGGTCTTCACCACAGCTTGTACAAAACACCTGTTCAGGACTGGCCTGGGTGTAACAGAGTCTGCCTTGGGCCAAGCCCTGGACAGCTGATCATTTGAGGTCTCTTTCAGCCCTGTTTTTCTAAGTTTCTATGAACATACCGTAGCTGGGTAAGAACATGAAAAGTATGAGGCCCTGACTAAAGTCTGGAGAGAAACTCCTTTCTATGTTCATTCCAGAATCCAGCCACACTCTAATGGATTTGTATATACATCATACAATATATTAATAGCAGACCATTTTTAGAACATGTTGACATTTTTTGGTATCAGCAGAGAGATTTGAATTGCTGAAAGACAAACACTTCAGGAATTTTTTTTTTTATCTCTCTCTCCCTCCCCACCCCCCCAGTTCTTTAATAAAGTTCTT
>JANZLQ010000005.1:23939176-23964880 GCA_026212715.1 Elanus axillaris
TTGCAGTTTTCTGCTTCCCCCCCCCACCCCCCCAGTTCTTTAATAAAGTTCTTACATGTGGAAAAAGTAAGATAACCACATAAATTTTAATGGCACTGTAAAACCAGCTATTCACAAAGGTTCAAAAGACTAGTAATTAATTTGCACCTACCTTTTTCTTGCTTGTTTTATAAATGAACATACCTTGCCTCTATTAGATTACCCTCTCCCAGCAAGTGACTTTAAACATTAATTGCCTGAAAAATTCAGGTCAGGTGCCTAGCACCTAACTTATAAGACACTTGGAATTGAAAACATCTTCATCCAGTGTTGTCAGCTAAAGGATGTGAGATAGAGGTTGTGTTGAGGTTCACAGAAAGAGACTGAAATATGAAGGAGTGAGTTAGAAAAGTTTCTGAACACAATTGCAGAGTCTCCCTGTTGCAAAAATTACAATCACTTTTGGCAAAGCTATGCACCTTGGAATAGACTTTAAATCTTTAAAGCCAAGTAAACAGGCAACAAAGTCAACAGTCACATTATGATTAAATCATCTGAAAGCATGCATATGTCTGTGTCTTCTTATCTGTTTGTGTGTGCAAATATTCTCTATTAAGAATTATCAGCATTAGAATTCAGGAGGGTGATTAAAAATGTTTGAGGATAAAGACAGTAAATAAAAAATTATGTGTCTCTCATTCAGTATGAATCAGTAGTATCAGTAAAAAGTTTTGTCCTTGCAGGAAGAAAATTGCATTTTAGAGGAGATTAGGACCTTTAAAATAATGTTCACTTATTGTACTACAATAATGAAAAAGAAAACAGTGGAAACATTGATTTGGTACAACTAGAAGGACAAAGCAATCCTACTCAGTTCAGCAGTTCCAGTGTGCGTCCATGAAAGTCTCTGGAAAGATACCTCAGGAGTCTGCCTCCTAGAAAGACGTATATTAGTGACAGGCTTGGGAAAATTAATTACGGAAAACTTACAGCCTCTGACCCTTCTGAACCATATGCACATGGTCCTTGCTGCCCTTTATATCCACCATAATGACATACTTATATTGCTGTGGAATCAAAATCATGGCAGACGTAGGATAAAAGGGTGTGGTATATACTTACTTTGCTGCCTTGAGTTTATTTTAAAATATTAATAAGCTAACTTCATATTGCCAGGCTGCCTGCCAGATCAAGTACTATCTGTCTGCATCTCTAACTTTATGCCAGATCAGGCTTTTTCTCTTCTTTTCTAATTGGCATAAAATCAGTGTAAAAGCGCATAGCCAGCACAAATCCTATATGGACAGGATATTTGCCCAAGCATGGTCCAAACCAAAGGTGCATTGCTGTGTGGGGTAGATGCAGTTCTAACACATGAGGACCATGGCCTAACAAACGCCATCTCCAGTCTCCACAAGGTACAGCCATTAATGCTGAAGGATTCCAGCAGATCCCAGGGAGCCAGAAAAGTCCCAAAGAGCCTGTGGAAAGAGCTTCTACCCAGCAGGGTCCAACCCACATATAGCATCCTTGTTACTCCAGTTTTAAGACCCTTTGTGTCATGACAAGCCAGGGACTTCTGCGATTCAAACTGTTTATTTCATGAGCACAAACCTGAGTTAGCTTCAAACCAGCCAGCTTGGATAACCATCTCTGGTGTATGCCCCAAGCCCATAATCTATCTCTTTGTAGTCTGAAGCTGTATGGTTATCTTAACTGAGTGAGCTGGTGTAAAGAGAGCTTGGTATGCCTACACGAGCAGCAAGTCATCCCACTGGATATCAGTGAAGTACTCAATCAACCATAACAGAGTTGCATGACTCACTAAAGCACTTGTAAGAGGAACAAGGTGAAAGCCCCAGATGGCCATGAGTCCTATTTTTATTACATGGTTTGAAGCCCATTTTGCACAAAGGTAGAATCTATCAAAAGTTACATGTGTTTAGGGGAAACTGTAAATGCTGACCTCCTAGCGTGTGAGGTACTAAGTCATAAACCACAAAAACATCTAAGTCACAAAACAGTGCTTGTTGTTAACAAATTAAATGTTATTATATATGAATGTAGAGTTATAGAAAGAAATTAGCTAATACTGCTAAAATTCAATGCCAGTATACTGAGTAGCCCCATATTTAGATTTATTTTATCAGTTATATTGATTACCACACTGATGATGCAAAAATCTTATATGGCATTTCAATAGTATAATAATTCTTTTAAAATTTTTCAACACTAATAATAAAAGAAAGTTTGTCTCCAGAAACAGCTCAGACTTATGGCTTGTTTCTCTTTTTCTTGCTTCATTACAGTGATGCTGCCAGTTAGGTTCAGTGATAAACATAACTTATGCACTCCAGGCCAGAATTGATTTAAATTATGCCTGCAAAAAACTGTCATTGGTTAAGGTACTAGGAGATGGGTAACTTGAATTACAAGTAATAAAAAGTCTAAAATACTCTTAGAAAGATTTTTCTTCATTTCCCTATGAAGTGACAAGAGGTAAATTCCCTGTTATTCAACTTACCTGTTAAAACAAAAGTGACTGTGTACCTATAAAGACAAACATTCAGTTGGAACTGAAAACTCAAAAGTTTAGAAGAATGTTTAACCAATATGCATCTGCCCTGGGACAAATCTTGCCCTCTGGGGCTATTACAGAAACACAACATTGCTGGAGGGAGAATTATTCAGGTTAAAACATTCTCCTTTATTCACCAGTCCTGTGAAAGAGAAGTGTGAAAATGGGATCCTTTTAAATGAAAAGTCCCAACTAAATATTCGAGTCAATGGAAGATGACATAGCAATAACTCTGTTTAGGAATAGGCAAGGAAATTCCATTTTAACAAGGCATCAAATATCAAATTAGAACAGCATAGCATCAAGGAATTCAAGTTCCTCGTACTGCTAACATTTTAATATATTCAGAGGTGTATGACTGGCTTTTCTTTGCTGTATGGCGTGGCTGAGAATACATCAGCATTAAGCAAATAATGGGAGTGTTTCTATGGGCTTCAGTGAGAGCAGGCCTTAGTCTAATGCGTTAAGACATCATCCAAGTAATTTTCTTCTTGCCATCTTCAATTTGGTGCAATGCATTATCATAATAAAGGGAGCTGGGAGTAGCAAGACTTGATTAAGTGTCAAAACGCTCTCAGAAACTCAAAGAATTGAGAATTTTAGTGTCAGTTCTTTGATTTTCAAAGCAGACAATAATCTTAAAGGACAAAAGAAAAATGGGCAAGGAACAAGTCAGAACACTCATATTTAAAAATAAAAATACACAGTGAGGTCCTTAAATTCCTGCTGTAAGCAACACAGGACTGGGAGGGCTTGTTATACACCCCTTTGTACTGTTGAGTCTTTGGTCAAGACCCTCAAAAGTGACTAGGGGCTAATCATCCAGCTCCTGCTTATTTCTGTATGCATTAGGCTGGTAGCTGAATGCAAGGGTTGGGGCCTTCACAAGTTTATACCTCTGCTTATCCACATTAAAAATAATACTAAAAGTATTCAGACTTCACTTGAAAGCTAAAATAATGATTCTTAATAACATTTTTGTGAATTACTTTATTATTTTATCTCCATTTTGGTTATGAAAAAATAGAGTTATAGAGCAACAGTGACTTGTTTAAAGTTACATTCTTTTTTTTTTTTTTGACCACTGCCTCTCTTGAGGAAGACTAATATCCCCTATCTGCAAGCAGCATTGGAAAGATAAATTAATTAATATTTGCAAAGAGCTTTGAAATCCTGAGCTGAAAGGTGCTAGATAAGTGTAAAGAATTATACTGTAAATTATGCATAAGTATTGTGAATGCCGCTTTTTCAGATGTGTCTGCTACAAAGATCACTCAGTAGTTCAGACATCTAAAACATGGATGATGCGAAACTCTTTAAGAATTGATTAGTGTACCTTTGGGGGTATAAGAATGGCAGTCTACAGCAATGCAGGAGACAACAGCTCCTATATCATGAGGAAAATGACATTTCAAAACCATAAGAAATTCCTTATGCCTTTGAAGTTGCATCTTAGTTCAAAGTCAGTCAGTATTCTTTATTTTTCATATAATTATGAAAGTGGTTTCATGTCAATAAGTGCTTTTTTTAAAAAGAAAACAACCTAGATGGAGCAGTTATAAATCCAAGAAAAACTCTCTTCTCTGCTGCTATCAGCCACCATTCGGGCTCTCCTGAAAGTTACTTAGGAAGCTTCTTAAGCAACTATCTACAGTTGTACTGCTTTAAAACCAGGGCTGAATACAAAACATAAAGTATTATATTCTTCAAAGGCCTGGAGAAACAAGACTGCTAATGAGACAGAAATGACAAAAGAAGGAGCAAAATGTGCATCTGGGCAATTAATAATGAAGCTTTGTACTACAGGAGTGGTCAGAGCCCTACGTAAAAAAGGATACATTTTGTCTGAGTCCAGGTCTATGCAATGAGCAAACTTTTTCCAGTGAACCGCTGACTACATCGACTACTGACTAGACCAGACAGCCCAAGCAAACTGGCTAGGACCCTGACTTCAATGCCTCTCTTGGGAGTGGCTGGTACTAAAATGGGATTGAATGTCCTAGTATGGGATTTTCATGCCACAGCAGGAAGGAAGGAACTGCAGGTCTACTGATTATTCCATTAGCAAAACACATTTCAGTGAATAATCTTCAGAACCTGAAAATATAAATTAAGAGCAAGGGAGATGAAGAGGTTTGCCAGTATTCTCTTTTCCAGGGCAGTGGATGGGTGAAAATGCCCCGTTGATCTTTGACGTACAACATTCACAATGAAATATCTGGATAATATCTGGTAAAAAAAATTGTAAAGCACCTGCCACCAAAACAAGAAAAATGTTATTTCCCCAATTTTAAAAAAACACCAGCAAAGCTGCCCTGTTCCCTTGACAACCTGAGTCTCTCTTCCACTGGCCACAGCCTTTCTTCACCTCCCCAATTAACACATTGGCTCCTGTGCCTACAGGGCTGTCATCTCCTGCCAGCAGAGTGGCATAAATTCGGTGTGTTTAGCACAGTCCTAATGGATGTATTCAAGCTAGTAACAAAAGGTGACCTACTAGGCAAGTAGCAGAATGTATGTAGACTTGGAGGACTGTGGTGGTCTAAGCTGCAGCTAAAGCCTAAGTTTGAGTTGGAAAATAAAATTTGTGAAGCTGAACATTAAAGTGGGGGAAGAAACACGAAAGACAGAAATCCAAAGCAAAAGGCAGACAGAACATTACAGCAAGAGTGTCAGTTAAAACAAAATCTTTATAGTGGACTAATAGTTAGGAGGAAAGGAGGAAACAACGTAAAATGATACTACAGAAAATGTTGAAAAGAAAAAGCCCGAAAAAGAATTGGGTGGGAGCTGGAAGGACTGCAGGAATAAGGAGTCTTCTTATGCTTTCCTTTTTAATGCTGTATTCTTCACGTAATGATGTGTCACTGTACGATTTGAAAAAGAGTATGTATCTTTTTGGCTTTTTCATTTCAAAACCAAAGAGAGAAAGTCTGAAGAACGTGACCCTGCCTGTGAGATTGTAGCAGTTCCGTGGCCTGCATGAAAAGATCGCCAAGCTGAGAGTGAATTTTTTGTTATGCCCTGCTGTGCTCAATGGCTTTCCACCAGCCTTCTATCAATATTGACAGTGTGTAACAACCCTCCAAATTTCTCATCTCCTACCTGTGGTGAGGTAACTCCTTCACAGGATTTGAAAGCCAGCCCAGAATATGAGAAGCAGCCTGAGTTCTGGGTCACCCTTTCATCCAAACCTTGTGTGATCACCCTGGCAGAGGTGAGTACAGGTTATGAAATCCATCTTGTAAGGAGAGTTTGAACACAGCAGCATTTCCAACTCGTGAGACTCAAATTAGTGTCAAAATAAGATGTTAGGTTCTTTTTTTTAAAGGTGCCACACAAAGACAAAGTGAAGCATTATATCCCTGACAATCAGGCCAGTGGCATTCAGCTTGTTAAAGGCATAATGTCCATTTGTTTGAGTCGTAGTCAAATTGTCTGACTTCAGCAAAGAATTAACAGTGTTTTCTATGTGAATATTCTGAAAGTAAAAAAGAAAACAAAATGTGCAGTATTGTTTTGCCATGGCCTTTTCAAAACAGAAAATAATTTGTCCTGGGATCAAATGGGCATATAATGTTAATGATTTGCATAATAAGGGTGACTTGAAGGAATTTAGAAAGGAAGCAATGACTATGCATAAAGTTCTTTCAAGTGTCCTAGGAAAGCAACCACGACAGAAAGAACACATCCCTCATTTTTATTTCCCTTCACTTATAAGAATAAGAACTTCTGGATTAAATGTGACTGTGTTAGATTAAGTCACAAACTAGCAGGACACTGCTATTTCACACAGCAAATGTATCATGTATCATGTAAAAATGAAAGTTGAAAAAATGAAGATTATCACTAGTATGCTTTAACATGATGCCAGCTTAATTTTTTATTTAATTTATACATAGAAAAAGTTCCATACATTAGTGAGCTTGTTAAGAAATTATCAGCAGATGCAGTGTCAGCAAGATAGTTTTCTGTTATGGCAGATACTTCATTGGCCTTAAACTGCAATTTTGTTATTGGAGATGTGTATGTGAACTGGAAAATCACATGCTCTTGTCACTAATTTACATAGAAATTTAAAATTAATTTTTCATGCAATGCCAAATGCCTTTGTGTGTTCATAAGCTATTAGGCCATATGCCACACATTATTTTGCCAGGTGTTAACATGATAGAGACAATTTACATGCTCCCTAAGATAGCTGAGAGTTTTTGAGGGACAAAATTGAAGGAAGAATATAGGATGAAAATAACAAGCTTTGGAAAGGATTTTTTTAAGACTTGAAAGGACTTAAAAACAATGTTCTTAAAACTTCTCAGTAAGAACCACCATATACATCTTTATCCACAGACTTCAAAAGATACAGAAGATGTGTAGTGTTGATGAAAGATCTAACCTGACCTACCTTGTCCAACAAAGTTCTCACTGACTTAATGAGCTTTTAAAAAAGTCTGTCTTTAAATGCTTAAACTGGATGGAGAGTGTAGCAGAAAAGATGGTCCAAATAGACTGTACTAGCACAGTAAATTATTACATTGAGATAGTCTCTTCTCCTATCTTAGGCTTTTTACCTATTAAGTATTACTAACTATTCATTCAGGAGAGGGAGGGAAATGAATTATTTAGGTCTGTTATGTGTTAGAAATGAGGTGCGGTTCAGTAGTTTATGTCCAGTCCTAAAGAGTGTCTATCAGTTTCCCAGTTGTCATATAATTTCTAAATATCAAAGTAAAACAAAATATTGTTTTAATTCCTTTTTGCCTGTAGGTCAAATAAAACTATGCACATAGATCCACAGGCAGTGATATAAAAATGCCATACCTTTATTATTTTCTCATAACAACTGGATCATCTGAAACTCATATATATTTGCATGAGGCCATTTAAAGATACTAAGATGTGCACTACAGTGCATCCTTAAAATAGGAAAACAGATAAATATATCCTTCAGGCATACAACTGGTAACAGAAACATCCCATGAGCGGAGGTGTTGAATAGCTCACTCAATTGAACAGATTTTCAGCCCGTTGAATACTGTTCTCCAGCTCTTGCCCAATCTTAAATTATTGTAGTCATTAACATATAATCATTTAGTTGTACCATGCTGTGTTTGCCTGCTACCAAAAAGCCAGAGAGCTACTCCGTGAACAAATAATTATTAGGACACTGGTTCACTGTTCACTTAGCAACATCTGCTGTCAGGTTTGAATTACTTTGTCTCCAGGCAAATATTAGTGGTTAAGGGTAAGATTCACAGCACTGTCTGAGATGCAAGTAATAAATACTTAACAGTGGGGACTCTCCTCAGCTCAGACCTCTGCTAATTATTCTGTGCATGTGCCTGCCAAATCTCACCAGGTTCCCCCTTCTTTCCCCACTATTAGTTCAGTATGGTTACCTTCAGTGCCATTATGAAGGCTAAAGGACACTAAACATCTTCTTTATGGCCCTGGCCATACTGGTTTATTATCAGCTGCTTCAACACGCTTTAGGCTATGATGCTTCAGCTGAAGCAATTTGCTTCAGCTCAAGCAGAGGTTATGGGTATGATGCCTTTTCTCCATGTGAAATTCTGTACTCCAAGTGGTTAAAGAGCCTTCCGTGTTTGCTTCTGGGAATGCCCATACAAAAGGAGTTTCACGCTCTGAACCTGATTGTTAGTTATGCTTGTGAATGCTGCTTCACACAAGCTCCTCTGCTGGGTCCAAATGAGTACTGCTATAAATGAATAATAGGTTGCACAGTCAGACCCTACAAATTAGAGCAGTAGCACAGAAAAATACAAAAATACTCATTACATGATGCTTTCTTTTTGCCCTTGCACAAAAATTGCAGGTAAAGGTTGATGCAGCAGATGGTATTAAACAATAGGTACCAGGTAATAGAGAAACCAGCCATGGCTTTTATTTTCCAGGAGTCCCTGAGGAGAGAACAGGTTAAAATCTGGGGTGGGTGGGTTCAATCCAATTTTTACATGGGATTTGGGAGTGTTTTACATGCTAAGAGGCTGCATGTAAAACACTGAGGCCAAGAAACCAGTTACTTTCCACAGGCATAGCTAGGGCTGTGGCATGGCTTAGCCCCTTTACCAAGCCTTGCTTCTGGCTCTGCCTTCACACATGGACTGAAAAGTCCAGTTCAGACCTGGGAGGAGATGGTATCTCAGGCTTGAGGCACCTTCACTATATCTCCAAGGAGAACAGGTACCACCGAAACTTTGTGAATTTGATAAGGGCACCATAAGGTAGACAGGAACAGAATGGATATACAGCCCATCCAAGCTTAGATGCATCTGTCAAGTAAATTGAGTTTTATCAATCAGTGATGGTGGTTTTGCTGAGAATTCAAGAAAGCATGAGAGGACAGCTGACTTCAAAGTATCTTTTCTTTTTCTAGCTCTGAGAGTAGCAGCAGAAATGCTATTTTTGTAGTGTGAGGTTCAAATCTTTCTACAGCTGGCAAGAACTTAGAAAAGAAGAAAAATACATCAATATTTTCAATCACTTCTCACTCAGACCTGAATAGCTATTGACCATCATTCTTTCTACCTTTAATCTCTTAATCCAATTAAAAATTCTATAAAATGATAGAATGTATTAGATGGAGAACAATTTACCAGGGACAGTCCCACTGATTTCAAAGAAAAATTGGTACTC
Organism: Elanus axillaris; assembly: GCA_026212715.1. Lineage (NCBI taxonomy): Eukaryota > Metazoa > Chordata > Aves > Accipitriformes > Accipitridae > Elanus > Elanus axillaris. The sequence goes on from JANZLQ010000005.1 coordinate 23,948,391, forward strand.
TCCTTTACAGTGCAATTTTGATCTAAAAAATGCACTTCATGAATCGTGAGTATATTATTTATTGGGCAAAAGCCCAACCAATTTTGAATATGATTTCAAGAGAATCACTGGAAACAAAGAGGACTAGATCATGTCAAAGTTCTCTGCAAAAAATGAAATGTGCTTTTCCCATATTTCATGTTCCCAATTATAATGAAAATAGCTGTATGTCACATTATATAACATTTAATTCATAAAGCCAAATTTTGCTGGGAAATCTTTGTGCTTTGACTTCAGTAGAATCACCACAGGTATATGTCAAGGTACAATTTGTGCTGTAATATTTACAACTGATTTTTCCCCTGCATTTAATATAATTAAGTTTAGTATTGCAATATCTTTATATCAGCAAAACATCACTGGAAGCTAGATCCTCATGACCTTATACACAATGAACAGAATAGATGCATTGGCACTTGTTTTAAAAGTAAGGTACAATTAACTGTGACTGCAAATATGAAAGTTTGAGTTGAGCCTTGGAACCATGCATCAATGATCCTTTTTAGGCTGAACATGAAATTAATGAATTTTAATAAATTTCTTTTGTAAAAGGCCTTTTGGTATGTCATTATTTTCAGGCATTACTGTTGAGAAAAAAAAAAGTCCATTATTTAATATGTAGTGCTATTCTAGCATTGGCATCTGGAATTCAATGGCACAAACTTAGTGGTAAATCGACAACACTGTCTGAATTAAATTTAATGTTACCTCTTTTACTTTTCAGTATCTACTATCCTCAGAGAACATTCAACAAATAGAGTACCCATTGTTGATGTTTTCCTGTTCCTGTCACCGTTTAATAAGAATTTTAAGGCAGTACTCAATATTAAAGATAATTAAAAACCAAAAATCCATCTTCAGAGATGCATAAATAATAAATAAATAATCTTTATAATCTTAACCATTCTTATAATCTTATAAAATTGTGCATATCCCATGTATGATGCTGCCTAAGCAACAGCTGGTTCCATAGCTAAGGGAACATATTTCCTGAAATCCATGGGGCAGAAATTCTAAAAAATAAAATTTTGTGCTTCAGGAGATAAGGCAATCATCAGCTGGCATACTATTAGATGATTTTTCTGTGTATGGTTTCTTCTGTTATGTTCTGGTATTGCTTGTTCTGCTGACAGCCAGATTGACGATAGGGACTAAACCAGACCATTCTTCTGTTGTGCTCTGGCAATTCCTTTGTTCTTTGGAGAATCTTATGCATGTCTTAAATGTCCCATATCTGACACTGTATCCATCACTAAACTTCCTGGTTACTTCTGGGACACCCTTGTGGACTTTACTTGTGATGTTCATGTTAGGAATCTTTCTGAAGGGTTATGCTCTAATAGTAGAATTTATTTTGTATAAAGCATTACTGCAGGGACTGGTCAATGAACAAACTGTGATTCAGTTTTCACCTTGCTTTTGAAAGCAGCAAGGTACTTCAATCCTTCATTGAACAAATTACTCAACCATGTGTGCCTGCTGAAGGTCTCATTCCTCAGGGAGGAGAGCCTTTTCTTTTCCACTTTCTACATAAACGACATACTTTATCTTCCTTTCTTTCTTCTTTTTTCTTGGTATTGGGTTTTTGATTGGGTTTTGGTTGTCGTTTTTTTTTGTTACTGGTAGCTGGAGTAAGGAAGTACTTTACTTCTCTGTGCCTTAATAGATTCAGTAACACTCTACACGAACTTTGGTCAGGTGACCTGCAGAGGCCAAGAGCAAATCAAAGTTCATTGTCAATAGAGCCTGCCCCTGCAACCCTGAACATTTCTGACTTAAGAAATACTTAATATTTAAGCAGTACTCCCCGAGAAGACTCATACTAAAACTAGAGTTGGAAAGATGATTGACAAAGTGCGTAGACAAGGCACTTCAGGAGATGGTTTAATGGGTGTGGTTGACAGTTGGATTCGATAATCTTAAAGGTCTTTTCCAACTGAAACGATTATATGATTCAATTCTGTGACTAAGACATGATTTTTGGAAAGGTGGTACTGGATATCAGTCTGTATGTTAGTATAGAGAAGAAGTAGAAGACACTCATGAAAATTCTTTGTGTGAATGCACTTGCTGCCTAAGTGAGTTTCAGAAGTAATTTTGGGGGAAGCTGAAAAAAGAAGAATCTAGCATAGGGCCCTTTTTTTTTTATTTGAATCAGTTGACTATTCAATAAGGTAAAAGCAATGAGAGTAACAAGAATTTTTTTAGGCAGAGAAAATTTTCAGAGGCAGAGAAAATTTTGTCTTTGAGTGTGGGAGGAAATAGAGTACTGCAGGGAACAAGAAATTGAGTGTGATCCTTAGTGCAGGATGAGGAAAGAAGTAATAATGCAGATGTTAGTACAGCAGGGGCATTTTGATAACTTAATTCAAGATGTTGGGAGGGATAAATGTCTGTCCATTTCACACTGACATTTGAACAAGACTGGCAGAGGGTTTGCCTGAACTGGAGAGTGCTACCGGTTGCTCCTTATATGTTATGCAGCTAGTATAATGTCTCTTTCTTCCTTATGTATTTGACTGTGGAAATTTGAGGGGGAGGAAGTGCCACCATTGGACTTCAGTCTAACTAACTACTTTGATCCTGAAGACACTTGCTAGGGAAAATCTGAAAATTTTATATGGTTATGGGATATACAAGAACTAGATAGAAATACTATAATGTAGGCATGGACTTTTCTAAGAAATCAAGTAAAATAGTTCTGATGTTCCAATGGCAAATTTAATGTAGGGTCCTGTAAAATAGTTCTGACTCCAACATGCAGCAAAATTTCACTGAAGACTTGGAGGGTGCTGTAAAGCATCCATAACTTACATGTGAAAGTTAACATTGAAATGGATCTAAATTGTTTTGGAGGTTAAGATTAAAGCATGGAATACTCTTCTTAAACTGGAGCAAGTGTCTAAAATAAATGAGGAGATTCAGTAAAGACAAATGGAAATAAGTTCACACATGGGAGAGTAATCAAATTCAAGAACACAGTTAAATAGGGTTCATCAAGGAGTGTGTAAAGATCAAAGTAAACATAAATTTGGGATAAGTCAGCAATCATAAAAAAGGCAGTTCCTGTATTGGGTTGTATCAGTAGGATTATTGCAGTAAATATACCTTGATGCGAACACCTGCATTCCCAGTGCTGCTTTGGCTTTACTTGAAATAACACATTTTGGGATGCTGCATTTCAAAGAGAATAGAAATCTGAAGAGAATCAAAAGAAGAGCAGCAAACTTCCTAAGATACTTAAAAACTTGATCCATGAGAGTGGGATAAGAGAGCAAAGCAATGATAGAATGTGAATACCCTATAAAATAAATTGTTAAAAAAACCTGCAATACAAACAATACAATTTTAGAAAGAGGAAATCTTATGTCACAAGCCGTTATCATTTGTTAGTAGAGGAGACGAAACAGAGTTGTGCCCTGTCATGGGAGAATGTGATTAAGTATTAGAGGATGTTTAATAATTATTTCTGGCAGAAATATCACTTGCAAGGAAGCTGACTGAAGTACACTCATTTGAAATATTCACAGCTAGTTCTGGGACTGCGAAGTAATATTTGCATCAGTTCTACCATGACTCAGGAGGATAAGCTACTACAGATGACTCACTTGAAATCTCTTCCTGGTCTCATAATTCACAGAAAGTCATTCCAATGTGTTTACTTATTTAAACTAAAATACTAGACTGAAAATACCAACCTATGCCTCAAGTTGTTCAGAGTGTTGGAAGTATAAACTCTATTAATTTAAACTATTTTAAAGGGAGATATCTTTAAGGGCCAAACCAATATACATCAAGGTTTTAAAAAGCAGATGGTAATGGTAAAGAATACAGGTTTTTTTCTACTCCACTCCCTACTAGCCAGATTTTCCCTTCTAATGTAATGCAACATCTGTTTCTAATTCCAAAGCAGACCAGACTATCGTGGAATCATAGCAGATGTACTATTTTGGTAGAGATTACATCTTACATGATTTATTAGATTTGTAGAGTGGCATCTGTGACGTTTTATTATCTCGGAAATAGTAGTAATTAGAAACAACAGAGTTGCACCAAAATGAGTTTGAGCTTAATGTGAATAGAAAATCCAAATAAAGGGGTGATAGTCCAAAGTAATTCAGGAAGTTAAAAGCAAATCAAGAAGTAAGGCATATCTCGTAAATATCAACCCATTATTTTATTTATTCACAGTACAGCATACCAAATTTGTTCAGTCCTTTGCCACTGAGAGAGGAATCATGGAGAAATTACAGTGTCCCATGTATCAGAGACTATGTATAGAAGGTTGGTCTCTCTTACTAGTCATTAGGCAATACCTTTAAAAGGTGTAGCATTAAAATTGTATGAATCGGGTTAGACTGAGAACTTATTTATCTTAAGCAGCAAAGGTAGGAATCAGGCATAATTTAGTTGTCTTTATATAGAATTTAGGTATTCCAGCTCCTTTTTGACTGCCTCAGAGGCATCGAAGGTCTCCAGGCACTACAGGTTTTGAGTTTGAATTTTCATAGAAATTGTACTTTTACAGAGCTGAGTAGCTCTGCAACTGTCTTATGCTTATACAGAGCTAAGAGCTACCCAACACTCATTTTAGGCACTAAGAACACTCCCTGGACCATGCTCTTTTCAAAATAGACAGGTTGTCTCTGTTTTCTTTCAAAACATTCTTGGAAGACTATGCACCTTCTCTGTTACACTATAAAATTCAGCATTATTAAAAACATGGAGAATTATTCCTCTGAGAGTTCATTCATGCTCCTCCCAGAAGAGTTCTCTAGACATCAGGCTACATTACAGAGCCTTTTTCTATGTATCCTCCTGAGGCTGAAAAAGAAATCAAAATGGAAGGCAACCATCATGAAGCTGGACAGAGAGAGCTAGTGTTAAGGAGTATGATTTTGTATACAAATAGGTAATGTATTTGGCTAAGAAAGGGGATATATTTGTTTCTCTGCAAAGACTGTTTGCATTATTGGGGTGAAACGACTTTTGTAAAAAAACATAAATCACCATTAGAAGAATGGTGAGAGCTTTTCTCCATCACCTTAGTGCTTTATTAGGCTGTAGAGTTTTATCTGCTCATTGGTTCTTTTTCTAGGATATAGTGAATTTTTTCCAGGCATTAAACCACAGCTTAAAGAGTCACTTGTTAGGACAGTCTTGTAAAGCTACAAATATGGTTTTGAAACCTTTCAGATGTAAGCAATATTGGGTTTCTAGCATCTTGGACAGGAATACATTGCTAGCAAAACTACAAAAAAACAAACAAAAAAATTAACCAACTTTAGTGAAGGAGGTTGGTACCCACATAGAGAATGTCAGAGTTATACATTCCAAATATACAGAGGTATCTTTCTGTATGTCTTTGGACTCAACTTTGAGTTTTCCTTTTTATTAACTGAAGGTGACAGTTCACCTACACTGTCAGGCAGGTATACATCAGGCAGATCCTTGTTCAAAGTTTCTCATTTTGACTTTTGAGATGCTGCTGGCCAAGCCTACATGCCGGAGAAGTGTTCAGGAGTGCTTGTCATGGTTTTGGTCATCAACAAACTCTTCCTGCATTTTGACCCTAGCTCAGGAACAGACTGGGCTGTGCCTGCACATCTGACTCTTTGCTGTCCTTACAAAAGGATCTTTGATGGATTAATAGCTTCTGCCCAAAACCAAGTTTGCCACATGCGTCCTGAATCCAGACCATGCTGTGATCTGCCATTCTCCTGAGTACTGACCTGGTCCAGCTCTTTCTCTGCTCCACGCAGAAAGGCTCGGCTGAAAGGCCCAGCTCCAACAAAATCTTTAGATTTTTATTTCCGAAGTCCTCTTTATTTTCCTATTCAACAGAATGTGAAGTTAGGAATTAAAATGTGAGTTAAGGGACTCTGTATTTTCAATTTGTACTTAAATGACAGTGTTGCAGTCCTTAAATTTCACATGCACAAGGCTTCTATTGCACTGATCTTTTAGTGTTTTCCTTTATAACTATCAGGCATCTGTTCTGAATTAATTCTGGAATACTCAGAAAACTGAAAATATTTCTGCAAAGACTCTGAAAAAATTAATCCTTTCATTCTACATGTTGATTTTACTGTTCTACAGTTTCTACAATTAATTTTCTATTTGGATTTTCAAAAATATTGTAATATGACTGAGTAGGAGTCCAGGTAAGTACTGGTTGAAATTAAAATTTTTTAATGGAAAATATCAGATTTTTCAGCTTTTTATACTTTAAGGATTCCAGAAGGGATCAGTTCAATTATTTTTCAAAAATATTTATGTCATTTGCAATACATGGGAGAAAATTAGTGAAATACTTGCCTATTAAAAAGATTGCCTAATGAATAAAATTTGTGGAAAGGAACTTCATCCTAATTTAAAAAATAATGATGGAATTTAGGAATCGATAAAATATGATGTTGATACTTGTGGTGGGTTGACCCTGGCTGAACGCCAGGTGCCCACCAAAGCCATTCTATCACTCCCCCCTCCTCACTGGACAGGGGAGAGAAAATATAAGGGCTTGTGGGTCAAGATAAGGACAGGAGAGATCACTCAACCAACTACCATCACGGGCAAAACAGACTCAGCTTGGGGAAAATTAACTTAATTTATTACCAAACAACCAGAGTAGGGTCATGAGAAATAAAACCAAATCTCACAACACCTTCCCTACACCCCTCCCTTCTTCCAGGGCACAGTTTCACTCCCAGCTTCTCTACCTACCCCCCCCCCCCCAGTGGCACAGGGGGAAGGGGAATGGGTTTACGGTCAGTTCATCACACGTTATGTCTGCTGCGTCATCCTCCTCAGGGTCAGGACTCATCACACTCTTCCCCTGCTCCAGTGTGGGGTCCCTCCCACAGGAGACAGTCCTCTACAAACTTCTCCAATGTGGGTCCTTCCCATGGGCTGCAGTTATTCACGAACTGCTCCAGCGTGGGTCCCTCATGGGGTCACAAGTCCTGCCAGAAAACCTGCTCCAGTGTGGGCTCCTCTCTCCACAGATCCACAGGTCCTGCCAGGAACTTGCTCCAGCATGGGCTTCCCATGGGGTCACAACCTCCTTCAGGGACCCACCTGCTCCGGTGTGGGGTCCTCCTGAGCTGTAGGTGGAGATCTGCTCCCCCATGGACCTCTCTGGCCTGCAGGGGGACAACCTGCCTCACCATGGTCTTCCCCAGGGGCTGCAGGGGAATCTCTGCTCCAGCGCCTGGAGCGTCTCCTCCCCTCCTTCTGCACTGACCTGGGGGTCTGCAGGGCTGTTTCTCTTACATGTTCTCAGTCCTCTCTCTGGCTGCTGTTTCTGTGCCCACTGCAACTTTTTCTCCTTTCTTAAATCTGTTCTCTCAGAGGTACTACCATTATTGCTGATGGGCTCGACCGTGGCCAGTGGCAGGTCCATCTTAGAGCCGGCTGGCATTGGCTCTGTCAGACATGGGGGAAGCTTCCAGCAGCTTCTCACAGACACCACCCCTGTAACAACTTGTCACTACCAAAACCTTGCCACACAAACCCAATACTATATTTAAAAAAAAAAAATCCCTTCCAATAGAGTGTGCCAATGAGTTTTTTAAAGAGAGTAACACAGTAAAATATTTCAAGCAAAAAGTTTTCATCACCTTTAGTGTCAGAGTGATATATGGGAAGGTTGGTGTGTATTTGGGTTAAGATGCAGGAAGAGGGGAATTTGAATATCAAAGCTATTCCACAGGCAAAACAGTAAATTTATTGGTTTCCTCAAAATATTTGTTTCATTAAGATAGAACAAAAGTAGTGTCTTCTTTTTGCTCAGTGAGTTTTTTATAGTCTTCAAAAGAGTTTTTTAGTAGTCAGACTTGTGAGCATCAACTCTGTCACTGAAACTGAGTGGATAATAATGTAGTTCTCCTATTTCGGCAGCCATCCAAGTCCTAGTGTTTCATTATTTTTACTAAATTATAGGTCTGAGATAGAGACAAAGCCATCTCCCAAACCTAATTTCCTTCTGAACTAATAGATAACTAAGGATTTAGATACTTGTATGACTACATCCAAATTTTCAAATGCCTAATCATTATTAATGGAATTTATCCTCAAAACTGCCCTGTGGATAGGAAAATAATATCCTTAGCAAGTAAGGGATCAGGCAAAATAAATGACTTACCCAATGTTACACAGGAAGCCAAAGAGGTCTGGGAATACCAAAAACTTCCATTTAATCCGACACCTTTTCCACAGGTTGCACTTTCTTCCTTGGAAAATTTTGTGGTGTTCCTAACAACACACAATACAAAAGGGTTTTTAAATTCTTGATCTGTTAATTGCACACTAGCTATCATACCTGTTTTACCTTTCGCCCAACCGCATCTTTAGCTATACATGCTTCCAATTTCTTCTTATTAAGTATTTGTTAGTGGTTAAGGTTCCCTTTTCAACCTTATCAGTTTACAGAGTCACTGTTGTATCTCAAGAGTTCCACCCACCTGACATATTGACAATTTCCTAGGAGCTCAGGAGATCTGTTTGTTTAGATGCTTGCTTTCTTCAAATCTCACAGTAGTCTAGAATTCATTAGTCAACACTTTTAACCATTCACAGTATGATGCTGTTATAAAGGTTATGGTTTGTCAGTCCCTAATCAGGTGACACGGTCAATACACTACATCATATAAGAAAGCCTGGCTATAACTTTAGACTATATATATAGAAATATTTGATGAGGAATTTGTGGAGTTCTCCATTGACTCAAGTTCACAAAAAATGAGGGCAGCTTTATTGCTGTAATAAAACTAATATGTAATTTGACTGACACTGACAATATCCTCAATGGTGGGAATTCCTGAATCTAGCAAATCAAGATGTGGTAAGACCCAAGCTGTCACTAGAAATTCAGAAACACAGTAACTTTTTTTTAATTACTGACATTGATCCAATTAGCTATTGCCAAGTGATACTTACTTGGCATGTAGCATTTGCATGTAGTCCCCCTGTACTCGGCACTGGTGAGACTGCACCTCAAATACTGTGTTCAGTGTAGGCCCCTCACTACAAGAAAGACATTCAGGTGCTGGAGCGTGTCCAGAGAACGGCAAAGAGGCTAGTGAAAGGTCTAGAGAACAAGTCTTATGAGGAGCCGCTGAGGGAAGTGGGGTTGTTTAGTCTGGAGAAAAAGAGGCTGAGATGAGACCTTATCACTCTCTACAACTACCTGAAAGGAGGTTGTAGTGAGGTGGGGGGTCAGTATCTTCTCCCAAGTAACAAGAGATAGGACAAAAGGAAATGGCCTCAAGTTGTGCCAGGGGAGGTTTAGATTGGATGTTAGGAAAAAGTTCTTCACCAAAGGGCTATTAAGCATTGGAACAGGCTGCCCAGGGAAGTAGTTGAGTCACCGTCCCTGGAGGTATTTAAAAGATGTGTAGGCATGGTGCTTAGGGACGTGGTGGACTTAGTGGTGGACTTGGCAGTGCTAGATTTATGGTTGGACTCGATGATCTTAAGGGTCTTTTCCAGCCTAAGTGATTCTATGATTCTATTAGTCTATGATTTTTTTTGTCAGTGGATATCTTTTTAAAAGATATGCCCTTGGCATTCAGCTGGTATAGTTTTGGTACCAAAAATGACACAGTGCCATTTCCTGTATGGTGTTTTGCAAAAAAAAGATGCTAGGTAATTGTATCAGATCTTTTTTTTTTTTTTTTTTTTTTTGCTGTGACATCTATCAGCATGAAAAATATATGTCACAGGAATAATCAGACAACCAAGGCATGGCTGAGTGCCTCATGCTGAGAAGTGACCTTTATAAATACTGCCACCTGGAAAATAAGTCAATCTAAGCTATCACAGCTGAGCTCCCAATCCAACTAATCCGTCATTCTTTCTGGCCTATTATATTCTTACATTCTGATAAGGTGTCAATTCAATATTGTGCAGATGCATCTGCTCAGAATGAATTCTTGTTTGGAGATTAACTGAACCACATTAAAACAGGGTAAGATCTGATTCAAAGGTGACTCTACACAAACTTCCCAGCCTTCTCTATTCACTACAAAACTCCTGGCAGCCTACTAGTTGATTAGAGTAGTTTTCTTTGGCTAAGGACACCAGAGAGGACTGTCAGATTCCACCTTTTCATCACATTTTCACCTACCACCTGGCATAGCTCCTTCCTCCTGCTTTGAAAGAGAAAGATATACAGAAAACCAGAGCTGTCTTTCTGTTATGAAATATTTTACTTCTGAGAGGTAAGTCTAGTTCTAGACTGGAATTAACAAATCTGAAGTTCTGAAATCCCAAGAGCTATGAGGAAGATAACCTACTGTCTTTGCTATATTACTGTCATTTTCTACATTAAATTCTCCACTCCTTAAATGAGACAAAAGAAATAAAAGAGCAAGTGCATTCTGCGATAAAAACAGGAACAAGGTTTTGAAAAGCACTTTATAAACAAAAGACTACATTACAATTGCTTTGTAAAATCTCATGAACCTTTTGGAAACAATGGATGATATCTTATTTTTGGTTGCTATTTCTATTCCCTATGCTGGCATATTTTTGATCTGAAATAGTTGTGTTGAAGAAAAGAATCTAGTTATTGAACATGAAATGAAGTGTCCTGCCTTTGAATAATTGTATACCACGAGCAATTGTAGATTACACAAACCTACATGTTCAGCTTGATAAAAAGATGACCAGGAGAGAAATATTTAATGGAATAATTTGTTAGAGCAATAAGTTTTAAAGTGCCAGACATGTCCTGGAAATAAATAACTGTCTACAAGGGATTTACAGTTCTAAACACCACTTTAGGCCATTTACCCATGTCTTTATTAATGGCCAGGAAATTCTAAGCTGAGATGTTCCCATTACTATTTAAATATTTTATTATTATTTTGGGAGTTTTTGTCTTTTATTTGACAGAAGACTAAGCCAGAATTAAGGACAAATGAAGGGAGTTTGATATCATTTATAGTGTCAAGAAAAGGATCTATAAGTATGTGGGCATAGTAAGAATTTTTTACTAAGATTTCTCCCTTGTTACTACAGAGTTAGGGACACTCTCAGCTGCTCAGTGGGGAAATCCTGACTTCTAATAGCCATGTACCTGATTGTAACACTTTAAGCACCATAAGTAAACCTTAAAACCATCTGGTTACTTAAATCAACAAAAGACATTAATTCTGAAATGTTATTATACACCCACTAATCTAAGGAAGTCTTCCTGACACAAGTCTTGAAAGTCTGACATCACCAGATGCTTCATCCAGTGCTTCCATCCACTATGGGCAGATTGCAGGTTTCTTAGTGTGGAAAGGATCTGAGCTGTGATTCACTGGCTTACTTTCACCAAGTTTGTAACTTTTCCATTGCTTTACAGTGCAAAATAATGTACATTCTGCTTCTATATTACTGTAAAACTCCAGGCCATAAAAGGGAAAACTCAGAAGCTATCTTTGTGTTGGAACGAAATCGGGACATCCTCATAACTCACTTTGGCTAATAGGTATGTAAGGGCCTGTCAAAGTTACTATTCTCCATATATTGACTAGATACCAGTTCATCTACTTACACCTTTAATCCACTGTCTAGAATCTGAGCACAGAGAAGACCATCAGTTGTGTATCAGGCTCTGGTCTTGTCCTACCAAAGCTGTAAATTTTTCTCTTATCCTTTTAAACTAAAATGATTTTAGTGTAGACAACATGGAAAAGGGGCAGTGGAGATTGAATGCATCACGCACTGAAATAATACAATCTACTGTGGTAAGAACCTGGTCCTCCATGGTTGGCAAGAGGAACTTTTTTGTGGTTTGATACAAAATGATATTTCTGTGTGGTTCTTCAGCAACTCAAAAAAGTGGTCACAGAAATGTCATTGGACATACAGAATGTGGACTGAGACTGAAGTGAGCAAATTCACTTAAGACTGCTCTACCCAAGCACCTGCATGGTGCTCAGCTACATGAAATCCCTGCTGGAACTCACTCTGATGTAGACGTACCCAAAATAACTTGACAGTGCAGTTAGCTCTTGATTATTTGTAGATAGATTATTTGGTTTGTAAATAAAAAGGGCCAAAAGAATTATTTATCTGGCATGACTTACTAGCTCAGACATTGTGCTGTACTAACGTTTCATTTCCTGATCTCAGCTGGCTCCACACAGTCCCACAGGGCTGTGGTTGAGTAAATCTTCCTGGCATTTGTGGAACTGGGATGATGCTGCTGAGATGTCTCTGCTGATCTGGGACAATCTGTGGAGGCTGGGAAATAGTAATAGTCATACTATATGGGTCTTCTATTTTCCAGGGTGTCCTGACCACAAATAAGAGATGATTATGGTTCAGTTGTCAGTGCTGGTCAGTCCCAAAGCAAAACAGATCTCAAATATTATTCAAAATTAGGGTAACGATTTGAATGTTCAGCTCAGTCCAACTTGCGCACAGCTGTGGCTAGCTGCTGGAAGTCATTAGTTTAAAGCCAGAGTAGGTGCAAGTACCCTAAACACAATTTGGCAGTATATCCATTTCCTATGGATATTCTTTATTGTTCTAATACAACACCTTGTCCTTTAAATGTCCATGCTCAAGAAAAATTCCAGAAAAATACAGCAGCAGGGGTAACAGGAGAAAAAAAGGAGGAAAAAGATTATTTTACTATGAGCTGTGAAGAAAAATCTTCTTCTCTTAATGGTTCTCAACGGACATGTTTATCTCAATGGACATGTTTGTTGCTTTTATCTGGTGGTGGGAGTTTCTAAGATAAATTCATCATGATCTCAGAAGAGTCTTAGCTCAGAAAAATTTATAATTCTTACAGAGTCAATATTATTGAATTCTTGTATTATAGACTATAATTATTACAAAATCTGAATATTATAGTTGGAATACCCTCACAAACACTGTCTTTGAAGACACCCATTATCATCCCTGTTTTTCAGACAGGGAATGGAAGCCTACCCAAATTGAAGTAGATCACTTAAAAGCCTCAAGTAAGATAAACTCAATCCAGACCTCAGAACCAGTTTTTCCAAATGGCAAGTGTCTTCAGCAATGGAGGAAATTTGAGTTAGACAGTGAAGGACAGTCTGAGCTCTTCACCTTGCTGGCAGTTACTCTTTCACTAAAGTGTCAGTGTTTTTACAAGTATAATATAAGAATCTCCTCAACAGAACTATTTCTAATTTATCCTAAATCACTGTATTTGAAATATGGACTGAATTTTTCTCCATGACTGTGTCTGAAAAAAAGATGGCCTTGATCTATTGTGGAAGTGGTTAAATGTTGCTAGTAGGATATATTAGTACAAAACTGGTATGAGAGGAAAGCCAGGTCCTGTGAGCATGTGACTATATTCGGCACTGGTGAGGCCGCACCTCGAGTACTGTGTTCAGTTTTGGGCCCCTCACTACAGGAAAGACATTGAGGTGCTGGAGCGTGTCCAGAGCAGGGCAACCAAGCTGGTGAGGGGCCTGGGGCACAAGTCCTGTGAGGAGCAACTGAGGGAAATGGAGCTGTTTAGTATGGAAAAAAGGAGGCTGAGGGGGGATCTTATTGCTCCCTACAACTACCTGAAACGGGTTGTAGCGAGGTGCCCAGGGAAGTGGTTGAGTCACCATCCCTGGAGGTATTCAAAAAGCACATAGACAAGGTGCTCCAAGACATGGTCTAGTGGGCATGGACAACATTTGGAGTCAATGATCCTGAAGGTCTTTTCCAACCTAAATGATTCTATGATTCTATGACTTGTTGTTCTAAGAAGTGTTTGTGTTTAAGCATTCACTAATTGCCCAGAAATGTTGTATCATTAAAGATAGAAATCTGCTGGTATAAAAAGCATCATTCTGATTTTTATCATGCATTACTTCTCTCCATATGCTACACTGGAAGAAAGTGTGGAAGAACTAGCTTACAATAACTTGCATAAAAGAATTTATTCCCAAGCCCATCTTTGGTTCTATTGAAAAATATTAGCATTTTTAAACAATCTCATGAAGCATTAAAGGGAGTCTCACTCAGAAACTTCAAAATGAAAAACAAAGGAATGTGGTTACTGTTTCTTATTGTGTATGATTTGCAAAGTATGGGGTTGATTCTTAAAAAACCCACAGTTTGCATAATTAATAATTTACCTCTGAGAACTAAGCACATAAATAAGCTACCAAACCATAATACTACTACTGTGCTGCCATTATAACCTGCCTTGCAAAGATCATCTGCCTCTGGCAGTTAGTTATCTATTAAAAGACAATCATTCTCATAAAAAAGGAAAGAGAAAACTGAAAAGAATATTTTAAAAGTTTCTTCAGGTTATAGGGAGACACACAGCTGCTGGAACAATACAAACAGTATTTTCATAGGACTTTGGGGAAAAAGTTCATTAAAAAATTGCCAGCATTTCTTTATGACAATCTGAAATTAAAATGTTCAGTTTTTAGAAAAAAAACAAAACAAGAAAACCCAAGAAACCTACAGATGCACTTTTTGTTTCTTGTTTCTTTGAAAAACATGGAAGGAAGAAATCAAATGAATGAAAATTTCCATATAAGGTAAAAAAGGACATTTTCTGATTAACACAATTTTGACAGAACATTTTCCAATCATCTCTATTTATGTGGAAGATTAGCTCATTTCATTGCTATTGTTCTGTGCAATCCTCTATGGAAATTCAACCAGAGACGTGGAGAGGTAATGTTATTGGGATCAGTAATGTAGCTGCCAAAATGATTTTCTCACTTATTAAAGCAAGACATAGTCTATAATTGGCAGTCAGTTTTCTGCATAATGGCCACACAGATGTGTCACAGGATAGTAAAGGTGCTTGTAAATATGTTTTTTGAGTAATTTGAAACATATCTTAAAAACGAAAGCTTTCCAGCCAAAGCCAACTTTCTTTAGGTCCCATGCTTAAGCTGTTTCCATGGTTTTTTTCACCTTTCAAATTTTTTACCCAAAATATTTTAACAGAAAGGTATTTCATAAGAAGGCATGAATGTAATATTTAACAAGAGGTTCCTGGATATATAATGGAAAGCAATATAAATATGTCTTGTTCATTTGAATTCATAAATGCTATAGAAGAATTTACCTCCGCCTGTTCTCTCTGTATACTACTACACCCAATATGCACAAGCCCTCCTTCTCTCCATCACTGCCAAGCTGACCGTGACTATACCAGTCTCTTTTGACATCTCCAAACATTTGTTCATAAAATAAAGTATTTATGCCATTAACTGCTCAATAGTATCCTGTGCACTCCATTTTCCTATTCATGTACTTTAATAGAATATCTGGAGCTTTTATGATAGGAGAAAACTAAACAGTTTTGGAATGACAGCCATGCATGCAGGACACTGTTTAATACCAGGACATAAAAAGGCAATTTACTCACTTTTAAATTGATTTTGACATTTATAGCACACGTATTATCTATAAATAGGGAAATAATTGAATACTCCAGGTAAGTGGGTTAATGTGTTTTCATGAATATGGATGATCATATTTTGCTTATTCTTTCACAGTCTACATAGCTTTTGTTGAATGTCTTTTGATTGCAGGCTATTCAAAAGTTGCACTTTCCTACATCCCATTATAAATCTATAAATCATTTGCTGGACGAGACTTTCTTTGCCTCTATATGCCAATATACTGTCAGTGGTAGAGCTGGGACCAGACGTTTTGAATGAAGGTACAATAAGCTTTCCAGAAGAGAGGAATTATGGAAGAACTATACAAAAGGAATTGTCATCAGTTACAGTTTAGCTTCTGCCTTGAAGCCAGTTGTGTATATATATTGCTTTCAAAATACTTTTTGTATTTTATTTGTTTAACCCTTATTATTGTAACACAGGGTGTTTTTATTAACTAAGTAAATGTCTAGCCCTTTAAAGAATATTATTAACCTCACAATACCTTACAGCTGGCTTTGTAATGTATGCCCATTAGTAACAGAATTTAATGGTCCATTAGAATGACAGGGATCACCAGGACCCCACAGCATTGTAGACACAGCCGCTCCTCTGGGCACGAGCCTCCTTGATATCTTGTGCAGAGAATATGTTATAAAAAGATGATGCCATTTGGCTTGGGCTTTGGTTTATGCACTAATACTAATGATTTTTCAGTTAAAGGGAACAATGTTTTTTTTTTTCAATAATCTTTTTGGTTCAGCTTGATGAGGAGTCACTGAAGCTGGAAATAATAACCTCCTTTATTTTCACAGTTTTTACATAATTTACTGTAATTCTGGGGAGGTGAAAAAAACATCTTTATGTCCATATTTCCAACTTTACCCAGTAGTAACCAGAGGAAGAAAATGTCACAACCATGTTCCCTACATTCAAAATTCCAATACAAAATTCCAGTAATGTTTGCAGAGTCAGAATCCTAGGCAGGAAGCAGTGTCCTGGTTTCAGCTGGGATAGAGTTAAGTGTCTTCTTAGTAGCTGGTACAGTGCTGTGTTTTGAGTTCAGTATGA